>JBAIZL010000004.1:78006648-78539148 GCA_036971475.1 Prosapia bicincta | reverse complement strand
ATTTTACAAATAACCTTCCAGTAATGAACAAATAAAAAATCTCATCACGTTTTTTACATTTAATAACACTATACATAATAGTTGAAAGAATAAAAAATATGGGATTTTATATTTTTACAGCTGTGCGTTTTGAGTTGTCGAAGAACGGTAACAAATTAAAGGTTCGAAATGTTGCCTCTGCTTAGGCGCCTTTAAAGACACTAATTGACCTACAAAGTTCAAATAGTTGTCATTATTTTCAGCCTTTAATTTTACAAATAACCTTCCAGTAATGAACAAATAAAAAATCTCATCACGTTTTTTACATTTAATAACACTATACATAATAGTTGAAAGAATAAAAAATATGGGATTTTATATTTTTACAGCTGTGCGTTTTGAGTTGTCGAAGAACGGTAACAAATTAAAGGTTCGAAATGTTGCCTCTGCTTAGGCGCCTTTAAAGACACTAATTGACCTACAAAGTTCAAATAGTTGTCATTATTTTCAGCCTTTAATTTTACAAATAACCTTCCAGTAATGAACAAATAAAAAATCTCTTCACGTTTTTTACATTTAATAACACTATACATAATAGTTGAAAGATTAAAAATATGGGATTTTTAATATTTGTAATTGGTGTCATTTTATAGGCGTCGTGGTTCAGACCAACTAAGTTTGACACGTAATGACCCATGGTGAAAGTGGAAAATATTGTGTTGAAGACAAAACTACTTGTTACATTTAAGCGGGTCCCTTACTTGCAACTTCAAGCACAAAAAACACCCAGATGTTTTTCCAAAGAAACCGAAAAGTATTAAAATGAACGTCAATAGAGATTTATTTTCCCGTCACAGCACCAAGGGGAACAGTCAGCTGATTTTCCCGTCACAGCGTTCTTAACAAGAGTAATAAGTCATCGCCAGGGGGAACAGTCAGCTGATTTTCCCGTCACAGCGTTCTAAACATGAGTAATAAGTCATCGCCAGGGGGAACAGTCAACTGATTTTCCCGCCACAGCGTTCTAAACATGAGTAATAAGTCATCACCAGGGGGAACAGTCAATTTATTTTCCCTCCACAGCGTTCTAAACATGAGTAATAAGTCATCACCAGGGGGAACAGTCAACTTATTTTCCCGCCACAGCGTTCTAAACATGAATAATAAGTCATCGCCAGGGGGGACAGTCAGCTGATTTTCCCGTCACAGCGTTCTAAACATGAGTAATAAGTCATCGCCAGGGGGAACAGTCAACTGATTTCCCCGCCACAGCGTTCTAAACATGAGTAATAAGTCATCGCCAGGGGGAACAGTCGGCTGATTTTCCCGTCACAGCGTTCTAACCATGAGTAATAAGTCATCACCAGGGAGAACAGTCGGCTGATTTTCCCGCCACAGCGTTCTAAACATGAGTAATAAGTCATCGCCAGGGAGAACAGTCGGCTGATTTTCCCGCCACAGCGTTCTAAACATGAGTAATAAGTCATCGCCAGGGAGAACAGTCGGCTGATTTTCCCGTCACAGCGTTCTAACCATGAGTAATAAGTCATCACCAGGGGGAACAGTCAACTTATTTTCCCGCCACAGCGTTCTAAACATGAGTAATAAGTCATCACCAAGGGGAACAGTCAACTGATTTCCCCGCCACAGCGTTCTAAACATGAGTAATAAGTCATCACCAGGGGGAACAGTCAACTTATTTTCCCGCCACAGCGTTCTAAACATGAGTAATAAGTCATCACCAAGGGGAACAGTCAACTGATTTTCCCGCCACAGCATTCTAAACATGAGTAATAAGTCATCACCAGGGGGAACAGTCAGCTGATTTTCCCGCCACAGCGTTCTAAACATGAGTAATAAGTCATCGCCAGGGGGAACAGTCAGCTGATTTTCCCGTCATAGCGTTCTAAACATGAGTAATAAGTCATCACCAAGGGGAACAGTCAACTGATTTTCCGCCACAGCGTTCTAAACATGAGTAATAAGTCATCGCCAGGGGGAACAGTCAACTTATTTTCCCTCCACAGCGTTCTAAACATGAGTAATAAGTCACCACCAGGGGGAACAGTCAACTTATTCTTACAACTAAAATGACGACGTCATTAAGAAGTCTTTAAGAACCTGGAATAACTTTATAAAAATATGTAATAATTTAATTCTTTAATATATTCTAATGTCCCAACATTAATACAATACAACGAACGAAATATAAACTTATTTATTATTATAACTCTACAATTTCATTAATAATATGAATCGGGTGCCATGTAGTTGATAATAAATAAAATTGTTAAATTAAACTCAAAATTTAAACTAGTTAACAAAGCACTTACTTTCATTATTTGTCAGATTTGATTAACAGTTTCAAATATTATAATTACTATCATTGTAAAAATGAACTTAATGAAAATTTATTAAACAGGCCCTAGTATAAGAACTCATCTAATACATATAACTTAAATTATTAATAAGTCAGTATGTTAGTTAATTATATTTGCGGTTCAAGTATAAAGTCATAATATAATCTTAATTTAAATCACCGCTTAAGTACAATAAAGAAAATATAACCAATGAGTAGTCAAACACAGCCATCTGAATCGTAGATTTAATGTAAAAAAAATATATTCGATATTTTTTATTATATTCCAAACTTGAATTCGAAAATTGTTTAAACATTACCAAGGAGTTGCCTAGGGGTAATAATTACTTTTTATAAAAAAAAAAAACTTTATTTTATATAAATATATTTCTTGATTTGCAATACAATATCCTGTATTATATTTTAATTATATATAGCCTATATATATATATATATATATATATATATATATATATATATATATATATATATATATATATATATATATATACAGTGCGTGAGGTTTAACCGTGTCTCTGACCTTGAGATCGCTAGGGTGGACTGGGCTGCAGTGCAAGGTCAAAACCCAACACTTCAGAAAACATCAGTGTTGTGTTTAAAGTGTAAACAGCTCTAATTAACTAAATGATAATACTGTAATAGTTTGATGTAGACATGCTCTTTAAATGTGTTGCTCTGCTCCTGTAAAGAAAGAGACGCGATTACGAAAGAGACGATATATGTATTGTATAATGTTTTCAATTAGGCTAGTAGTCAAATGCTAGAGTAGAACGAGGGACACCGTTAAACCTCACGAACTGTACATATACATATGTTTAGTATATATTTGCGCAACTAATGATAATATACACTTAATATATATAGCCACCTACTTTGTACGTTTGGAAAGTATAATAAACTTTTTCATCAAGAAGTAAACGATAAACATCCCTATGAATAAGTGTAATGCAAGCCTGTTGCAAGTTAGGTGTTGATACGGTCTAAAATATGGAAACCAATTCATTTTAATCACTTCATTAAAAAAAATAAGAAGTAAAATAAATACAAACGTATCAGTAAAAGTTCTACCTGAAATTGAAAGTCTTGTAAGAAAACTTGGCCCAACTGATGGTGAAGAGAAACAATGCATCATTTAACTAATTTGAAGTCAGTCTGTGACAGTAATGGCGGTGTTGATAAAAGGCAATTCATAACGTCCGTGCGGTACCTTCAAATTAGGCGGAGTTATAACTGGGTGATGATTCGTTCGTAAGCGCAACCGAGCGAACCTCGCCTGTTTGCGGAAACGAGTCAACAGTGAGCCCCGTCCCGCCACCACAACTGCCGACTATCTCGTTGCAATTCGATAGTGCCAAAGTGTCGAGGATCGTAAGGGAAACAAAGATAAATCGGTAAAAATTAAAACAATTTCCTCTAAATCTCACCACACATTATTTTATTAAAACAGACTAGTTTTGACGACGATGTCGCCTTCATCAGTCCCGATGATATATCCAAGCACTGATGAAGAATACATCTCGAAACTAGTCCCTTTGTTTTAATAAACAAGTGTGCTTGTTTTAGTAAACTAATGTGTAGTGCGATTTAGAGTAAACGGTTTCAATTTTTACAGTTGTGAATTGTTTTCACTAGCTAAGCTGCAATTAACTTAATATTGAAAACAGAGGTTTACCATCGATATACCAAGACTATCGATACATCAAAAACATCGATGTTTAATTCGACAATATGTAGTTCTTTATAAATAATATAATTAATAACTGGTAGTTAGCTTAAAGATTAACTAAAACTTTTAATTCTTTTAGAAAAAAACATCTATGAAAACAAGTAGGCCTACGTAGAACGTACAAGTTCTGAATCAAATTTCAGACGTTAAAGTGGACGAAAATTATATTATGAGTGTGAAAATGAACTGGAAATTCTAATTAAACCGATGATAAAATAATATATCAGTCAATATATTGAATAAAAATTTTAAATGATATAAATGCACTAGGATTATAGACAAGTACAGAATCAACTGGTCTGCCAATACAAGGTCAAACTGATATTAAATACATTCAATACAAAAAACATCGTTAATTCACTAATGTACAAAAAGTGTCGATATGTCACCATTGTTGGCAAAAAAAATCGGGATCGAACCGAAAATATCGGTTTTGAAAACTATCGATGCTCATTCCTGCAATGCCACTATGTAAATCATAGCAAAATATAACAAAAATTTGTTGCTAGTTTGTTCTACAACCTACGCTTACCTCAAAAGGAAAAATGTTTTTTGGTATAAAAAGCCAAAGAAATGATATTTGTAATATTTTGCAAATTTTACGAAATTTATTACATCGTAATCTAACTAAAAATGATTTAAATCGAAATCACATTTAAAAATTAATCAAGAATCTATTGCGATTTATTCAAGAACTACAACCGGGTGTGTTTTGAAACTTTCGATCACATTGTGAGTTTTTAAAATTGAGGGATTTTTTTATGAGTTTAAAAATGCGTAAGACTAAAGAGCGAAATCTCATTTAAAAATTAGTCAAAAAGCTATTGGGACCTATTTAAGAACTGCAGCCGGCTGCGTTATGAAACGTTCGATCGCATTGTGAGTTTTTAAAATTGAGAGATTTTTTAATCTTTTTATTCCTTATACATTTACAAACCTTACCTTGCTAGCAATGTTTTTGTTTTATTTTCTAAAGTTCAAAAAAGATTCCTTACTTCCTCAACTAGACTATTCGTTCCACATACATAACCAACGATAATATGGAGTATGTAATGGGAGAGAATATTGGTGTTTGACTCAGAGATATGCAAAGGATAGAATAATACGAGCTAAGGTTGTCTTAAATAGTTTATTACTTGATATTCACCCACAAGACATTATATCTCCCAGGCGTGTCAGACGGCAAACGTTAGATTGCCATGGCAACGAGAATCGCTTTTCATACACCTGATATTTGCGACAGTTAATTGGTTCGGATTTGGTTGTGCAGGATGGGAGAGTATTTTTGTATCAGATATTCGTTTTTGGTCAATTATTGATGGAGATTTGGATGGCTGACAGGGGGGGGGGGGGTTCCGCACAGAACTTACTTTCAGTTCACTGCTCCCCCAACACTTCGCAACCAATTATTACTTCATAAGAATTAAAGTATTCAAGACTAAAAATAAAGGTTATACAGATGCTGTACGTTTTAAGAGAAATAATAGACATCAACCTGTAATTGGCTTTCAATTATATTCCATATATTTTGGAAAGTTCAAAATAAACAATATACAAATTTTTTTAAAGTAAATCCTACTGAGCTCAAGAAAAAAAATTATCATTGTTTGCTTATTTCCAGTTTGTTTGTTAATTTATTAGTTTCACTTATTTTATAAACCCCACAGCACTATTTATTTATAATATTTTATGCTAACCATGACAACAGTTTACGCTTGTAAAATGGAGGTTTCGACGACAACCAGATGGGGGAAAAAATTCATATATGTCTTTGAAAAATTCGTTTCGCAGCGCCGAAGCGCGCTAGAATTTGAACATGATGATTCACATAAATCCAGATAGACCCCCATATTTTTATAATTTAATTACTGAATAAATATTTGAAAAACAATTTATTAACATAAATTTTCATCCACTATAGGTTTAAAAAAATGTATTTCAACTTGATTGGATGAATAAAAACGTATTTTATTAACGACTAAAAATTTGTACGAGGTATAATCAGGAGAGTGTGAAATAATAGGAAGAATTTAATAAACATCTTTTCTTCCTAGACATGAACAACACAATTTCCTCCTCTTTAGAACTCTATATCTTTCATACAAAAGTATTTAAGTGGTCACGAAATTTCCCGATTGCCAAAAATAGTAAGCTAGTGGTAATAGCTGTCATCATCTTTACTTAAAGGTTATGTTTTGATTTTTAAATCCGATTTCCATAATACAGTATTAAAGAATATTATATGTATGTACTTACACTAAAGTGTATGAATCGGCTTTCGATATTAATTACAGTACCCTCCTCTTCGAGCATTATAAGAGAGTCTTCTAATGGTCTGAAGTACTCTAATTACTAAACTCTTGAAAGTACATTTGCAAATATACAAAGAAAGATTCTTGTTTAAGTACATTAAATTGTAAGTGATTACAAGAAAACAGTGTTGTTGCTAGGTTAAATGTGTGTGTGTGTGTGTGTGTGTGTGTGTGCGGTGTGTGTGTGTGCGTGCGGTGTGTGTGTGTGTGTGTGTGTGTGTGTGTGTGTGTGTGTGTGTGCGTGTGTGCGTGCGTGCGGTGTGTGTGTGTGTGTGCGTGCGTGCGTGCGCGCGTTGTGTGTGTGTGTGTGTGTGTGTGTATGCGTGCGTGTGTATGTGTGTGTGTGTGTGTGTGTGTGTGTGTGTGTGTGTGTGTGTGTGCGTGCGGTGTGTGTGCGTGTGTGCGTGCGGTGTGTGTGTGTGTGTGTGTGTGTGTGTGTGTGTGTGTGTGCGTGCGTGTGTGTGCGTGCGTGCGGTGTGTGTATGTGTGTGCGTGCGTGCGGTGTGTGTGTGTGTGTGTGTGCGCGCGTTGTGTGTGTGTGCGGTGTGTGTGTGTGCGTGCGTTGCGTGCGTGCGGTGTGTGTGTGTGTGTGTGCGAGCGCGCGCGTGCGGTGTGTGTGTGTGTGCGTGCGGTGTGTGTGTGTGTGTGTGTGTGTGTGTGTGTGTGTGTGTGTGTGTGTGTGTGCGGTGTGTGTGTGTGTGTGTGTGCGTGCGGTGTGTGTGTGCGCGCGCGCGCGCGCGCGTGCGGTGTGTGTGTGTGTGTGCGTGTGTGCGTGCGGTGTGTGTGTGCGGTGTGTGCGTGCGTGCGGTGTGTGTGTGTGTGTGTGTGTGTGTGCGCGTGCGGTGTGTGTGTGTGCGCGTGTGTGCGTGCGGTGTGTATGAAGTTATTGCGACAACGTGTGATGCAATGACACGTTTTTAATAATAAGTTTTTATTACTTTTAGTTTTATTAATGTCATTTTCTTTTGTGTGAACTATCATTAAGTTAAATTATATTATTTTCCTATTACGTTAATGGTAAATATAGTTATTTAATACATTTACTTGAGCTACATTCATTAATTAATGTATTAGGCAATATAAATTATTTATTTATTTATAAAAATGATAAATTGTTTACATGGTGTCATCTCTTGGTATGTGATTTACTTCACCATTGATTTCAGGTACTATTCGCCAACTTTACATAACCTATAAAGGCAATTTACCCAATAAGCTTGTTATGCGAAGTTTAATTTCGTTTCTTTGTCTCTACCTTAATTTTAGGCAGTAAGAAGATAAAGAAGAAGTAAGAAGATAAAGGCAGTAAGAATACAAAGGCATTGTCCTCTTGTAGGCTAATCTGGCTCTCAAAAATGTAACCTAAAAATAAATTTCTAAAAACACATATTTCGAATATACTTGTATGTTAACAAAACCATTAGTTTTTATTTGAAATAACGCGACTCCAAACAAGAATTTTCAACAGGTGTAATTTATGCAGTGTATATTTTCCTGTTGCAATTATTTTCTAGGTTATAAAACAGTATATTAGAATATAAATTAAAAGTAAACTTATATATTTACCTTAGTTTATACTGTAAATCGGGGTTCATTCCAACACAACAAATTACAGCAAAATAATAAATTATTTTAAAGCGCCATTTCAAGCTCAATCGTTTAGCTAGTGTGACGATACCAGCTGATTTTCCCCTCATAACTAGTATTATTCAGGTGTTTGTGAGATATTAACAGCTGTTCTACATAACCAATGAATGGACGTTAATATTGTCAGTAGGAAACGCAGTATAAAGAATGGGAGAAGCGGTAATATCTCGCTATGGTCCCAATATAGAGTAGGTCGCAGAGTTTCGATCCTGCATATGTTAGCAGACTTGCACACTTCTCTAATTCCCAGACCTGGGAATTTTAAGTCCCAGTCATTAATCCTAGCTATTTACACAATCCTTTCCTTATCCTTCATGAAATATAATAGTGAAATCGCTTGATCACTTTAAATTGAATTTATAAGAAATAACTGAATAAAAGAGTCTAATGTAAAGGTCTTTTAGGGTATAAGACGTCAATGAAATATGGGCAAAAATTGGAAAAGAAATTTTAGGTTAAAATTACATTGACTGGCTTTAAGTAGATTAATAATCTTTAAAAAAGCATTTTCTACGCTTTTAAAACAACTAATGAAAAATATTTATAAAATATGAGTACTTGAATTTATTACTATAGATTGTGTATTGTTTAGACTAGGGATGGGCCGATTCCGATTCTCGATTCCAGGAATCGTCGATTCTAGGTGGTATCGAGGAATCGTCGATACTCGATTCTTCATCATAAAAGTGTCGATTCCAATTCCTATTTTGTTAACTATTAAAATATGTGTGTGGAGTAATTTATTGGAAAAATAATTAATTACCAACTATGTCTTATTTATGTATTACTTGATTTGAATGAATTAAATGATAAAAGTAAACGAAAATATTATTATTTAAGAAGCAACAGCAATCATGATCAATTTTTGTTTTGTTTGGGAGACAATGTAAATAGGCTTAGGTATTTTTTCAAACATCATAAAATAAGTAAAGTTCACATTTTTAATTTTAAAATAAGTCATTACTTTTATCTGATATGTTTTTATGCTTTTAAAAATTCCTATTGATAAATCAAAGTTGAAGGTTTTGTGTAGCCTATTACATAAAACAGAACTTTTAAAAGGTTTTGCCATATGACCAAAATGTTAACTAAATTAATTATTAGAGAACTAGCATATAAGCTAATATAACTTGAAGGAATCGAGAATCGAGTAAAGAATCGAGAATCGAAAGGAAAATTTTAGAATCGGAATCGGAATCGAAAATTTTAGGAATCGGCCCATCCCTAGTTTAGACAAAATAAATTGTATATCAGTTAATTTTTAATTGCTCAACTTATATTTATGTTTTAAACCTGACGCTGAATTTATAAGTCTTGTAATGTAAAATATATCGTTGGCCTATCTTAATTTGGAAAAACTCTCGAAACAAAAGATTTTTTTTAACAAAAACGTAATAAGCTACGAACAGACCTATTTCGTATTCTGAGACGTGATTGCGAATATTTTATAGTAAAAACAATTCCTTGGATTGTGTAAGTCACTGTTTTAATTACGCGTGGTTTTTTTTAAATTCAACAATGGAACTTTTAAAATTTCTAAAATCGCTGAAGGTATTACTAACGGTAAAACTAATGTGATTTTTATAACATTCACTTTATGATTAAAATATTTTTCATAAATATTTATCACTTTTATAGAGTTAATTGAACAAAGTGAAATGTAGCTGATTCATGGGAAGGAAAGGTCAATGACACTACAGACAGAAATAAATACATTAACTAAGTGGCACAAAGGAGCAGGCTGCCTAGCCACCTTCAGGGGCATCGCTCAATTTTCCTATTTCAAACTCTTTTATGTTTAGGGATAGTCAAAATCTCCAAAGAATTCAAATCAGTTTCGACCCAATGGTTAAACCAGAACTTGACTACGAAAGATTTTGAATTCCAAAAATTCCTTTTGCTTGTACTAAATGGCTGTCACCCAATCTGTCAGTAGCACATCGACCTATAATTACTTATGTTTTAAAAGTAACTAGAGAAGTAACAAATTTCCACAGAAATGGAGTTACCCTTAATTAATATTAATATTTTATTTCATTAAAATTTTATAAAACCACTTTAGTCAAGCAAATTTTCACACATAAACATATGCTATTGTACTCTTTACTGTTCAGTTAAGTGAAAATTTAAGTTGGAATAAACAGTTAAATCGATTGAAAAAATGTAAACAGTTTAAAGGTTAAGATGTGTAAATGATTTCGATAAGTAAGGATATAGAATTACCTATAGATAGTGTCTCGATCGCAGTCCATCTTGTAAATGATTATAAAGTACAGAAATAATGGCAAGTACAAGATGAGAGATGTATTTACAAATGGCAACGATCAGCGAATGTTCGCAGAAGGGTAGTATAGGCAACCTGTCCTTGCCGCCAACTGGGCCACTTATCCTAAGATCGTCGTTACTTTGGAAGGGGTGAATTAGTATTCAGTATCTAAAATATAACTAACATTTTTATAGTATAGGCCTATACTACATTCAGTGAATACTGATGATGACGGTTATTTAAAAGCTTGAATATTAAATTATTGGTCAAGGCGGTGTTCGATGTTATTCAATTAGGCCTACTATTAGTCGTGACTACACGCGAAACTCAAAAACTTACTAATAATAACCTAACCTAGCAATCTGTATTACTCCATTTATTTAGAAGTCTTGCTGGAAAATATTAAAATTTATTTGACACTAAAGGAAAAAAGACAACGGAAAATGAATAGTAGGCCTCATTTAATAACAGTGTACAACCTTTCTGAAGTGACAATAGAGTTTTTGTAAAAAAAACTTTTTACTAAAGTGAGTTCTTAAATGCGTTTTTCATCACGTAACAAAATAGTAAACGGATCAAACAAAATTAGCAATGTTAGCAAACTGTTCAATTAAAACTCGAAACGATATCAGAAAATAAAGCTAATTAACAAAACTATTGTTGTCATTAAATAAAGATAACGAATCAAGATAAATGATCGTGACTAAATATTTGAATAATTTTTTAATAATATTCGCTAGACATTGTAATTATCAGTATTTAACCTAAAAGTTAGATTTTTTTTGTGTTTAAAGTTTTTAAGACCAGCTGTTTTTATTAGTGCTACCATAGGCGTCAACTTGCAGTAATCGTACAGTGCAAGTAATGGTGAGAGACATAACGTCAAGGGGTAGTTACGGAAAACCCTTCTACTGATTTCCCCAGCGCTAATTGGAGAGATACAGCTTTCGTGAATCAAAGAGATTATCCAAAAGAAACAGGTGGTTTTGGTGATATTGAATTAAACATGGCGTAACGCATAACTTACGCCGTATCTCAAACATCGTAGCGATGAGCGACCTGTGAAGTGTTCAAACATTTTTAGGAATGTTCTGATATAGATTAATGAAAATGGATCCAGTTACAGGAGGTAAATGCAAGGCTATAGCAAAAAGAACATTAAATACTATAGTATGGTTAGAAAATAAGAGTGATATGGTGATAGTATTGGTTACACACGAGATCGCCCTTAGAGTTGGGAAATGAGGAAGGAGAGATACTTGAAAAGAATGGGGAAGTTGAAGGCAGGTCACCTCATGCCATTATCGCATTACCGCTCAAATAACTTACAAGAGAAGACTGAAGACGGACACGAGCGAGACCGAAATGACAGTGCGCTGAGAAATATGGCAACTTTGTTAATTCTGCTAGTTATAGAAACAGACAATAAATGTTTGTGTAAACAGGCATAGGCAAACTGTGTATAAACTCATGAACCTCTATAAGTAACAGTGCGCTATGGCATGAGAGTTTGTAGTAACTGTATAGTGCGGACCACGTAACCGTGCACTTGGCCTTGAGACGTCGCAGTACGCGAGACGGGAGGTAGAGGGTCAGTATAAATACTATCCTACAAACACTGACTTGCATGAGGCGATTGATATTACATAAATACGATGATAAATTAGCTTCGGTATGACATAACAAAAAATCTTGAAATGTGTGTAGACTTATCGGATGCAGAAGGTGTTGATGTATAGAACATTCTGAATATGTAACGTTTTAAGAAGCGGTAGTTCACGAGAAATCTCTTGGGATCTCTCAAGGCCAAATGTGCATGGTTATTGGTCCGCTCAATACATTACTTCAATGGGAGTTTGTAATAACTGTACACAAACTCAGAATTAATAAACACTTTCTTCTCACACACGTTTCAGCGACACCTCTAATTCTTTAACAAAATACTTTTCTAATTTTATTTCATTCTAGCCTACTACAAAATCCATTCTCACTCAGCGATTTTTTTTTATTTTGCCACAAAATTTAATTAAAGTTTTCCCTTTAAAATAAACGCAGTATTTTTTTTTTAAAAATACGAATTAATATAGAAGCAAATCTACTTGTAACATGCAATATAATTAGGTTTCAATTCATCCAAACCCACACCCCTGAATAGATCACAGCCCACGCACGCAGTAAATAAGATTATTTCAATTCTTCCGTTTTTGATAGGTGGAAATGTTTTTAAAATCTTTATATGCGAACTAAAGCAACGCTATTCGATATTCAACCTTTTAAAACTCAATCCAACCCTGAAGCAATTCATTTCAGCAGATGGAAATCAATATTTCAACTTGTTAACGACATGTTAGATTAAAATGTAACAATATTGTAACACAATATACTGACATTAGTGCAGAATATTAGATTATTATTATGTTTGTGTTGGACGCCGATAACCATTAAATTTTGGGGTTCGATGATGCAAACATTTTTTAGGATTGATAAAATTTACAGTCGTGAAAAGACATAAGGAAGGACTTACGCTTGCAACTTCAAATTTAAATAAACAAGTTGGCAGTCCTAAGTGTTGTCATGTGTGTGACATGGTCACGTGGTTTGACAATGGCACGTAGCTCACGGAATACTTCAAACATAAATTTACAAAGTGACATTAACGCTGAAAAGAACAAGAGCGCGAAACGAAGGAAGCTTCGCAATTTAAATAGACATTACACCTCGTAAATAGTGACACTGTAGTGAACAGAACGCAATGTTGTAGGAACGCTATTCAACTGAAAATTAGAAAGACAGTTTAACATGTAGAATTGGAAAGGCGCAGGGGGCTCGTCACCGCATCAATTCTGACGGTTTCAACGACAGCCCAGAATGACAGGGTTGCCAAATTTCTCAATACTCTTGTCAAGGTAGTTACTAGCCAATTCAACCGCCTTCTACTGTGGAAAATGTGAAAGGGACAAGGAGTCCTTCCCACTTTGTCGTACTCCAAAAACCTGTTAAATTCTGATGTATGTGAAATACGAGTAAGAAAGGACGAGAAGGGGACGAAGTAGACGAGATACAAGAAAACAAGAGTTGAAATGAATACATTTTCCAAGTATCTGACTGGAATATATGGAAAACTAATGTCTTTTGAATATTAAGATAACAGTAGTCTACAATTTAGGCTATTATAGCATATTAAAGATATGGAAAGAATCGAAGAAGACTAGGCATAGTGGTGCGGACGTAAATCCTCTGATCTCTCACAGGGGACGACTGCATCCCAGTAGTAGGCAAACTCTCGAAGATTCCCTCTTAATGTGATCTCTTCATGTGAACTTATGGTCCCTCTTTTTAATGAATTAAGCATCATCTAGTATGATTATTATTTTCTACCATTGTTGAGAAAGGATTATGAACATAAGTAGCATAAGGGTAGGGTCATGGGAACTGTAGTAGAGACATATGGGAGATCATGACACCCCGTGTCATGGGCACTGTAGTAGAGACATATGGGAGATCATGACACCCCGTGTCATGGGAACTATAGTAGAAATATATGGGAGATCATGACACCTTGAGTCATGGGAACTATAGTAGAGATACAGAGTAGGGCTACTATAACGGCATTTACCCATTATGATTCTACTCTTATTACGGCATTTACTCTTATGGTTCTAAACGCTCATATAAGTGGGAAAATAGTATTTCATGCAAAGGAAACCCCCTTAGTTGAAAAATTTCAATAATCGGTTCATCGCAGCCTGTAAATTGTGATCCGTAACAACGAACAACCGCGCTATGAGTGTTTTTGTGGTACAATACAAAGGGAATTAACAATTCTTATATCCACACATATTTAATTCCTGATTTCATTTTCCGACGCTCTCAACTAATTTTTACTCTTAATTACAGGAACATATTTTTAAAGACTTTCTCTAAATTTTACAAATACTTTTAAAATTTAGCTGCAACCTTTTACTAAATAAAAAACTAACAGAAATCCACAAATGGTACGATACAATCGAAATTATTATAAAGTCGATTACCCTGCATGACTATCATCGCTAACAAATGTTAGAATGATGAAAACATTGGTCAAATCTT
This sequence comes from Prosapia bicincta, assembly GCA_036971475.1. Classification (NCBI taxonomy): domain Eukaryota; kingdom Metazoa; phylum Arthropoda; class Insecta; order Hemiptera; family Cercopidae; genus Prosapia; species Prosapia bicincta. The sequence goes on along the minus strand of JBAIZL010000004.1, from coordinate 78,524,749 downwards.
TTCACATCATTGGTACAAATTTTCAATAGCATTGATCAACCTTAATTCTTTTAGCACCAGAAAAAGGAAGTATTTAGCTTTAACCAGATTAAAACCGGATAGTTTTGTTTTCATAATTGTTCATTCAGGTAGCCTATAGACAAAAACCCTCAAGCTTGGGGGAGGTCTTCATCAAGGGTCGTGTATTTTCAGAAGAGTCACTCTCTATTGAGGTCAAGTAATATTAAACTAAAAGTAAGTAATTACAAGATTTTTTTAAATATTTACAGCGATAGGTTGTTATAGAGATCAGATGTTTTGTTAATCGATCAATCAATCAATCAATCAATCAATCAGATGTTTTGTTAATCAATCAATCAATCAATCAGATGTTTTGTTAATCAATCAATCAATCAATCAGATGTTTTGTTAATCAATCAATCAATCAATCAATCAGATGTTTTGTTAATCAATCAATCAATCAATCAATCAGATGTTTTGTTAATCAATCAATCAATCAATCAGATGTTTTGTTAATCAATCAATCAATCAATCAGATGTTTTGTTAATCAATCAATCAATCAGATGTTTTGTTAATCAATCAATCAATCAGATGTTTTGTTAATCAATCAATCAATCAATCAATCAGATGTTTTGTTAATCAATCAATCAATCAGATGTTTTGTTAATCAATCATTCAATCAATCAATCAATCAGATGTTTTGTTAATCAATCAAATACAGCCCATAAAAGAAAATTTAAAAATCGATTTTTATCGTTTTTTAAGCGATTTGAGGGGATGCCTATTATTGCCTATGGTGGATGAAGAAGGTAGGGTCAAGATGGATACATGAACGTCACTGGTCATGATACAGGGTATCGTATCTGAAGTAGACCTCTATACTGTATCAGGGCCATTAGGAGGCGACTACTCGTTATTATACAAATTTTATGACGATCCCTTGGCAACAGGAATAGGGGAAAACAATTGCATAGTGTGGTCATTCGGCAGTGTGTCATGCGGAAAAGAGTAGAAGAAAGATGGCGAACAAAAAGAATGGCGATAAGGACATCTTTTTTCAAATTTACTTTCATTACAAAAATACAAAGATATAATCTTATGTGGAAAAATTTCCAATTTAGAGCATATGAAACCTCTCCCCTCATGAATATAACTTTAAACTCGTGACTTCCGCCCGGGCGACTAGCGTCGGTCCCGAGACGAGGGCTTGGTTCCACGACCCATGATAACGGTATGCAAGAGTCTAGCTACCTTTCTGTTAGGCCTGGACTAGTGTCCGGGGCCGCCACCTCTGGGACGAGACGGACTCCAAACAGACACTGCTGTCTGACCGTATTCTCAGAACTACGCGGGACCAGTAGAATCTTCCGAATGTCCAGGTTTTCCGTACCTCGATACGCTCATCTGATTAGTTCGATCCAGGTAGTGCCATCGGTCCTTTATCCACCCTCGGTTGGCCTCCCTCAAGTGCCGGACTCTCAGACTCGAGACTTGGTCCTAAGTGGGCAAAACCCATCCCATTAGATATTGAGAGCTTATAGTGTTGGAACGGACACATCCCTAAGTAGACTTGCTCTCATAGGAAATTAAGAAAATTGTCTACCAGGTTTTGGATATTGTATCTGGATCGGCGTTTAATTAAGATTTAAAACAGACTGGTTTTTTCGTCATTTTTCCGTTTTTTAAAAATCTTGGTTTGAATTTCAAATTTGAAGGTAATAGAAGAATATGTTGAAAACGTACTAGGGGCAGAGTAAAACCCCATTTGAAGAATTCCTATTCCTAAGACTCAAAGTTCATGGAAACTAGTTATATAAACCCAAATTGAAAACAGTAATTTTCTTCTTTATGGCCTACAGATGTGTTAACTTCTACAACGAAATAATTAAATAAAATATTAAAATATCTAATACATTATAACTTATTCGAGAATATATTCAAATATTCTCAGTTTTAAGACGTTCAGGTCTCAAGTGTAAGATCATTAGACATTTCGTATATCTATCACTTAGTTACACGTTGGAAGAATAAATCTTCCTCGACGCGTAAGTAATTCAAAAACTACTTTATTCCGAACAATAAGATATTAAATTACAAGTATCGTTGAAACAAAATCCCAATTTAGAAAAACAGACAAACCTAGCAACATATATTACAATAAAACAGAACTGAAAGGTTTATAATTAAAAAAGAATGGAGTTCAACAAAAGAAGTAAAAGGGAAAACACAAAGAATTCTTCACCGTTGGAGGGGCGAAGGGATGGAAGCAGTCAGCGGGAGGGGAAGAGTGGGGGGCACGGGGGAATACACTATGCGAGGGTTAAAATTTATTGAAACCGTACATTTTCAAACAAATAATTTATATCTATTCCTGTTTGGGTTATTTGAATTCTATCGATGCCAGAACGATTTTAATATAACTAGCGCGTTCATTATTAAATCAATAACATTTGAAGTACATACACGTGTATATTTTATGAACGGGTAGTAATTACACCTGGATGTTTTCAATTTGTAGCGTACATTAGCATATGTTTTCAGCCATTATTGAACAAAACGTAGGCCCACCGGAAATTAATTACATTTATTGTTCTTTTAAATTATTTAATTAAAGCTATTAACTTACGCCTAGTGTAGATACGTTTCTCTCGAAATTGTAAGGTTAACTTGAGTAAATTAGAGATTATTTTTAAAAAACATTCATTATATTAATTATCTTTACCAAGTTTTATAGTCAATTGCAATAAAAGCAAAACGAAATACCTAGAATTATACTTTTAAATCGTCCTGTGGGAACGAGATGAAGTTAGAACCATACAGAAAAGGAATGGAATTCTAAGAATGTTAATGGATTTGGTTTAAAATCCTGCCATTTTAAATTAATTTCTAGTCGGATTATTTATAACAAGCAAATATTAAACACTCTTTTGTAGGATAAAATACGTGTGCGTGTAGAAAAGCTGTTTGATGTAAATTGTAATTATAAGATAACATTGTAATTCGTTAATATTATTTCTATTAGTGATATTTTTAAAACTTTTATTCGCCAGGATCGTTTCGTTTAACCACCCAATTCTAAATATGAAAACTAATATAGAGCTTTAAACAATTTATTTTATTGTTTTTTTAAATCAAGTGTCAATATTTTTTTAACAGTGTCACGTTATTTCCAGCACATCTTGAAGTTCTAATATAAAAGCAATTAGTATTTATTTGATAGCAATTAAATGAAATTGAGACACCCTCTTCACCCCCCTCAAGAGCGGGTACACCTCAGGTAAGCCTCCCTGCTCACGTGATGTCATAATTGTCCTCTATTTTCCCTCTGTTATGAGATCATTAAGTCCTTAAGGCTTTTTATGTCCTTGCCTTAAACCGCAACTACCGCAACCAAATCCTTTTCCATTGTTAGTAAACGATTCAACCCGATAGCCTAAAATCTTAACCACAAAAAAATTTGAATTACTATCTTTCTTCAATCTGCTTTGCAATGTATATTCTTCCTGAAATTTTGCTCCAAATTTTCCGGAAATGGCAAAGCTCAGGTTGTTACCAAATTACCTGGTGATGCTCCTGGTAGTAAGTAATTACATATTCCAGGTAAGTCACTATCTAAATGTTATCAAGCAGGCTGTTTAAAGCGATGATTACTATTTTATTCAATAACGAAGTTATTTTATTAACATTAATAAAAAAACGAATATATTAAATTTTAAAAAAATCTTTCGATTAAACTGTGTTTTATCCAAAGCAAGCAATGTCAAAAAAACAACGGTTAGTTTTAAAGGGGCCTTTTTCTATTAACCAAACATTACATCTACACAGACGAAGAAACCATCGTGTCGTCGTACACTCAAGTAGCTCGAACTCAGCCACCTGTTGGTAAAGCTTTGAACTACGATATATGACGAACACCGTTTAAAGTTCATATTTTAGCAACACAGAATCGGTATCAAAGTTTAAGCTCTACCTTGAGTTAAAAAAACAATGTTTATCAACATTTATTTAAAGCATGCTTTAACGTTAATAAGATTCAAGACAGTTAACAGTTCTTAGGAACTGAAGGACGTTCTTTATAACCCCATTAGTGAGTATTTGTATTCAGGTACACGATCGCTCTTGCACACGCTGATCTTTCTACCAAGGAGGTTCATGTCCTTAACTATAATCATTAAATTTGTCTATCAACCTGTAGGCGATATTAGTCACAGTCGCTTATAGAGGTCCGATGTGCTCCAGACGACTTTTGTAATGACAGCCGAGCCACAGTCGCACTACGATCGCTGCCCAGTACTGTATAGTTTTGCTACGTAGTACAGTACTTCGAACGATAACGCTAGAGTCAAGGGCTGCTGGTCGTAGGCCAGATACAATCCACTCCCAACGCCAATGCAACTATTTTCCCGAAGTGGGTAAACACAAACAAAACATTATATAACGTTGCATCTGGAAATACAAAGCATTATACAACTTTGCATTTGGAAATACAATGTTCAAACTTGGAGTTTGCGAAAACAAATACCTAGTTTAGGTAAAAAAACAGTTATTATTTCAGACAACTCACCACAATAGAACCTTTCTCCTACTTTTTTTCACAGGAACAGAAAAAAAGGTTATACATACTAATTTTGTTAAAACAATGGTTTATTGTATATTTTCTTCTATATAATCACAGAATCATTGTATAGTATATAAGAAAAACCTTCTAATATCTGGAAAAAGGTCTTTTTCCAGCCAAAAGCTATTCAACAATTTCCCCAACACCTAGTAACAGAGAGCACCATTATCCCCCCTCATAATCGCTAACACATTCTTACAAATGTCCCTGGCACGCAGTACCAGGGCGCACCTAAACTCTACCATTCGCTCCACCTTAGCCATTCTTCCACATTCTTACAAATGTCCCTGGCACGCAGTACCAGGGCGCACCTAAACTCTACCATTCCCTCCACCTTAGCCATTCTTCCATATTCTTACAAATGTCCCTGGCACGCAGTACCAGGGCGCAACCTTAACCCTACCATTCCCTCCATCTTAGCCATAATCTCTTCCACATTCTTACAAATGACCCTGGCACGCAGTACCAGGGCGCAACCTTAACCCTACCATTCCCTTCACCTTAGCCATAATCTCTTCCACATTCTTACAAATGTCCCTGGCACGCAGTACCAGGGCGCAACCTTAACCCTACCATTCCCTCCACCTTAGCCATAATCTCTTCCACATTCTTACAAATGTTCCCCACACTCAGTACCAAGACGCATCTTCAACCCTACCTTTCATTCCACATTATTCATCCCTTCTCGGACTTCCTTCACAGGCGATCATATATAAAATTGTGCTAATCAAAAAGAATTACTGAAATTAAGATAAGTGACAAAAGTTTAAATCCAAGGATAGAAATATACACGGTAAAATATATAAAAGAAACAAGAAACACTGGTTTAGTATAGTAGTCTACAAATTTATAGAGCAGAAGGAAATTTCTCCCTTTCTTTTCATGTAGGCCTATACGTTGTTACACAGTTGCTTGTAATTGCGTTCATTATACAATAAATTAATCATGCGGAATATATAGGATTTTGGTTACTGGTGGTTAATTTTACACAGTTTGTTACAAAATTGTTTACCTTCCTTACATTAATGGACGTAGATCAAATGCATAACTTAATTATAATATATGAATTACAACATGTACAGTACTACAAAGAATATTTTTTTAAATTATAAGATTATTAGGCGTTATGACTATTATTGCTCAGGGAGATAGAAACAACTGTTAATTAACCAAAGATATAACTCCAACGGGCAGAGTCTAGTATCTGATGCACAGCTATTTTTTTTTTTTTTTTGAGAACATAAATAATTGTGTTCACCTATTACACAGTCTTGTAACAAGAATGTTATTAAAGGTTAGATGAAAGGAATGATCAAAAGAAATATAATAATTCCCAGGCACTGGGAATAGAGGAACAATTATGATATCACTTGGGTAGGTTTGCTTACCTGAGGTAACTGCTCTCAACCAGGGTAAAAGGTGTCTACCCGGAAGTAACGGTAATAGAATTTCAAACATTGGCATTTCGACCTTTTTTCAAGGGTGTTTTCAATTGCACATATACAATAATTACAGGTCTTATCCCCCCCAATTTCATGATTATATTTTACTTACAAAAGTGACTGTAATTGTTTATTTATTCTGTTCTTAAGACAGAAGTCACTTTACTGTCGTCCCCTGATAGTTCCAGATGTGAAGGAATAAATTGAAATATTGTTATGTAAGGGGCCACAAACTACAGTACTCGATTCTACAAAAATGCTGAAGCTTGGACACACTCGAGGTGTAACAAATAAAAACACCCCATAACCACAATTAATCTTTGTAACTTAATTACATACAAGATAAATGAAAATATATGAGTGTTTAGAGGGTAATTTTATTTGTTTATTGCAAACAAATATTAAATCAATTTTTTCACTGTCACAATTTCGTTTACACGCACGGACTACCCATTAGGTTAATTCAATTTAAAAACGATGTTAGGTTTTTTTATACCTTAGTTACATTTACTTCACTAGATACCAGTGTTACTTAAATTTTAAAAAATCAGTAATTTGATTATTATTTGTTACTAGATTATTTTTTAAAACATTTTATTAGATAAGCCGAATGAACAGAATAAAAACATCAATTACGCCTATTAACAATCCAAATGCAATTTAAATTTTGTTTTATTTCGTTATAATTATCGAATTAATAAATACATGTATATAAGTAATAAATTATTTACGTATAGTTATAATTTTGTTGCACATTAAAATAATTATTGATCTCAACTTTAAAACTACTTCTTTTTACGATCCTCTAATGAATAAAGAAAAACATATTCAACATATGAGCCAATGTTTTCAAAATAGACAATACGGCAAAACTCCATTTATAATATACTGTAGTTGGACCTGCGTTCTCTCTCTAGACCTTTAATTTTCCGTTAATTAACACTCCTTATTTTAAAGATTAAATATTTAGTCTGTGCATTTCAACCTTGATTTTAAAAAGTCTATATCTACTGAAATGATCAAATGCAATATTACATAACATATCGAAGTACCAGCATCTGGAACAGCTGACGCTTATTACTCCCCTAGGGTCAAATAAATAACGCATGACTCATTTATACATCATCCAATGATGTATCCAAATTACAATGTAAGTAATCATTCAATGGCCTGTCAGTAAAGCAATTATGATATGTAAAACCTGTTCGGTGTCATAATTTTTTAATTGAAAATTAAAACTATAAAATATTATTTTGTTTGGATTATTCAACAAGATATTTTCCATTACAGTAAATACTTTTGACATTTATATTAAAATAAATTAGAAAAACATTACGTTTTTATTGCCACAAAAACAATTTAAGCAATTTTATATTCATCCTTTTACGCGATAAACAACATAGTTTTATTCCCACCCTTATCTTTCTTCAAAGTTACAAGTTAAATTAATTCTTATTTTGTAAGAGATCTTTAAATAAAACGAAACGATAAAATAACATGTTCATGTACTCATATAACATAAAAACAACGGAGCCAAAGTAAGCAACATGGAACTACGTTTTCGCGGAGTTTTAATATTGCGACTACAGTAGGTCATACAATGTTTAATATTGTTACTAAACAATGCCTCCGTTATTATTATTAAATATACTGTGAGCTTTGGTGAGAAAGAGTTTCGTCAAAATATCCACTCCTACTTCTTTTCTTTCCGTTCCGTAAAATGGAATAAAGAATGACGTTCGCTAAATTTATTGTCTGTTAAAAAACTCACTGGGTCTTTTAGATTATCATGTGTTTGAAGTCGACTCGACCAGCAATGTTGTACAGTCACGGACAAAAGCGTAGCTTTTCTTGTTAAGGAAAAACTAAATTGCTTCAAGAACTATTTGGACATTGCCTATCATTAAAAAGAAAGAAATTGCGACACTATTTTATTTCCTGTTCCCAGCGTGAAAAATCTAAGTGAAAGCGTTAAACTAATATAACATTGTTATATTCTACACAAAATTTAGAACAATATTTTTAAAGTTCTGAAATAAAAAATATATCTTAAACCCCCAAAAAATAACATGAGTGTTGGTTATATGTATATGAAATTGTTTTTAAAAAGGAACAATTTTAAAAACAATAATTGATTTATTCGCATTTAATCGTTTATTTCTTAAAACAGTTTGCGTAATTAAAAGTAAATATTCATGAACGTACATTTTTCCTTTAAATTATTAACAAGTGAATGCATCAATACTTTATAATATAATTCGTAATGTATGTATATAGTTAATTTTTTTATGAACATAATTCTAAAAAATCGCTTAGGATTAAAAGACAATGACATTTAAACTGAATAAGGGTAAAAAAACCCAAAAAATTACGTATTTCATAAATTAAAAAAAAAAATACTTTGATTAGGACACCATTTTGAATTTAAATTCAAATATATTTATGAGCGTAATATTAATACATTTGTATTTACACTCTCTGAAAACAATTATATGTATTGCTTTACAGACAAAATCATGTCCAAAGACATAAAATTCCGTTATTTACTCAACAGAATATAACAGAAAACGCTGTTTGAATATTAGATTTTGTCGGGGAGTAGTTTTATATCCACTGCAACGTTTAGAAGCAAGCAATATTATTTTATTCCCCTCCCTCCCCTTCTCTACTTATCCCTTCCACTTTCCTATTTACTTCCCGTCCTTTTCACCCTCCCCCTACAAGATATAATTGAAATTCTTAAATTTTAATAGGATTTCCACGATCATTATTATATTTTTATAATAATTCCGTTAGGTTAAACAAATATTTTCTAATTAATTTAAAATATACTCCAAACAGCTTCAAGGTGATCTGGTCTTACAGGAATTGACTTTTTGATCAGGATGTACTGTTTTACTTTGCTACAAATAGGCAGCATTATTATTTTAAGACGTAAATAGTTTCTAAAAAAATCAAAATGGCGGACTGTTATTTTATACAATATTTTGATAAATTTAAAGTAATTTTACCGTTTTAATATATAATTCGGTTTCGACATACCTATTACACCTAATTATGACATTTCACCTGTCAATAACAATTAATTAGTTTAGCATTAATTAATTAGAAACTAAAATAATATGATTTCACTATAATAATAAATCAACAAATTTTTGTAAGAATTTAAATATATCATTTTCGTTTTAATTAGAAATATTTAAACAAAAGCTATAATAATTTTAAAAACAAAAGACTTCATCTAATTATAGATTTTAGATATTCATACATATGTAAATACAAGATAAGATTTCATTTAACTCAATTTAAATAGCATTCAGATAACAGAGAGACAATATTTTGAATTTATATCTATTACTGATATTCCTGTATGTACGATTAAAATAACATACCTCTCCATGATAATCACTTCTTCCGTCAGGTGTACTCTCGGGTAATATATATAAACGCAAGCTCGCTAAAGTTTGTTCACTGTTTTTGTCTTCCCATAATAATTGTAATTCACCAATACTCACTAAATCCGAATCATTCCACAATTTAACAAAAAAGAATTCACTTAAAGATAATATATTTGTTTTCCCATTTTTTGAATATTTAAACGCTTTGTAAAAAGTATAAGGCCCATGCTGACCGCAAGGCGCTCCGATTAATTTGAAATCCATTATATTGATTAAACACCATATGTTGTTTGAAAACTATTTTAAAACTTGGAACCATGTTTTTGGAAAGGCATGGTTGTAACGCACATTTAACAGCGCTGTAGGCTACGCACAATAGGCGGCCTAAGATAGAAAAAGAAACGATAGCAAGTGTCAATACTAAAACTGAAATATAATTTAACAACGGCCTCAAAAAATTTAAATTTTCACACAGTTCTATTCTACACCTGTTTAAACTAAGATGGACAAAATTCCACATTTGGAAAACATTTTAAACACAAATAATATTTAAGTGAAATCACGGAGCTTACAAATAGCACGCCACTGGCACATCACTTTGTATTTACTCTAATTATGTGACGTCACCGATACTGTTTCATACCCATAATGCTTTGAAGCAAAACAACTACAATGGTGGGGTGAAATAATTGCAATGGCGTTTACAGAGATCTCCAGTTTATATTTTGTCCCAAAACAATACGTGTTAGTCGATATAATGCATTTATTTTAAGAGAAATAGAAATATATTAAGTTTAAAAGTTGTTATTACTAATCACAAGTGTGATTCAAATTAACGTTTTCATGTACTTGAGTGTTAAAAAAAACAAGTGTAAGTAGATAAACATAACCTTAAAACTGTATTTTTAGTCCTGTTGATTAAATTAAAATGTTATTGTCAAAAATTATAAAAATAATTTTGAACTTTAACTAAATTTATTTAAACTTTTAAAATTTCAAGATTTTTTTAAACATACATAGGCCTATTGTATTTTTTTCTACCTATAGTTGTGTAATGAAGAGTTATGTCTTTAAAACCTCCCTTGTAAATCATGTAATTTTCTAATTTTTGGTGATCAGGTTTGTTATTTTTCTTACTCAGATTGATTTTAAGATAAATAACTAATGGTAATTATGACATAGACCTGAAACCTGAGATATAAATTGAAAATTGTTCAAAACCACAAGCATAGGATGATATGGACAAGAATGTTTGTAAAATTTTACATGGAAAGTTATTTTTTATCAGTTTAGTGCTCTTCAAAAAATAAAGTTAATTTTCATACATACAGTTTTACGTTTATTATAAGGTTATGTTATGACAAATTCATAATTATTGTAACAATGCAAGGAATCCTAATTTTCCTTTATACTGTTTTAGAAGGTATTTCTATAATGTTTTTTTTAATACAGTTGTTTTTTAAAGAATATAATCATGTTTTTGTAAAAGGAACTATATATTTAATATGGTCACATTTTTATAATAACAGTATTTATAGATTTACATTTTCACGTGTTCAATATATAGTTAGTTTTAAGGTAATTCAATTCATGTTTTAAATTGGAAAAATAAAAAAATGCCTATACATTTTGTACATTAGAGGTTTCTACTTTTAGAAACCCTCTAAGAAAATAAGTGTTATGGTATTTTGAAAATGGAAGAAAATAGAGTTGCTTGTTATAATCATCTTGAAATCACTAATTTAATTATAAGTAATTATTGTGTAACTGAGTAAGTTCAAAATGATTTACTTAGTTACGCAAATATTACTTATGAAGATGAGGTTAGGTAGAATTATAATTGACCTGTTTACAACACAAGAATCATAAACTTAATTATATACTCAAAACTCTGTTTTCATAAATTCTTAAAAAATCAGATATAATACAGAAATCAGTATATTAATAAGTACAAAAGTTGATTTGTGATAAACTATGTGCAACGCTAAAAGTAATGTCATGCTTTTTTATTAAATTAAATATTACATTCATATTGATGTAGAATTATGATAGTAAATAACACAAGTATCATTAACTACATTACATTTTATTAATTGGACTTCCAACACAACAGGTTTTTCTTAATCTATCAATGCTACCTCTTCAATTTTTTTCACAATAAAGAGAGCAAAACAATCCACAGAAATTAAAATCGAATGCAAGTTGATTTGGAAGGGTTATAATTCAATACAATACCACATCAATTCTCCCCTTTCCCAGAACCTCTCAAATCCTTACAATCAACTGTTTTAACATTCATTCGTTCACAATTGCATTCCTTATATTTTTGTTATAGGCACAAGGTTCCTATGAACCAGCTGACCAGGTTCTAGCTTTTCAAAACCATGTCTTTTTTAATCATTCCCCAGCATTCATTAAAATGTCATTTGCTTCTTAGATCTATTCTACAACTATAATTGTCTGAACTGCTAAATTATGTCGTTTTGCTTCTAATTAACCAAGGTCCTAAGATATTTGCGACTTTGAATCCTTCCTTACCTTTCAAATACTTATTGGTAATAATAGACCCTTGAAGAGCTTTCAGGATTGTAGGACTGCCTTTACAATTGTTAAGAGGTAACATTGAGTACAATTGAAAGATAACAATCCACAGCTGCTTTAAACTCTCAATTATGTTCCTACTGCCAAGCTTGGTTTAGAATACTACTTACATCTCTTGATCCACGGGTACCAACTTCCCTCATATTCTGCTTGCAATATTGCCAAATATTCTCAACATCCACGAAGTGGATCAACCCCACATACCTGATTCCGGATACTGTTGAACAATAAGTTCGGGTTTTTTAGTACAAAGAAACAAAGGTTCAAATCAAGAATAATTCTTTTTACTGAAATTTTTATTAATACTTGATGGAATGATTCTTTATCACGTTTTGCTTCTCTCTCTGCATTGTCTCAGCTTTTTTTGGTTTTTCCAGGAAATCCATTATGCTTTTCCTAACCTCCTTTGGGTCCACAGGCATTGTGGATTCTCCCCCAAAACTTGTAGCTGTTTTTATTCTTCTAACTAAATAATTTTTCTCTATCTCTATTTTATTAAGCAAACGACTTTTCTCTTTCTGTATATTGTTTTCTAATCCACTAGCTACTGTTCCTCTCTTGTTTTTCTAACTCTAGTTTATTTTCTAAATCTTTTATTTTAACATTTATCAAATTGAGACATTTCACTGATTACTTCGATATCATTCCGAAGTTCATCCTTTTGTTTTAAGGCTAGTTCTTTTAACTGCCTCAAATTTTCTATATTTTGGAACTGTAATTTCTCAGATTGAGCCTGCATTAATTTTTCTGATTGAGCCTTCATTTGTCATGCTTTTTTGTTTAAAGATGCCTTTGATCCCTGGTATTCGAATGAATTCACATTGATTCTGCGGTCTTGCAGTTTTTATCATACGCGTAATTACAAGTCTGCTTTGGTTCCATTAATATTCGAGAGTCCTCGAGGTTCTAATTCTGCTCTTAGCGTTCTTATTGTCATTTGCTCAATTTTTATCAGCATGATTACACTGTTTAGTAACACTAAACATCACTTTAACAACTACCAATGTTTTCCAATTATCCTGTCACGGTTGCCAATGGATGTAGAATTTATGATCGTAAGTAACAGACATAACAATTACCACAATACATTTTATTTATTAGACTACCAATTCAAACAGGACATGGTTATCTTTTTTTTCTATAATCCTTCTTCAATTTTTTCACAACTAAGAAAGGAAAAAATCCACAGAAAATTAATACAATAAAAACACTTGAAATAGTACAAAGAAATTAATACATTAAAAGAGCTAACAATTCAAAGAAATTAAAGTCAAAGCAAGTTGATTTGGGAGGATTATAGTTCAAGGCAACACTATGGCAATATCTGAGACATAAGCTTCATAAGTAAAAATAATACATAGAATATTTGTATAAGTGTAGAAAATGTTTTAGAGTGGGTGTTCTCGTCCAGTTTGTCCCTTTTTTAGTGTGCTACTGCTTGATTGTACTTAACATTCGATGTGGTATAACTGCATAAATTTAAATCTAAGTTGAAACTCATTAGTGATAAAATGGTTACATGGATTTAAGAGTGGGATAAGAGGAAAACATGGAGTATTTTTGGAATAAACTTCATTCATAATTATCAAGAGAAAAAAAATGACTACTTGTATCTACTGCAACATAGTATGATGTTTTTGTTGCAGATCTTACTCCAATATGATTATGTAGGATTATCTAGTACCACCTAGATGAAAGTAAATATGAGTTATTGAAAAACAAATTTTTTAATCAAGATTTTTCAAGTTTATTGCAATGAGTTATCAAATATACATTTGATCATGCTGGAAGTATTTAAATGTCTTAACTCATGAAAAATAACAGATGACTATTTTTATGTATACCTATCTATGTATTTGTTACTACATAACATGTTTTGTATGAATATGATATGAATTTTTTCAATGCTGGATATTGAAAGGTATTACAATGAATGGGTAACTGCTCAGCATATGGCCGAGCTTTGAAGGCAGGCATACTTATAGTTCTGTATGTTACTTAACTAGTGGTTATATATCATAGTAAACCACTCACTATTATAGTGAATTTCTCATTATTAACGTGAAACGTTGTACCTATTAACAAGAATAAAATATGTTTATCTCACTTTATCTGTCTGATTCTATCTCCCATACATTATACAAGCTTAACACGACTGCTAAAATACATACAATGTAGTATGACAAATGCTAAATTTTTTTTCCAATTTACTTACCAAAATGTGTGAAATGAAGATAAAATGTCGTTACAAGCCATTAAAAACTCATGGTAGCCATTTTTAAAGCGTGGTAGGGATCCCTACTATGGACATCTGGGGTAGTCTGCACTGGTTTGCACTAAATAAGGTCAGTTTTCCATTGTAACACATATATTATGATAACATTAGTAATTTTTTTCTACATTCATATTAAACAATTGTTATTAAAGAATGAGAAATGAAAAAAAATAAGTCAAATATACAGCCCCACAAACCCACCCAAATAACTTGATTAGTTGTGATTAATTACTGTGGTAGTTATCAAAACACTTTGGAACACATAGTCCTGGCTGTCCTTTTGCATTCCACACACTGCCATACTACACGTTTTTGAATACCATGTGAATGACAAACAGGGCAACGTTTTGCCACAGTACTTTTTCAGTCTCCCCTTTTCTCAGTAATTTTTGAAGGTATATGCAGGACACATCTGGCTTCAATGGTCTTTCTGGAGTAGGTAGGGCAGGAAGCAAAGAGTCAACTACTGACAGATGACAATCATACATTTTCATTCTTTTCCCATTGGTTGAAACTTACACTTCGTTGAATAGGTAGTGAGTGTTGATCATAACCATTTGGAGCACGAGAACGAAATTGTTTTTATACCAACGTAATGTTTTACGTCCAGATGGATAGTAGCTCATCATCTGGTCGCTAGGGGTAATTATCGCAGGGTATTTGGCTGAGAATTACCCCTACTAGGTCCAGACAAATCAATATTCATCACTAAATTTTTAAAAAATTTGTATTTCAAACATTACTCAAACAACAAAACGTAAAAACCGGAGACAAAAACAAACACGTCTAAAATGTCACCAAGATACTTCCCGAGTAACAACAAAGACAAAATTCACTTCAAGGTAGGGATCTCTACCACGTACATCTGGAGATGAGCTATCATGGCCGGGATCCCTACCATCCGCAGTCAACGTGTTAACAAATATTCATGACAATATAGTTTATTTCTTTTGCCTTAGATACTCATTGCTGCCTTCTGCTTACTTTATAAATACCCTTATATGCAATTAACTTATTATGTTTGCATAATTTAAGAGGAAAAATAAAACTAATTCGTTACTCAGAACAAATCTTGTATATTTATATTAATTTCAATCCCTTGGTACACAAGTTATACACACATGTTTATTTATACTTGTGTGTATTGTGTATAAATATGATTATAATATTTACACCTAACAGACAAACCAAAAAACCAAGTGAATAAAAACAAATTGAAAAATGATAAAACTTTGTTGAGAATTTTCCCTTTAGAAATCTAGTGTATATTATACCTGTATTTTGTAACCCAGCTAAAAATTATATAAGACCTAATGGCCCACCTCTACATCTCTAAGACGTATAACCAAACCTTTTAGTCTCTCTCCACTCCTGACTTCTCAGATTTTAGAGTTTCTCCTAATGGCTAGTGTATTGTCAGATTAGTATACAGATGAATGCTTAGTATACGGATGATTTATGTATAACCTACAACCGATTTCATAAAAGTGACTACGTCTGTGGAATGTATAGCTGGGTTATTAAGTTAGTTTTGTGTACTTCTCCTGGACGTAGAGGTAGGAATTGAGCAGTATATATTTAAGATTTATCAATTATAAGCAAGTATCAATTATAGTTATCAATTATAACCAAGTTATCAACCAAGTACATCAATTATATGCAAGTATAACCTCTCGCAAATGCAAATCTATGTGTATATTGTACCTGTTTTCTTACTATTATTGTACCTATTATTACCTGTTTTATATTAAACATTTTTTAATTTTAGACTCATGAAATTAAAACATTTGAAGAAGTTTTCTATATAACGATGAACAAATATTAGAGAAGTTGGAATAATTAGACACCTATCTAGACGCAGAAAAAGAGATTTTTATAATACAAGAGATAACAAGGAGAAGAGTATTTTGTCATTATAATCCATTGAAAAAGAACTTTTGGAAGAAATCAGAGCTGCAGAAGACTTTTAAGTTATTATATTGTAATCTAGAAGTTCATTGGGAAAATTTAAAGAATTAAGTTAGTGATAATTTAGGTAATAAGATATAGGTTATATTAATTTCATTTTGTAATTGTTTTATAAATCTAAATAATTAATAAAAAGTTTGATATAATTAAATATTGTTTACAATGTAATTTAAATATAAATTCTGTAAGGCATATATCACTTACATTTGTTAGTATTGAATTGCAGAATATCCATTAACATTTTTTGGAAGGAATGTTGATTGGCCACCAGTTCACTCTCTGGGTTCAAAATAATTAGGTAAATTTATCACTCTTTGTCACTGTTGGGAGAAAGGCTAAGTGCAATGTGGCAATTAATGTCCAAAAATCATTGCTTCTTCCACATCTCATGACGGTTGTAGCTTTTCTTTACCAGCATTATAATACTGTAATTTTTAAATCATATTTCATTGCCATTGAACACATCCTGTGTTGGAAATAATGTAATCGGTAAATTTATCTTGTGTTGATTTTGTAGTATTCATTACTACTGTATCTAATGATAGGTACTCTCGTACCTACATGTGCATCTTCTGAATTTATTGACAGGATATCTTCAAATTTGCACCTATTTTTTACACACACAAAGTTGTACAAATCACAAGCTGGTAAAACAATCAGTTGAACAAGGTTTGGGTACAAATAAATAGTAATATGGAACACAAAATTTTATTTATTTTGAATTATTCAAAAATATTAAAAAATATATAACTAATGAACAACAAAATTTTTAATTTTTTTAAAATTCTGACATGTAAGGGTTTAAACTTAAATAGAGCTTTTAACAAATTGAAAACATTTTTTATACACCCTAGTTCTGAGCTAGCAGTGGATAGTCTGTTTTACATACAGAGATTTTAGATACTAAGGTTAATTTTTTTAAAATTGTATAATTTTACAGTAATTAATTGATTCAAGAATAATCCCCTGTATGTATTTCAAAATATTCAGTATATAAAAATATAATTGATTAAATAATTATAATTTACATCGCTAGGTTTTCATCTGCCTAAAGGCGTAGCCTCGTTTATTACAAATTTTGTCAGAATAGCTATTAATTCATCAATTAATTGATGAAATTAGGAAAATCATAAGAAATTAAGAAAAAAATGTTTTGCTTTCTTACAAAACTTATCAAATTGTAAAATTGACCTTTAGATAACCTGATTTTTTAGGATGAATACCAAATTTCCTTTTCCTTTAATTTTTTTAATAAGATCTGGCCAACAGAGCAATTAAGAGGATGTCAGTAGACAAAAGCATTTTGAAACTGCTATCTTGTTGCTGTGTGTGGTCAATTCCAATGTACCTGTCACAACCTAGTTACAACTTGCTTTAATGTTGCAGCGACAGAAACTGTATGGCCTTAGCTTTATATAGTGTAAATATTGTGCATTTTATGACAATTTTGGTAAATAAAGTAGAATGATGTTACTTTTATAAATATTAAGACTAAAGTTGTCAACATTATTATTAAAAATGTAAAAGAAGGTGAAGAGGAATTTTTTTAAAAAATGTTTTTTTTGTTGCCTTAGTTTTATTTATTATAATATAAAAATTAAAACTTTTTAAATCAAGTTGTGAATTGAACACACTATTATAAACTTCAATAAAGCAAAACGTTTGTGAAGAAGACAATGGTAAAAATAAATAGAGGTTAAATATGTATTAGGTAATATTGCTGTTTTGATTAAATATCCTAAAAAAGTAAAAAAGTTGTCACAATTTTGAAGGTCTATAATTTTAATTATACAACTCACTGGCGGCTTGCTTGTGCTGCGTACATTGGACACCGGGCCATCGGCTACGAATGATGCTAGACGCCCGTACTAAGAAGTAAGTAAGTAATTATAAAACAAACTTTATTTTAAAGAGTAAATTTATCTTTATCTTTAAATAAACTCTATATCTTGAAAGTACTGTATTATTTACCTATTTATAAATACCATTTATACTATAACACTTTTCTCCTACTACAAAGATTCAAAAAGTCCTTATAATTGGCTGAATTATATAAACAATAATTAGAGATACTTTGGAAGAAATTCTTGCTCATATTAAAATTTTAAAAATTAAATGACCATTTTATGCAATTGTAATACTTAAAATTAAAGAAAATTTGAAAAATGAGAAATTTAAATTTGTCTTTAATTTATATACATTTCATATTTAGAAAGTAATTGCTCACTAAACATTAAATTTGACTACAGTACATCTACAGGGTGGTACTTATTAAGATAATAATGCTGTAAAAGTAATAAATAAAAGTTTAAAGTTAATGTGTGAGACTTTTTTAAGGGTTTGTTAAGAAACGCAACCTCTGATACAGTGATTTTCTCATGGATAAACGCCTTACCAGGTTCTCCATGAGAAATTTTAGATGCTCTGTAAATTTTATTTCTCAAATATGTGGCGACCACCATATGAAGATATCTACATTGAAATTTTTTACAGACATTGTAACTTACAATTTACTAACACTGTACAGTTTAACCCGTTTTATAAGAAAATAATCTTGATATAACATTTAAATTTCCTTATGAGAATTAGAAATTCATATGAATTTGTTATAAAATTGGCTAGTTTAAAGTATTTTATTTTAAAAACCTAACTAGGCTATAATATTTTTTGAATGAGTTTAATTTTTAAAGTTCTGCTCAATGTGAAATAATTTTCTCTCCTACAACATAATCTATATGCAATTAAATTTAATAAAACCTTGTGCTTTTCTCAGCTTTAGTATTTTAGGTATTTTTATACCTTATATTTTCAAAACTTATTTAAAGAAATCTACAAATAATAAATTTGAAAATGTGTATTATCTGAAATGGATCAGCTAAAACTGTATTGAACATTAAATTAGGAAGTGTAAACAATTTATTTAAATTAATTTAGGCTATATATGAACAAACCCCAAAAGTAATAAATATTGGTTAAATGTAGTATAATTATATAAAACTTCTCTTTATGTGAAGAATACATATTCAAATTCATAATAACACAAAGTTTTATTATTTTAACAATTTTATCTGATTATCTATCCAGTTTCTGAACAATGCTACATTAACATAAACTGCAGGAATAGCTTTTCCACAACCAATGCCCCAAGCAACAATACCAGCTTGTCTGTAGATAGAGGGATTCTCCACTGATGGACAAACTAAGGGGCTCCCACCATCACCCTAACAACACAATATAGTACTAGAATATATATTTATATAACAAAAATAAATACATAAATCTAACTTCATGTTACACTAATAAAGTTGGTAATCTAACTAAAGGTGATAGGATATTATTAAATATTATCTTAATTGATTCTACCTTTAACTTGAGCCACTAATTTACACTTATACACTGTAACATAAATATTAACATGTAAAACAATTTAAACATTTTTTTTGTGTGTGTAAATGAGCACAGGTGTTTCAGATGGTTGCAAAACTGTGAACCAGTCACCCCCTTGGACAAGGGTAGGTAGTTAGTTTCCTGATCTGTGGTTTGAGTGCCAGTCACCACCTCACTCTCGGAGTGAGATAAAAAGGCAGATGAGTCTTTCCACTCCAGTGCATGAACCTAGAGTTTAAGAGGTTGTTGGAAAACCAAATCATCCTCCAACTTGTTCACTGGGTCGACCTTTGATACTACTTTGCCTCATCTAGTACACAATATCACAGCGGCTCAAACAGTAGTGAAACCTTTTTATTCCATGTTGCAAAAGTGTAGGCCTAATTTAACTATTATTTAAAATAATATGCCAAAAAGTAATCTTCACACAACCCAACTCTATCGTAACTGTTGATTAAAATACTAACCAATTATCCTTATAGGATAAAAAATCAAACCAATTGGTTTTAAAATTCTACAATAGAGAAATAACAATGAGAGGAGTATCGAAACTACAAAGAATATCTTGAAGAATTATTTATAATAATGTAAGCTATTAGTGTGACGTCAGCTAATTCATCGAGTTGTAGAAGACGTTAGTATTTTAGGAATGGATAGTCTTGGGTTGTTCATAATCACCCATGTGCAGTAGAATATATGAGTTGCTAGTCTTCTCCTTCCTCAGAGCATTCTCTTTTTTTCTCACAACCCCCTTCCCCACAAAGTGACTGCGGCTGGCCCATGGTCCTGTTCCTGCTTCTTGACAGGAGGTAATAAACCGCCGCTGGCTTACTGTCTGTTTTCTTTTTCAGATGGGGGAATTGTCGTTTAAACTGCTACTATAGACTAAGTACATATTAATATATGTTACAGTGTACAAATATTACTTGTTTAGTATAGAGATACCATAGAGTTTATCCAAGATGGAGATGAATTATATTTGAAACAATCATGTGAACTGTTCCAATAATATTGGTTCTAAGTGCAACATGGGTTGTAATTGGACAGAAAAAATTAAATTGTATAAAAATAATCCATAATAGTAGGTGGAAATGTATTTTTGTTTGTCTCGTTGAAAAAATAATTGAGATATAGAAAGAGATGTGTATTTGGTGCTGAAAACCAAAATTTTTAACAAAAAATTTGCTTGGAAGGATGTGAAAAATGTAGTTTTTATTTGATGAAAAATTTATTCTCAAAGGATCAAAGAAAATTAACTTACCTGTCAAACTTAACTTTAGTGAAAATTCATGTAAGTGAAAAAATACTGAAAATGAACAGAAATTAGAAATAAGATATAAATAACTGAATTATATAATCATCTTGATTTTTATAGGGTGTGGCGGTTAATCATGCGTTTCTGAAATAGCTGTAAAAAATAAATGGGTACAGATTTCATACAATTAACTCAATATTATCATCTTGATTTCTATCGGGTATGGCAGTCAATCCTGCATTTCTAAATCAGCTATAAAAAATATAAACGAGTACAGATTTCAAAATTTTATTGATATAATCTTATTCTACATTAAAAAGCTTTCTAGTCACATAACCACATTGTACACATCGGCAAGATGTTATCCTCCCAAATTAAGTTATGTTCGCAAGTGACTTGTGAAGCTGTTCATCACATCATGAAGCAAACGCAGAGCAATTTTTTTTGAATTCACCAACCATTACTAGGTTCCTTCACACACAAAATCACGCATTGATCACTCAGTTTTTGAAAATTACCTGTTTTGGAAAATATCTTTGAGAACATTCATTCTGACATGGGCTATGTGACTTTTGGCTCCATCTTGTGACATCAGCAGATGTTATTTTAATCTGTGAGGATAGTTTTTGTGTCTCGAATGCTTTTTAACATGGAATAAGATCATATCAGTAAATTGTTGAAATCTGCGTACATTGATTTCTTACAGCAATTTTAAAAATACAGGATTGACTGTGTCATTCTAGAGGGAATGTAGTTTTCACAGCGTTTTACCAAATACAAACTTTAGTTTTATAAATATCTTGAAAGTAAAAACCTATGAAAAAGCAGTAAATAAATATAACAGATATTTCTAACAAGGATAACTGAAAAAATTTAATGTACTCTAATATATTTTACCTGGCAAGTATCATTTCCTGGTTGACCTCCAGCACAGATGTAGCTTTCATGCAACTTAAAATTTTCTCCTAATGTAGTTCTAAGAGAGTTGAGACAAGGACCTCTGGGTATAATTGGCAGATCAACCTTCTTTAGTATAATTGGCAATTTACCCCCTTTAAAAAAAATTATTAGATTAATATTCTCTAGTATTATAATTGTTTTAAAAATGACTTTCCTCCCCCCCGTACTAATTATATTGTAAAACTTTTGACAATATAGGTACTCGTACTATTTGTGGTGAATCGTTTGAGAGTATTTAATTAAACTTTCACAATATCTGCAACGTTTCACAATATTTGTAATATTTCAGATATTTGTTTCACCTTAAACGTTCGTTATAAACTGGTACAATTAAAGTAAAAATTAAAAGTAAGTACATGTATAAATTACTTATATTTAAGGCTAGATAACAAAATAATTATGGAAACAATAGGAGAATGTACAAATATAGAATATTCTTCAATGGTGTAAAATTGAAAGAAAAACGAAGGAAAGAAATGTAATAAATTATGAAGAAAGTGAGAGAGATTATTTAAAAAATTTTATTATCTAAAAACAAAAGTTATTGTAAAATATTTTCAAAAATGTGTTAAGAGGAAGAAATATGTCAATGGTACGAATAATAAAAGCTTTTGATATTCAATAGAAGTTAAATACTGATAAAACAGTTGTTACTTGTACTATCAATCAAATCCTTTAAATAAAATAAAAAATAAAGTACAGGGCTCCATATAAGTTCACAATGTCAGGCCACAATCAAAAATAAAATGAAATGAAATAAAATAAAATACTTTATAAAATAGACTTTAGGGCATTAAAATAGAAGCTAAATATTTTAAGTTTATATGAAAACGCCCAACCAACTCTTAACAATTCACAGGCGACATAACATGACATGAGTACAACTGTTTATAATATATATTGAATGTACCATTCATTCTTAAAATCCATACTAAAATGGTGTATTTAAATTTGTAACTTTATTTTTCTTATTGTTTTACTTAGTTTTTAAGGAGTTTTTGCTTCAAAAAGCAGAAACTTATAAATACCCCATATTATTATGAACACACGACACATAATTTTGAGATTTTCTGTAAAATCCTAAAGCAGCATAAAATAATTATACCAAATATTTTTAATCAGTCAGACCTCTGGACTGATTGAGGAGAATTCCTTTTTGTCTTTGAGGGGTCTTCCATAACCTCAAGCCCCCGGAACCATTCAAGTCCCTGGGGCTCTACGATAAAGAATCGCCCAGTGCCCCGCAACATCTAGAAACACTATTACATTTCAGCTGGTAATTTATTAGTTTATACATAACATTGTTTTGGAACTAGAAGTAATTTTGATACAAAGAAGTTTTTCAACATTGATTATCTGGTTTTCTACAATCCCTCCTAAGTAAATGATATTTCAATGAAAATTTGTAATAAATTTAAATTTTTATATCTAGCAGTTGAAAGTCCTATGAAACCAGGAAAATAAAACACCACTGATACCCTAAAAATTTGAAAAACAAGATAACCTCACTCTCGAAACAAAAACTTATTCATTAAGAGTTGTTTTATAAAAGATAGCACTTCTATATTTTACATAAATGTAACATGATTTAACTAATATTTATAACAGTCATCATAGATATCAGTGGTAATAAATATCAGTTCATTTCATTGATTGATTCATTTAATTAATTATCATATCAGCTTTGTCTGATTGATAAGGGAGGTAATTCCGCCAAAATATTACCACTAATAATGTGATCAATATAAGTTCATTCTACTTGAGTTAACCTTTGAAATACTTCAAATATTTAGGGTTTTCTTCGTTTGTATATGTCTAGATTTTGAAGACAGTCATAAGGACTGTTATTGAGGTAGGTCTATCAGTATTCTATCTAATCCAATAAATAATTAGAGCTGTCACGAATAATTGAAATATTTCAGGTCTGCCAGGACTAATATAATAATTAAAGTAATAAATTTAATTAAATAATAGATGGCCCGAGATAAACATTGCACTCAACCTGCCACATGAGGTGAGCAAGAAAGATCATTTACAAATATTAAAAACAATAACATTAAATATGATTCAATCTCAATACAAAAGCCACATAAAAATATTCACAGATGGGTCGCTCGACCGGGAGAAGAGCTTATCGGGGGCAGGCTACTATAATGAATCGAACAGAGACTGTTTTTACATTCCAGCATGGATACTGAGCTTTTGGCTATAAGGGCAGCTCTGACTAGCTGTGTGCATTTAAAGGGCAATTCAAAAATATGCATCCTATCAGATTCGAAAGCCGCCCTTCAGTCATTGTTAAGTAATTCTACAAGTTCATACTCGTTTCGAATATCAGAAATAAGAAAAACAATCCTAGAACTAGTGGACTGTGGGAATGAATTAACTTTTCAATGGGTACCTGCCCATTGCGGAGTACCAGGAAACGAAAAGGCTGACAAAATTGTGAAAATAGCCTCAACCATGGGACCTACAGATGAAGGCAAACACTCCCTGCTACATTGCAAACGTGTAAGCAGGGAAGTTTTCCGAAAACTTTGGTGTGAAAATTGGGAAAAAGAGTCTACTGGTCGACACCTTTACCAGCTCCAACCAGAACCACCAGTCGAGGACAAATATAGGGAAGTAGCACGATCAACAGCATCTTTTGCTGCCAGAGCAAGAACCGGCCATCTGGTGACACAGGAGTACCTATTTCGTTTTAATCTCACAGAGTCTCTGTTGTGTGCACTCTGTGGTGTGGAGAGCGAAACAATTGAACACATCCTGCTGAACTGCCCTTACCCATTACCTACAAGAGACATCCTCAGACCAATTGTGACAAAGTGGCAAGATATTCTAGTTAAGAAGAACCTATGGGCCATAGCATCATATATATATCGTGGACATCGGGCCATCGGCTATAGTTAAGCTGGACGCCTGCACGAAGAAGTAAGAAGTAAGTAAGTATTAAATTTAAGAATATTCTTATGATTGACATTTATTAACGTCAGCCAGCTTATAAAACAAATGAATATACAAATTTTACTATATAAACTATGGAAAGCATACAGTATTAAAAATAAGAAACCAACATTATTTTCAAATACATTATTATCTTTTACGATACATACCAGAAACATCTCTTCCCCAACCACTTGCAACACAATTTCTGCCATCAAAGTTTTCATTAAAATCAGGCAGACAGATAAGATCCACATTTTCTGCCAATTTAAATGGAGTCTCTAAGACAAGCAGAGCGATATCATTGCTCTTAGCTCCTGCTGTGTATTGTTCATGGATAACAATTTGCCTTACATTGCGATCTTGGTGAGGAAGAAGCTCGTATTTACTATGAGTATCCCACTCTCCTGCTCGAACTTTTATTTCACCAGCATTTTTCCTGTAAAATTTAAGGTAACATTTAATTACATTAGTGTTATTATAATTAAATAATTTCATTAAATGGAAATTATAATAAATAATGGATCTTATTTATATAATTTTAAATAATGTAAAGAACTTTGGAGTTAATTTTGTTTTATATTTTTATAGGAGTGTATTATATTTTATCTGAAATACAAACACAAAAATTCAGACACTGGAATAAAGTTAAAAATTAGTATGAAATAGATATAGTAAAAAAAATTTTCTAGCACAACCTATACACAAATCCACACTCACACACACACACACACACACACACTGTTAACTCTTAATAATAGTAAAATCTTCTTACATATTATGGCATGTGTGGAGATTGCTTTTTATGTAAGGAGTTTTGTTTTAATAACTCAGAATGGTCAATCACAGCCTAAATTGAATTATAGTTCACTAGTTTATTAAAACAAACAGATTAGTTTCGACGAAGATGTCACCTTCATAAGTCCTTGGAAATGATAAAGACGATACTGTTTTAATAAACTAGTGAGTAATGAGATTTAGAGTGTTTTAATATTTACCATTGAGTCTAACATCTATTAGAATGTGAAATACCCAAACAGTTAAATTGACCAATGTTTCCTCATATGTACTAGAGAAATATTATTTTAAAGACTAAACTAAAATTCTAATTTTAATTAAAAATACGATATCAAAACCTATTGGTACACTCCTTACCCAACAACACAATAAGCTGCAGTCATAACAAGTTGGGGATGAATAAGGGAACCTCCACAACGGTAAACATTACGGGTAGTACCGTCTGCTGCACTTTCATTATAAAGTAAACCGACCATCCATGGAAACTCGCCAAACAGTGCTTCTTTGTTGTTAGCTCCAGTGATGCTAAAGCCCACCCCTTCAAAATTTCTATGACCACATCCAGATTTGCGATCTGTAGGTTTGGGAGTTATTGGTTCAGATGGATTGTTTGGTGGGTCATCGCAACAGACATCAAGGTAGTTGTCACAGCGCTCACCTTTTATACTAAACAATTACAAATCCTTCTTAATTTTTATAAATTTTAACAATAATTTAAGCGGCTAGTAATTTTTAATATCTAACAAATCTTATTGATATTTACCTTAAATTACAAGAAGTTTGAATATTTCATAAATACTAGTAGTTTTTACAATATAATAAATATTTTTGTTATTTAAATTATTTGATTCCATTTTCACTTGAGCTATTAGTTTTTAATTAAAAACACTTGAACATATTTTAGTAAAGAAGTTTCTTGATGTAACCATCTTGAATTCATCACTGATTAACCTAATTTTAAACTACTTAACTGAGTGAATACGTAATTGCTTATTTGCTGACTCGTTTCAAAAGGAAAGAATCAGTCATTTCAAAAATACTCACAAACAATACACATGCACACAAAATTATTTACTGGCACAGATACGTCGATGATATCATAACACTATACAGAGGCAACTCCCGTCAATGAGAAAAACTCCTCACCTACGCGTTTAAAATACACCCAAAACTCCACTTCACTTCAGAAACCAACCGATCCCTAAACTTCCTCGATCTAACCATAACAAAAAAGCCACACACAAAAACACAGTTTCAACATTTACAGGAAACCCATAACAACAGACACACTTATCCACAACACCTCAACCACCCTATCCAACACAAACACGCTGCTTTCAGATCCATGCTCCATAGACTTAAAAAAGTCCCAATGACCACAGAAAACATAAACAAAGAACTAGACACAATTAAATATTTAGCATACACAAATGGATACAAATAATTATTTTATGGACCACAATAATAGACAAACTATGGTACAAAATACAAAAAAACACTAAAATTAACACTACAGACAGGGAAAACAAATATATCACATTACCATTCATAAACAAAACAACAAACAAAATAGCCCGCAAATTTCAAAAAATAAGATAAAAAATAGCATACAAAGCTAATAACAAGTTACAATACAAAATACAACACAACACCAACAACAAGGATAAACTACAAGCACCAGGCGTATACAAACTGAAGTGCGACGAATGTAACAAATTCTACATTGGACAAACAGGTCACAGCTTTAAACAAAGAATCGAGGAACACAAACAGAACACCAACTCAACATTTTACAAATACACAGACATTTATCATAACCTAGAAATCCTATACATGAACAAAAAAGGCCACATCTCAACACACTAGAACAATCAGACACACAAAGTACAAACATATGAAATGAACAAACACAATACAAATCACACATACTCTATGATACTATCGAAAACCTACCTTTAGAACCATTACGCTTGACCCAACATCTCCAAGCAGAAGATACTGATGAAGATCGCCACATAGCGATCGAAAACGTTCTGTCTCAGTAAGTTTTAACAAATTTACTAAATTCAAAGTTCGGATAGTCATAAACTATTGTTTAAGTGATTAATAAGATTCACCGAACGTAATGGAATATAAAATTCAAGAATAATTTTAGTCTTGAAATTTTAATTTTTAGTCTTAAAATATGATTCAAAACTACTTATACAAAATTCTATATTTGTTAATATCGTCATCTGGATAAGGATATTAAAATATACCTTTATGTTTCATTTCTGTATTTGTTTTGTAGGTATTTTCACACAGAAATGCCTTCCATTACAATAATGAAAACATATTGATGCATTAATCATACATTTAATAACTTGTATCAATATTGGATTATCATGTAGATTTAAAGATAGATACAACTTTATAAAGTAACTCTAAACCTTGGTTGATGATCTACTTACAACTGCTATGAAACTGTCTTTTGAGTTACGGTCTGAGTTGACAATGGGACACATTTCCCAGAAAGGCCGTCCTCAACAAATATAAGTAAATGCTACTATAAAAGCTACTATTGGCAAGTTTGTAAATATTTACAAGTGTTTTAGTGAAAAGTAGTAGCTCACGTGGAGATGGAATCAACAAATAGTAAGAAAGTTATTATTTTTATTATATTAGTTGATTCCATCTTCATGTGAGATACCAGTTTTTAACTAAAAACATTTGTAAATATGTTACATTTGCCTATAGTAGCACTTACGTCTATAATTGTAGATCTATAAAAGTAGGTGCTACTATAGGCAAGTATAACATATTTACAAGCGTTTTTAGTTACTAATTTATAATAATTTTCAACCTTGTAACATATGAAAAACAAAAAGTCAATGACAAACCAGATTTTGCACTTTTGGGAACGAAGTGTCACTCTAACATGAATGAAGCTTTATATAATTTACATAGAATCATTACTCAGCATGGAACAAGTACATGAGTTCTATAATGGTGATAAAAGCTTTAGTACCAGACCTGATATCAATCAGACTATCTCCCATTGGCTTAGTATTTTTGCACATATAGTATGGAACACAATTGCATTCATTTGGACCAGTGGTGGCATTAGGAGAACCTTGTTCTTTTTGGACTCCTGTGTTTGTGACGGGTTGCTGAGTAATATTCTCCGTAGAACCTTGTGGTTGAAACACTGCATCGATTTGACTGTTGAAGGAATCTGGGGATTTATCACTTTTTAAATCTCCTTCAATGCTTTCCCCCTGAACATACATTTTTTGTCGTAGGCAGTTTTGCAATAAAGCAAAAATTAATATAAACATCAGTTTATTAGTCATTATCCTGAAACAGAAAGTTAACAACTGTTAGATTATAAGATATCATACAAACCAAATCAATGTTTGAATATAGTAATACCCCGTACTTACGCGATAGATGGGACCGAGCAATAACTGTGTAAGTCAAATTCGCGTAAGTCAGGGTATAATTTTATATACTATCAGATAGGTGTTCGAGTCAGCGCTCGAAGTTCAAGTTGCTTTGCTGCATAACAGCTGTACCGTGACGTATTGGTCATGTGATCTCTGACCCGCTAATCGATATCCGAAATTATTGATTTTTTCTCTGGATGAACGCTGCACCCCCACTCCCTTCTTATTTTCTAAGCTTTCTTCCGCGTCAAGACAAAGTAGAATCGTTCCGACCCTCGAACAGTGCAGTTCTACGTTAAACCTCGTAGCCTATTTCCGCATGGCTTTGTTTCAGACAATTTAAAGTACCGCTTTCGTTCGTTAATGTGCTTATAGTGCGGACCGCGTTAATGAACTTTTAATGAGCTTTTAATGAATATTTTAACTGTATATTTTCGCCGTGTTAGTAAAAGTGTAGCCCGATTTCGCCGGTTGCGCAATCTTAGTGCGTGTACTCACGGTAATAAACTAAGTGCTTGTAAGCTTAACTTTTACGTTTACTCATATTTAAATTGAGTTTTTTAGTTGCGTGAACGCCTTCAAGAATTCTACGCTGCCTGAGACGACCACAGTACTGTGGAGACTTCACCTCGATTCCAACATTGCATCACTTCTTACCTATGGTAAGTGCGTAGTTAAGGAATATGAACAATTTATAATTTATTTGTATTAAATTCATTGTCGTTGCGTTTTTAGTGTTAAATGACTCTATTTTGCTTAGAACAGTGCTTAAACTTGCTATGTTAAATATTAACGTAAATTACGCAATCCAGAGTAACCTTGTTAACAATAGGGCTTACCGCACCTCGTGGTTTTAATTCTAACTTTTTGATCTGCGGATTAAACATTGGTCCTCTACCAAGCCGGGTAGTTTTAATTTATTCCAGCTACAAACATTGGTCCCCACCGGACCGGATTATTGAATTATTTCAGTGACCTAGGGTTTTTCTTTCAATTTCACGATAATGTATTAGTGACCACGTGGTTCCTTTGTAACCAAATTAAACATTTGTTGAGTTATTTCAACGATAAAAATTTATAAATTTTTAAAATTTTTAAAGCTGTAACTAACGTAAGCATGTGCTTACCGCGACGTCACAATCAGGAAAACTTTAACGATAATTACCGATGCCACATTGCGCAATAAGCCACGTGGCTCATAGTTGCACGATTACGAATAAGGAAGTGTTTATGTTTGCTACAACTTACAAACTTTATACAGTCCACTTTATTATCGCGTTTGAACTTATAGTGAGGTTTTTTAATTTCAATTGTTTGTGGTTTTGAAATTTATTTAAAATGGAAATTAATACGGAGTATTATTTGTCTAAATTGAGAGATATTGTAGGCGAGCTGGAACAAGTAAAGAGTGTACTTCACGATAAAGAAATACCAGAAGGCCTCGCACGGGAAATTCGACGAATTCAATCTAACTTTATCGAAACGTATGAGATATTAGAGAAAACGTTCGCCAGTCAAGTTGCCGAACTTGCTGAAAGTGCATTTAAGATTAAAAAACAATTTCAGGACACGTATTTGCCAATGTTGGCTAAATACCCGAACATTATTAAGACCGAGGTGAAGGTAACCTCGCAGGTCAACCCCGGCGCGAATTCGCCTCACTTACCTAACCTTACAATGCCTAGCTTTTCAGGCAATAGTAACGAATGGAATGACTTTATTTCAATGTTTGACTCAATGGTCCATTGCAATAGCAATATTAATGCCATACAAAAATTTCAGTACTTAAAATCAGCGCTTAAAGGAGACGCTTTAGCCATTGTTACGGGACTCACAATATCCGAACATAATTATGATATCGCCTATCAAGCCTTACGCAATCGTTATGCTAACCCTCGTCGTTTAGCCGATCATTATTTTCAAATTATTAAAGACTTTAAGCCTATTAAGAACGCGTCTCAGAGTGAACTTAATAGATTTTTAACCGCACATTCAAATGCTGTGTGCGCACTAAAGGCTGTCCAGTTAGACGACTTAGCGGACTTCTTACTTTTTCAAATGTCTGTTGGTAACTTAGATGCACAGACTCGACTTAACTTTGAAACCAGATTGGGAACAAATCAAATGCCCACGTACAGATTTCTAAATGATTTTGTCACTGAGCAGGCTAGAGCAATGGAGTTGCTCAATCAACCCTCTGCCGCGACTGCAGTTAACTCAAGATTAGGTCAGCAACCTCGAGTGATGGTCTCTGCGTTGAATGACTCAAATAACAGCGGTGCCCCTAATTTAAATATTGACCATGTCGAAACTGACCTCGAAGCTGAACATAGTCCGACACCGCACCTCGAATACCCCGCTAGAATCATGACGCTCATATCGACTACCGCAGCCGCTACCAGTGACCACACCGACCACGCAGATGAAGCCACACAGCTGAATGAAGGTCATCGCCGCAGTACAACGCACCACACCATCAGAACTCGACCGCCGACTCTGCGATCATCAGTGATAAGCCAACGCGTCCAATTCAATCGAAAAGCACCCGCACCGCAACCATTACCGCGTGTTAGACAAAATTTATCCAGACCTCGCTTGTCTACCAGACCTACCAACCCGCCTCGTAACAGTCCGTCCGCCGCACAGTGCTTTTATTGTTCAGCCATTCACAATATCTTTTGTTGTCCAGGATTTCTCAAACAAAGAGCCCAGGAACGTCGCGAGTCTATACGACATATGCAGCGCTGTTTCAATTGTTTCGGCACCCACTACCAAAACAAATGCAAGTCGCTCAACACTTGTAAACATTGCAACGGTAATCATCACTCCTTGTTACATGACTCTAACTCAGCTTCGCCCCAGCGACCGTACACGCATCGGCATCCAAACTTAGCCAATAACGGTAACAAGTCAACTACCAATATAAAACCTCTAGCCACCTATAACACTAAAGTCGCTTCTGCCTTGTTAGGCACCGCTCAGGTCATTGCTAATGATCATTATGGCAATCCGCATATCCTTCGGGCAATCATTGACCCAGGCAGTCAAGTGTCTGTCATAACAAAACCCGCAGCCACCATGTTGGGCTTACCTACTAGGAAATCAAATGTTTCTCTTGTCGGGGTCGCTTCTCAAACCACACATATATCCGAATATGTGTCCCTACAAATCTCGTCTAGATATGCCTCAAATTTCAAACTCGATGTCGAAGCTGCAGTACTACCTCACATCGCTGACCCGCTACCATCTACCGCTTTAGCACCGTGCATACGTGCTCAATATCAGCATTTACAACTTGCTGACCCTCACTTTGACACTCCAGCCCAAATTGACTTAATTCTAGGATCTGACGTATTTAATCGCAGTCTTATTAACGAACCGCAGACCATAATCAAAGGTCAACCCGCTGCCCTCAACACCTTCTTCGGATGGATTATCTCAGGATCGCTTCCAGACCATCGATGTCGTCAACCTCACGCCTTCAATGTGAGATTAGCCGCTCGTTACACCGCTGCACGTCGACCCATGGAGAGGAAAGAGGTCATCCGCACCATTAACGCCTCTCAACGCTACAAGGACATACGCAAGTTTACCCCCGCCAGTGGCTCAGGTAGAAGAGTCAACCATATCACCGAGTCTCTTCGCCCTCTAGTTGGCGCCTCCGGAATGCTCATGGTGGGCGGGAGAGTTCATCAGCCTCCACGAAACCACCCCTTTTAGCAACCACCACCGCTCCAACAGTTCCAACCGCTGCTATCATTCTGGGGTCACCTCCTACTTACTTGCGCAACACCTCTCCAACTCTTGGACATCCAGACCGCTCACGGACAGCTGAGACGACCAGTCAACAAGCTCGTCGGTTTTCCGCTTCATCCTTAGTTTTCACCGCTTATCTACAGCTTCTTTCTTCGGCGCTCTCGCCCCTGTTGTTTCTTTGTTTGTCTTAGTTTTCCTTTGCCACTTTCTTCTTCGGCACCCTCGGGTCCCGGTGCTTTATGGTTCTTCGCCCCCCACCCACCTGGCGGATTAAAAACATTCGTTTTGGTGGGCGGTATGTTCGAGTCAGCGCTCGAAGTTCAAGTTGCTTTGCTGCATAACAGCTGTACCGTGACGTATTGGTCATGTGATCTCTGACCCGCTAATCGATATCCGAAATTATTGATTTTTTCTCTGGATGAACGCTGCACCCCCACTCCCTTCTTATTTTCTAAGCTTTCTTCCGCGTCAAGACAAAGTAGAATCGTTCCGACCCTCGAACAGTGCAGTTCTACGTTAAACCTCGTAGCCTATTTCCGCATGGCTTTGTTTCAGACAATTTAAAGTACCGCTTTCGTTCGTTAATGTGCTTATAGTGCGGACCGCGTTAATGAACTTTTAATGAGCTTTTAATGAATATTTTAACTGTATATTTTCGCCGTGTTAGTAAAAGTGTAGCCCGATTTCGCCGGTTGCGCAATCTTAGTGCGTGTACTCACGGTAATAAACTAAGTGCTTGTAAGCTTAACTTTTACGTTTACTCATATTTAAATTGAGTTTTTTAGTTGCGTGAACGCCTTCAAGAATTCTACGCTGCCTGAGACGACCACAGTACTGTGGAGACTTCACCTCGATTCCAACATTGCATCACTTCTTACCTATGGTAAGTGCGTAGTTAAGGAATATGAACAATTTATAATTTATTTGTATTAAATTCATTGTCGTTGCGTTTTTAGTGTTAAATGACTCTATTTTGCTTAGAACAGTGCTTAAACTTGCTATGTTAAATATTAACGTAAATTACGCAATCCAGAGTAACCTTGTTAACAATAGGGCTTACCGCACCTCGTGGTTTTAATTCTAACTTTTTGATCTGCGGATTAAACATTGGTCCTCTACCAAGCCGGGTAGTTTTAATTTATTCCAGCTACAAACAGATAGGAATCATGTTTAGTTGGGACTAAAGACTAAATACATTAATAATTTAGAAGAAAAATGTATATGTATTAAAATCTTAAATACATAATGCAACAAAAATTATATTCGATACATACATATTGGAAAGAAGTAAGTAAAAAAAAGTTATTTTGACATAGATGGCTTCATAAAATATAATAAATTCGTATGACGAATTGAAGATATCTTCTTCTCATGCAGAATTTCCTCGCAACTCACAAATTATTTTTGTCTTGTGACAGAAATATGCTCATTGTTGGAGTCTATGTTTTCCAAAATTTGTAAGCCTTACTCAATTACACTAAGGATTTTGTCAAGTTTCTAACCGTCATTTCATCTTCTACATCAACTGGGTCAAAAGAATCTGTGAACTCACACAGATTTCTATGAGCTCATCAATTAATTGTCAGCTCCTGGTTGTGTAAATCCAGCAGTTCTTGAGTGCCATCATTATCTACTTCTAAATTGAGTTGTCTGGCAAAATCTACACCTTCAATTACATCAGCAATTTCATCTGTCTATGGCACTGATTCCGCATGAGTTTCAGTGGAGAAAAAAATAGTCACACCTTTTTAAAAAACGAAAAACAAAGTTTTTTGTAAAATTTCATCCCAAGATTGTAGAATTATTCTCAAAGCATCTAAAACATTGAATTGTTTCCAAAAATCTTCAACAGAGAGCTCGTTGTTCTGTTTTATACAGATGTGCAAATGATCTTCTTGCATAATAAGCTCTAAATATTTTGATGACGCCCTGATCCATCGGTTGAGCAAACTAGTTGTTTTTGGTGGCAAAAATAACACTTTCATGCGTGTGTCAAAGTTTGTTTAAGTAGTAGGAGGATGACCAGGTGCATTGTCAAATAATAGGAATTACTTTGAAAGGAATTTGTTTAGACCGACATACTGTTCGACTTGAGGTATGAAATTATGACCAAACCAGTCCTCAAAAAGAGAAGCTGTCATCCAAGCCTTCTGATTCGACTTCCAAAATCACGGGGAAGCTAGCTTTAGAAATATTTTTTAATCCCTTGGATTTTCTGAGCGATAAACTACGAGAGGTTGTAATTTACAGTCACCAGCTGCATTTGCGTCTGTCTGACAGCAACCATCACTGTCATCGGTTTTTGGTGACCTTAAAACCTAGAAATATTTTCTCTTTATGTGCTATAAAAGTTATTTTAGGCATTTTCTCCTAGAACAGGCCAGTTTCTGCGTAGCTCGGACAGCATGATTTAAAATCGTGTAAGACGGAGTAGCATAAGTCGAGGTAATAACATATAAAAAAAATATTGCACTGTATAAGCATATGACAGACACTCCTATTATCATTCAGATAAAACTATCTTCTTTTTCTGACTTTTGCATAAGTAACTGCTATTCTGAATATTTACGTAACATGACCATTAAGGATATTTTGAGCGAAAGCCAGTGACTGTTTTATAGTTTAAAAACTAATTGGATCAATTTAAAAAAAATGTCAAACCTTGTTGATGAACAAAAACAACAATACATCTTCTGCTTAAAAAAAAGAGTGCACACAGCCTGACTATAGCTAGTTATACTAAATACTTTGCAAAGATTATTCTATTACACAATTTTTGTCAGAGATAGGGCTAAAATTGGAGAAAAGATTATCTTACAAACCCAAATACATAGATTATGTGTACTACTTTTGCATAAATCCAGGGAAATGAGTTTGATGATACAAAGAGTGACATCTGAATGAAATTGAGACAAACTAACATACTGTTCTTATCTGTATAGATCAGCCGTTTTAAACCTACTAGTCTCTGCACTACTTAGTCTGACACTGAATGATGTATGGACCATTCATAACTCCTACCATAATCATCCAATACACATGAAATGAGGATACACTAACAACTCCAATAATAAATACAAGTAGATCAAAAGAATAAGTAAACCCGTTTTTAAAACACATTATTTATTTAAAACACTAACCTATTAATATAAAAATCTCAATTACAAATCTATTTCAACAATGATTGCTTCAAAAAGACCTAGTTTATCTTTAAGGTTTTTCTTAGTGCTACTTTTGTGCCAGAATTTTTTTGACATGCTGAGGATTTTTAGGAGTTAATCTTTTGCGTAGAGTTAAATTACCGTTTCCCCAGCCATTTTTCTGTTTCTTTTAAAACATTAATATAGTAGAAAATCTGTCTTCACTATGAATAAAAATTTTGACAGTAATACTATAAGATACTGAAAATTTGTTGTTAAGTGTTTGGTAAGATTACACTTTTTTGTAATAACTTGGCAAAAAACCACTACTTACTGACTTATTCAGCAGACGCATTTCACATTAGGTCAGCGCATTATTCAATGCTGTGAATTACTGACAAGACTCACCGAGTGTGCTGACCTAGTGCAAAAAGCGTCTGCTGAATAAATTAGTAAGTAGTGGTTTTTTGCCAAGTTTACAAAAAAGTGTAATTTATACAAAAAACCTGAAGGTGTACAACACAAAAATTAAAATTTTGGTAAGATGTTAAATAAGTTGGTTTTCCAAATCTCTTCTAGGTTCACAACAGATTGAAACAAATTCTTGAAGTAGAAACTTTAGTAACCTGTTCTAAATATTATCAGGAAGATCTCTAGGCTTGAAAATAGAAGATTTTAAATAACTCTTTCAGTATAAATTTGAGTATATTTTTCTGGTTTTCTTAACACTACAATAATTTTCTGTACTATAACTAATGATTGCACAAGTCAATACTTTAGAACTTACATGCTAATTCGTTTTGAAACAATAGTTTCATTTGCGAAGCTAACCGTCTACCAGTTAGAACGGAAACGAAATTTCGTAAATGAAACCATTATTTCGAAACGTGTCATCACGTTATTCACTCAGTTATGTAATAATTACTTATACTTTAATCAGTGAATTCAAGATGATTACAATAAGCAATTTTATTTTTCTTTGTTGATGGGTTTCGGAATAATTCCTTTCTCAACCTTTTAATAAGAGCACTATTAAAGTTTTGAGAGTAAAATTGTATTCCGAAACGCGCCAAAAAAGAAAAATATTATAATGTTAGGAAAGGCAGAAAAATGTATTCAAATATATACAAATTCTCCTAAAAGAATTGAAAATGAATATACTAACTATTCAAATTTTTTAATCTCACTGTTGAATTTCAGAAAATAACGAGAAAATTTGTTCTTGAGAGTGCCAAAATAACCGAGTATCTTATGTTGTACCTCCTGTACAACTGTGTTGTTAATAACAGGGCTATCAATTGTCAGCAATGGGCTTCAAAGTTGGAAAAGTATAAAAGTTTTTTTTTTCAACTGTAGCTATTCACAAATCAGTTTTACATAAAAATGGGTGACATTTACCCTCAAACACATATATACTACCGATGTTTTCAAATATTTTATTCAAAGAATCTTGAAGTTGTACATTAGGGTGGTTTAAATGGCCAAAAATACCTACTAGAAGTTTGTTTAGAAAATTTGGTTTGCTCAATGCCACATTGGCATATAACAATAAATACTTTTAGATCTTCTCTTGCCTCATCATTAATTATTTATGTGAACATTATTGACAGTCAGGGAAACTTGAAATAAAAGTTAATGTCTGGTGCTAAAATATTATTCTGTACATAACTATTTGAAAATATGAGTATAGTACAACTCTTTTAACTTCTTATGGCCAATTTCTTTTTATTCAACACATTTTTCAGTAATGTTTTGAGAGCTAATGCCTAAAAATGAGTTGGTTGCGCATTATCAAGTACAGGTGGTCCTTTTATTTCACTAATTTTGCTAGGCCTGAGTTTCTTATCATCTTGCTGCTCTTTCAGTACAAGTCCAGCCAGCTTCTACCACTCAATACCATGTACCTCTAACTAATCACAAATATTTTCTTTCATCTTTTTCCAACTATTGGATATTAAAAGGTCATTACTGATTGTATTTTACCACCTAAACACTGATAAAGAACTAATGACTGCCTGCATTGAGCAATACTAGTACTCTCATCTCACTTCGAATGAAATATGAACTTATTTTAATTACATAAACCAACACTAGAGCATTTTATCGATTTTTGATTTGATAGGAAAATATTCCAGAGGTGGCTATTTTTTATGAATAGAGCTTTAATAGGGGTGTTTTGAATTTTATTGGAAGCCCCTACCCCTAAATGTTCCTTACCCCTAAATTGAATTTGACTGCTTTAATCAAACACTAAAGTTTTTTGAATAGTTTGAGGTTTCATAATGACCTTGACCACCAACTATAAAATCTCAAATAAAGGCAAGAGCGGTTTTGCCAGACGATTGATGTACTGAAACGGTTTTATCAATTTCATTTTCTTAAAACTTTCTAATTTTCCAGCAAAATTTTCAGGTAACTGATCACATAAGTTATAATACAAAGTTTTTAAATGACATCTAAGTTTTTATACCTTTCGAGGCTTTAATACTGGTGATAGCAGCAAAATACATATTGGAGTCTAATCTCCCCATATACCTCAAATGCTGTAAAGTCCTGTCACTTGATACATCACTGTCATACTTCTTCTTTGAAGTCAATGTCAGTAGATAATGACAATAATATCACTCAGTACCAGTAAAGTTAGGAATATAGACCCACTAAAAGTTACTAAAATTAAACTAGAAGTTATCAACTTTTGCTGCTGGTGCTGCTTTTGCTGCAAGATTGAGATGCTGTTAGTGATAAAAAGTAAGGTTATGATAATTCTTGGCCCCAACTGGAAAATCAGTTATTAAATGAAGGAAATACCGATGATAGTCGGATGCCCTCTGCTCACATCTATGTACCACTGCTTGCGTAGTATCCAGGGAGCCCTCCATCACTTAACCAATCATGCCAGACTGTGCTTTCCTTTGAAATTAAAAAATACCAGTAACGATTGAAATGTCTTTTATAAATCTGAAATGTCTTTTTATTGTTGGTAGGATTTTATACATGACATTTGAACTTTCGTTTTGTTCAACACACATTAAACAAAAACCATGTGTGCTATTGACTGGTTTTAAATTCTTTTTTTTATATTATTTATTCCAAATGGAAGACCATCAAGCAAATCACAAGGAAATAAAAAAATTGAGTTCATGTAAATTTGATATTTAATATCGAAATCTTGTTGCTGTTCATGTCGAGCTGGTTATTAATTACTTATTACACTTTTGCTATTACTTGCGACCAGACTTTTTGTTAACTAAAGGTTGTTAAATTGTTAACTTACACTTGGAGGAAATGTTTTCGTCTTACGACTTCTTCAGCCTCCTCCAGCAAAAGTGTAATAAGTAATTAACAACCAGCTCGTCATGAACAGCAACAAGATTTCGATATTTAATGAAGCCCGGCAAGCAGAAGTTCAACAATTTCAGAGGAGGCTGAAGAAGTCGTAAGATAAAAACGTTTCCTCCAAGTGTAAGTTAACAATTTAACAACCTGTTAACTTTTTGTTAATAAGTTAACAAAAAGTCTGGTTGCAAGTAATAGCAAAAGTGTAATAAGTGATAATTAATATTTGGATTCTATAATGTTATGGGATTAGTGAAATTTTCTTGTATGGGTTTATTATGAGAGGGAGTACTTCTTTCTTACATTTAAATTTATTTCTGTTTAATATTCATGTTTTGCATAATGCCATGTATTTTAATTTTTATTAAAATATCTATAATACTATCTAAAATGATATCTAGTAGTTTTATGGCAACTTAAACAAATTGAACGTCATGGAGGAGCAATTCATGAGTTTATTTTGCAAACATTTTTACAGGGCAATCAAAAACGTCCTGTCTCAGTAAGTTTTTACAAATTTACAAAATAAATTAAAGTTCGGATAGTCATAAACTAATGTAAAAGTGATTAATTAAGTTTCACCGAATGTAATGGACTACAAAATTCAAGAGTTTATTTTGCAATTACAAGGTAAAAACATCAATCACAACATTAGAATAATCAAGCTTTCTCTTCACGTAAATAAAAATGTGGTTTTAAGCATTTAAAATAACCAACATTTACATCAATTGTCGTTTTTATAACTCCATGAATACTTGGAAAAAAACCTAAATGAAATTCTCAAACTGCAAACACTTTTTTCTCATATGCTCCTACAAAACCCACTCTGCTCTTTCGTTGGCTGGCCTTTTGTGAACCACTTCCATCTCACATTCACTCGTGGTAATACCTTACTAATAAAATTCAATAAACACTAGAATGCTAGTCTCAAGGTGTAGCCAAAGACAGTGCTCATAATTTTTTTTACCTGTTTTGTCAGAGGCATCATAGAGCAAGAGTCCCATAATTACCTAGACTTTGCTAGGACTCCATCCTGGTTTTTCCATTTGTGATGGGTTTTAAGAAATATTGAGGAGGGAAATAAATGCTTTATTACATAACCTGTTCCTAGTATATGAGAATCTATAAAAGACATTGTTTTTACTGAATCGTCAATATAGAGGTCAAACAACAATAAAAAGATTGCCATTTTGAACATATCAGCACTTAATAATGTAAGTAACCACAAGAAAACCATTTTAATAAATCTTTATATTAAAAGACAAAAACCGCATTGTTTAGTTTTTTGTTAAAAAATAAATACATTTGTAAACAAATAAAATTTTAAAACATGTACTTTTGTATTGTATTTTATTGTGTTGTATTTGTAAACTGGAAGATCATAGATAAAAATCACAACTTGGCAACTAAGCTAAATTCTTATATGTGTAGGGCCTAAGCCACATAGGCGTATAGTAGTTTTCAGGTGTATATTAGCCTATTATTTACAGATTATTTCGTTTTTTACCTAATAATGGAGAATCAAACTACACACTGGTAGAAAATATTGTTACGATTGCTTCAGGGGCGATTTCAGGATTTATTTCTTGTATGATACAGTTTAGGAGAGTCATGAGTGGCCGGGGGGGGGGGGGGAAGTAGCACCCTTACCAAGAAATTGTTTAAAATATAAATGATGTGTTTGATAGCAAATAGTCATACATTCTAAAGAAAGAGCGATTATTTCCTATTTTATTGTTGCTTGGTGCATTCTAAATTTCGCTATAATATTATGTGCATTTTTTAAATTTTATATACCGGTATATATATATATATATATATATATATATATATATATATATATTTTAAAACAACACAGGTTATTCAAATACAAGAATATTTATTATTTTATATCCAAAGCTTTTCGTTGGCAAACAGTACCAACATCATCAAGAATGAAAATTACAATAATGTAAGCTATAGGCCTAAAACATATGTTTATTTAGAAATAGAATTGTTGCTAAATTTATACAAATTGCCAAATTTATTTTGTTGCTGTAACATTATAGACATTGAATATAGTATCAAATTTAGAATGTATTTGTATTTGTTCTTTTATTAATTTGTTATTATTATTGTGTTTATATATTTCGAATGCTTCATATATATTCATTCTTAATCCCTTATTAATTTCTTTTATAAGTCTCATATTTTCTATATTTGGAAATTGGTGCTTATTATTAATACAATGATTTGCGAAATTTGATTTATATATTTCTAAATTAATGTAGGCATTTAAATGTTCTTTATATCTTTCTTTTAATTTTTTCTTTGTTTGACCTATATAAGCTTTATTACAATTTTTGCATTCTAATTTATAAACACCTCCTTTTTCATGCATATTAATTGTTTTATTATTGTTATTTATTATGTTTATTATTTTGTTATTAGTTTTGTATGCAATTTTGATACTTGTATTTTTAAATTATATATATATATATAACATTTATCTTTTTAAATTATTGACAATTAAGAAGGATTTTAACAGGTTGGGTATATTATAACTAGCCGGCCTACTCGCTGGAGCCACCAATGGATAGCGTCAAAATGAAACTCAAGGTACAATAATAGCAAAATATAGTGTTTTGTATAGACTACTAAAGGAAATTCCAACTCGAAAATAGAGCACTAGGAGATTAATCATAGAGATTTCATGGACTCGAGCAAATATCACTTCAAAGGATTGCCGAAGGCTGTCCATCAAAAATAAATCTTTTTGAAAAACATTTTAGATTATCACAATTATACATATTCGTTCTTAATAGTGACCGAAAATAAATGAAAGAAAAAGTACCGTTAGGGA
Source organism: Prosapia bicincta (assembly GCA_036971475.1). Taxonomy (NCBI): domain Eukaryota; kingdom Metazoa; phylum Arthropoda; class Insecta; order Hemiptera; family Cercopidae; genus Prosapia; species Prosapia bicincta. Next base: position 78,482,604 of record JBAIZL010000004.1, on the reverse strand, counting down.
TTCCTTGAGTAAATCTATGCCTGCGGCTTGGGTTAAAAATGAGTCACACTAGACAGCAGAACAATGCAGAACATAAATTTAAAGGGTATGTATAGTCTATCCATTTTGGGAAGGCGGGTAAAAGATTAAGTCACCGCCCGAGCTCCCAACAATAGCTTGGGTCAGGCGCTCGGCGGCCGGCCGCCCGCGCTAATGAGGCGTAAAAAGCACTCCACTCCAAAATATTATCACATAAAAGTAAGCGTATTTTTTAATTTTTTATTACAGTTTTGATGTCTACGTGTGATTTCATGAAAAACTAGTCCAAACACGACGGAGTTATGTCAATTAGTAAAATTAGTGGTTACAAAAAATTGTAGTGAGTACAATTTTACTAATTGACATAACTCCGTCGTGTTTGGACTAGTTTTTCATGAAATCACACGTAGACATCAAAACTGTAATAAAAAATTAAAAAATACGCCTACTTTTATGTGATAATATTTTGGAGTGGAGTGCTTTTTACGCCTCATTAGCGCGGGCGGCCGGCCGCCGAGCGCCTGACCCAAGCTATTGTTGGGAGCTCGGGCGGTGACTTAATCTTTTACCCGCCTTCCCAAAATGGATAGACTATAGGTATATGTATTTTTCACTCATTCCCCGACAAGGAAAATATTTAATCAATTTCTTCTAGAAACAGTCTTCTCAATTCAGCATCGCAAAGAGATTAATAATTTAACCTTTTAAAGTCTTTCTACCTAAAAATTACAAAAAAATTGTTATAAAATATCTTGCTGATCAGATACACTTCAATCCAATTTGACCAAGTGCGAATATTTAAAAGTTGAGCTATTAATACCTGATAATTAAAAAAAAATTATATTTTAAGGGAAAAGTGCCTTGGACTAGCCTTATCTACGTCATTATAGTTAGAGAAATACTGTATGGGGTTTTACTCGTAGAAGACGGTAGGGCACTAGTCTGGCTCTCGATCTTCGGCCAAGTCAGTTTGCCTAACCTTGAAACTAACTCTAACAATAAAAAAATCAGCCAAAATATTAGAACTTCATAAGGAAAATGGCTACGAGTATAACAGTAGGACCGGCGCGGTGTTAGATGCCAGCAGCAAACCATATATACAGTCTGCAAGGTCCCTACCGTATGTTTGTAAAGCAAAGCCTCCTTAAGCCTTACACGCAGCCAATAGCTCTTAGCGACCCGCATGATCTAACGCCAAGTTTTCCTCACATGGTTTCTGTATTAGGCTTTATTTGCCTCACACTTGGTACGACTCTTACGTCTAATGTTCCGTTTCGTATCACGGTATTTCCGATCATGGAAAGAGGTTTTAGAAGATGGATCATCATTCCTGACTCCTTATGCTCTAGCAATGTTTACATACATGCACTAGCCTCTAGGGAGTGCTTGGCTCTAGAGATGATGCCCATCGCGCCAGCCCTGGAAGAAACTGCACTCACGTAAGCTGGCTTCCACGCAGCCAGTAGTTCTTGGTATCTCGCATGAAGTACCGCGAAGTTTTCCTCACATGATTTCTATATTAGGCTTTATTTACCTCACACTTGATGTGACGCTAAGGCCAAATGTTCCGTTTCGTATCACGGTATTTTCGATCATGGAAAGAGGTTTTAGAAGATGGATCATCATTCCTGACTCCTTATGCTCTAGCAATGTTTACATACATGCACTAGCCTCTAGGGAGTGCTTGGCTCTAGAGATGATGCCCATCGCGCCAGCCCTGGAAGAAACTGCACTCACGTAAGCTGGCTTCCACGCAGCCAGTAGTTCTTGGTATCTCGCATGAAGTGCCGCGAAGTTTTCCTCACATGATTTCTATATTAGGCTTTATTTACCTCACACTTGATGTGACGCTAAGGCCAAATGTTCCGTTTCGTATCACGGTATTTTCGATATACTTGCGCGAGTGGGTTGGCAGTCGTAGCTGGTTCTTGAGATCTGGGCAATCCTGCTCTCATAGACGCAGGCTTCTATACAGCAATAGTTTGGTTCCCGTTTACGACGACAAACTTTTGCATTTTAGTTTTTTTTATGTCTTTGTTTTGACTTCTACCATGTGTTTTAATTTACTTTAAAGACAAAATGTGTAAAAGAAAGCAAACTTTTTTAAAGTTGTTTTCCATATAACGATATTAAGGGTAACAGTATAATAGAAAGAAATCTCTTAATGTAAGGACATTTATATTAAGGATACACTAATGTTTTATTTACTGTCGTAATTTCTTCTTGTAGTTATAGACTTTGCAGTTTCAATTCCTCAAATACCTAGGCAAGTAGTTTTTTTCAATTAAATTCAATTATTTAAATCCTTAAATTACACCTATTAGAAAACCATTGGTTTTTTAAAAAAACCCAGTGGGTTCGTCTCTCTCTTCCATTCACAAACTGAATATTTAAAAAAATATTATTTTTGGTAAAGCCTGACAAGTTTATTGACCTTGAAAGTTGATAAAAGCCTTGCTTATTGACCAGCTCAAGCCTGGACAAACCTGTTTATTGTACATTACAAACACTCAAACTGGTTTCCTTTTTAGCTGATGTTAAATACCTCAACAAAAACTATAGCCATGCACTTTTCTAGCTTGAGGTAATAAAAGTAGTAAATAAAGAGAAAAAATAGCGTAGAAATAGTTTACTTTTAGTTTCTGATGAGATTTAGGTATACAAATATAAAATAAATACAGGCTGTGTAATTTCTACAAGTAATCAACCTTTACAGAATTTGCCAGGAATTTAAATAGAGTATAATCAGATACTCGCCTAACATCAGCGAACCGCACAATTTTAGTAGTCTTCACTGGACACCACTTGTGCCATGATGAAATATCTGCTGTCCGGTAACCTTAGAAGGAGCTTTAGCAATTTTTCTAAATGAATTAGGTTAGATTAATTAGATTAGATTTTGAAATAGTGTTTCCATTGCACTTGAAAAAAGTCGGATCATTTTGACCTGCTTGACCTCTAAAAGGAGAAATTAACTAAAATATTGACCTTGTGATGTGAGGCACGAATCCCCAAAGGCAACAATCTTAGGACAAGTCAACTGAATTCCAAGTATATCAAAGAAATCATGGCATAATTCTAAAAGAATTTTCCAACTTATTTGCTATAGTCGGCAAATATTCTATTAAATTTTCCTTCGTTTTAATTTTTCCGTTAATGGAAACAATAGAGCACTGGTAATTACTGAAATTATTAAAGATATAATTTATTGAGCAACAAAATTAACTACGAATTATATTATTATATAATAATTGTGCCTTTTTATGCGTGTATTCATATGTACTACCGTCCAAAAAATATTATTGATAATTTTTTAATTTATGAAAGTTCGTAATTGAATTTATGATTTTTGTTGTTAAAAACTTATAAGCTATTCTAGTTAATTTAAGACAAAAGAATTCATAAATAAATATATATAAAATTTTCAACATAAGGCATTCTGCTGTCTACAGAATTTCTGGTAACGGTTGACAGCTAAGTATGATATATTAAGTTTAAAAGACATCGTCCGTTCTCTCATTTTAGTAACACCGTGAGATAACTTCTAATAATTAGTGGAAGACTAAATAGATATAAAACGCTGCAAGTGTGTTGATAATTTCTCCTTGAAAAACATCCGTGACTTAATTATTAAGAATCTAAAAAATCAATTTAGATCCTTGCTGCTCTTCCCCGATTTTGTAAATGTATCCAAGTTCAGTAGGCCTACGTTGGAAAGTTTACTGATTACTTTAGAGGTTTTCGTGGTTTACTTTACAAAAGATGTTAACTTGTTGTTAATTTAATTTAGAGTTCACCTGTCACAATGAAATATACTTCCCTTCAATAGGTTTTTGTTGAAAAGCAAATCTAAATACTATTTACTGTGCTGAAGTTACTTAACATTACTCTTTGTTGACCCCAGTACGAATAAGCTACTATAAATAACCAGTTGAAACGCATTTTAAAAAGATTCATACAAATTAATGTATTTCATTTATACTCGCTTCCGATATTTTGATGTTAATAAAATACTTTTTTGCAACCTATTTTTGCTTTGTATTTGATTTTATTAACATCGATTTTCTTATAGTGAAATTAAATAGAGGTTTTATTTTAAAAAAATAATTGTTTACTAACCATTCAAAACGTATAGTATGTCTAACATAAAAATAGGAGTTAGAGCATAACTAATTTTCATTCTTCCCGAAATATATTGAAAACTGCATCAGCTACAGTTCTGCCATATGGTTTTGTCTGCTTTTCAAGGGAAAAACCATAAATAAACATTTATCTTTTATCAAAGCCACCAACGTTACAGTAATATTTTAAAGAGGGATCCTAAATCCGGGTATAATCTTTCTCTAGTCGTAGCTTGCTAACTAAACGTTTCCTATCCAACGTTTATAGGCTATTATCTTTTTTCTTAGTTTTAGCTATAAAATTAATTCCCTGAGATTTTGCAAAATTTCGAATATCTTAAAAATAACTAGCCACTTTATACCACCAGTATACAATTACAGTCGGCCGTCGATTATCCGAGCGTCAATAATCCAAACGTCGATAATCCGAACGTCAATAATCCGAACATGAAAAATACGCTGAAAGAAAGTATTATTATTTTATAGCACACGATGCGTGTGCGATAGACAGGGCGAGATACGTGGAATATTTACCAAGTGATGTACGATATTAACAATTACTTCTTGTTATTCGTTTGCAATGGCAGAACAACGGTAGATAAATACTATAGTATATGCACGTTATATGTAGGTGCTTTATTATACATAGGTCTGTGTAATTAATTGTAAGCAGAATTTGTAGTGTCTTTTTTTCTCATTTACTCTGCCTTCAATAATAATTTTATTTAGAATACAGAAGCACAATAGGCCTGCTCTTTGTCTAATAACTAATTGCTTGTTGTATTACAGTAATAGGACTGTGCATACAGCCCAATAGTAGACGCTAAAAGTTTTCTAAAGCGTAAATTGAAGTTTTATGTTGAATGTAATATATATATATATATATATATATATATATATATATATATATATATATATATATATATATATATATTTATTTATATATATGTATAATATAAAATATTATTCTTAGTAATAATAGTATGCCAATATTTTATTGTTAGTGCGTACAAAGCCTAAGAAATCAAAATTCCAATACTCAAATGTCTAAAATATATGATTATGAAATAAATATATTTCATCTCCAACAGGTGTCTCGACTTTTCCCAAAAGAAAATCGTAATAACGACACTATCTCCATGGTACCGTTTAACACCAGGTCCATCTCAAGTCAAGGAGAGGCAGGTAGAAGAGAGGAAACCCAGAGAAGCCGGCTTGATACAAGACGGGGCTTTATACTGCTGACCACGTAATCGTGAACTTGGCCCTGAGAAATCGTACGAGACTTCTCATGTACTACCACTGCTCAAGACATGATACATATTCAGAATGTCTACACACATTTAAACATTGTTTGTTATTTCATACTGAAGCTAATTTATCAGAGAATTTATCTAATATCGAACGTCTCGTGCAAGTTAGTGTTTGACAGTCTTTATCATGCTTGTAGGAAAGTATTTATACTGACTCTCTATCTCCCGTATCGCATACTGCGATCACTCAAGACCAAGTGCACGGTTATGTGGTTCGCACTATAAGTTTTGATCTGGCGTCTACGCCTTGTATAACACTCAAACACTGAAGACACTATTGTAGAGCTGAGAAATAATGAAACCCTTTTTTTACATGTTTTAAATAAATAAATTATGAAAAAAATTAAATCTGTCCGTCAGAATTTAGGGAAATATGTATATATCTGGGAAATAAGGCCCATGCCAGCATTGTAATAAGCTTATAACTTTCAAAAGGCTTGCAGCTAAACAGCTCTTGAATGGAGAAAATGTTTATCAGAAAAGAGAAGCTTAGAAATGAAATTAGGCGGTAAATTACAAGATACTCATGCTACCTTGAATTAAATATTGTTGTTATCATTTGATCCCTTCTCCTCTTGAGCTACTAAAAACACTTAATCACATATTACTATGATAAATTTCATAATAATTTCAATAATTAAAAAAGTAGACCTAGTTGCTATTATAGGCAAGTGTAATTAGGCGACTGCTATTAGGCGAGGAAATAAAGCACAAAAATAGGCCAAACCTACGATAATTGGTGCAGTAAGTCGGATCGAAATGAGGTTTTTTGCATTCAATTCAGGAAGCCACCACGAAAGTTTGTGAACATAGCCACTTAATAAGAAATCAAAATTGCATCGGTGCATAAGAAAAATGCATTTTTTAAAAGTGCATTCACGGCTCGATTAAAAAAAAAAGAATAACTCGGTGAATAATCACAGAAATGGCCGAATTTTAGTACTCGGGGGTTTTTGGGGCCGCTGAACAAGAATATGATATCCGTAATGACCCCGGGAGTACCTGAAGCCCAGGGCGGATGACATCAACCTCATCTCCTGGAATTTTCCGTAAGTACAATACAAAATTGTTCGAAACTCGTTACTCGGGGGTTTTTGGGGTAGCTGAACACGAATATAATATCGACGATAATCATTGAAGCTTGCATGATCTGCCACAAGGCTGCGACACCAATCGAACTCCTCTAACATAGAATCTCGACACGAAAATGGGGTGTACGGTTTAGCCTCGCTCCCCTACACTGTAAAAACGCTGCAATGTAAAATTTGCGATTTTAAAATTACATTTGCGATTGTGAAAATACATTTCGATTGTAAAATTACAAAACTTATAATAAAATTAGAATTCTGATTGGATGGTGCTAAACACACACACACACACACACACACACACACACACACACACACACACACACACACACACACACACACACACACACACACACACACACACACACACACACACACACACACAATTAGTACTTTGTAATTTTGCTATTACATGCGAACAAGAAATTCATGACGTAAAAAATATTTATAAAATTCTATAATAATAATAATATTGAATGATAGTAATAATATTCTATTATTTGAATGATAATAATACAATATAACTCGTGAGTAACGAGCTGAATTTATGGAAAATTCCAGATGCCGTAGGTATTACCCGCCCTGGGCCCCAGGTAGTGCGAGGATCATCGCCGATATTATATTCGTGTTCAGCGTCCCAAAAACCCCCGAACAACGAGTTTCGATCAATTTTGTATTGTACTTACGGAATATTCCAGGAGATGAAGTAGATGTCATCCGCCCTGGGCCTCAGGTACTGCGAGGGTCATTATCGTATTCGTGTTCAGCGACCCCAAAACCCCCGACTACTAAAATTCGGCCCATTTCTGTGATTATTCACCGAGTTATACATTTTTTTTAATCGAGCCAGTGAATGCACTTTAAAAAAATGCATTTTTCTTATGCACCGATGCAATTTTGATTTTTAATAAAGTGGCTATGTTCACAAACTTTCGTGGTGGCTTTCTGAATCGAATGCAAAAAACAGCATTTCGATCCGACTTACTGCACCAATTATCGTAGGTTTAGTGCTTTATTTCCTCGCCTATATATGTTCAAATGGTTGTTAAATATTGTGGTTAAACAAATTTTAGACATTTTTAAAACTGCGCTTGAAGTGTCGGTTAAAATTTTTCTAAATTGGGAACTTGTTTATTATGATGTCTTATCAGATATGTTTGTGAATTTAATGTCAGCTATATCTAGAAGAATTCCTTTGTAACGTTAATGGGGTCTTCTTTAGGCAGCTGTTGTTTCGATTTAATTATTTAGATCTTATTCTTTTTCCAATTTTTTCAAGTTTCCGTTTGGACAACGCGGTTTAAATTATAATTAAGTTTGAATAAACAGTTAACCTTAGTTATGTTCCAAGACCTAATAATTGCTTATTTTTACTTCTCTGACGAATATAACAAGGCATTACTATAATAACTAGATAATTAAAATTAATATTTCTGTCAACGTTGCATCATTTAGTTTTCTTATAGCCTTTCTCAAGACACAAAATTTTATCATAACAAAACAAGCTATAGTTTATACAAATATTGACTAAATTTAATTAACTAGTTATTCAGATATTGTCTTGCGCTATTTGTCAGCGTCCTGACTCTTTTATTACGACAATCAAGAGGTTAGATTAATTTTTATTATTATACATTTTTATTTTCTGTACAATGTAGTAGCTTTATAGCTGTGAAGCATATTCGTATACTTGTAATATCTTTAAAGAAAAACTAATTTAAAAATAAATTTCTTTTGTTATTATTTGTTGTTTTTAAAATGATAAACATAAATTGTAACATTTTAGAACAAACTCATAAATCGGTAACTCTAAAATAAGCGTAACTAAATTGAAAAAAACCAATGCTTTACGCAAAACATTTACACAACCTACCTGTAGTTTTCCTAACCTAAAACTCAAGTCGTTTATACACCTACACCGCTTCGGCAGTAATGCTTTCAATTGGCGATCGACAGGATTACTTAAGTCCTGAAGCGATTGTGACGTCATGGATCCGAAGGTGGAAAATACAAACTACACAAGTTTTGAAGGAATTCAGTGGATATACACAGAGTGGCAAGTAGGCGATTAGATTTTTGTGTTTAATGACGAAAAATTATTTCTGTGGCAAATTTTTCTACACTATTACAAGACAACAATAAATAAGAGTAGATTAACTATGAGCCCGGTATTGTATCGTTTCCCCAAATGATTAGGGTTATAACCTTAGGCAGACCAAATTGTCTAATTTAGTTTTTTACTCGTGCTGTACCTTTTAAAGTTACTATCTTATATTTCATTTAAAATCGACGAAGGAAAGATATTGTTTTATAATAATTTCTTATACCACAAAATTAAATACTGTAGGTTATATATTTCTGTCTCCTTTGGCTTAATATTTAACATTCCTATATTCCATTCCCAAAATGAACACTTTGAGAAACAAGAATAGTATTTGAAGAAATCCATAAACCTCAACTGAAACCAAGTAGTACATACCCTACTATATTCCGATTATAACATCTAGATTGATTTGAGACGGGCTCTTTAAATTTTATACTTTTATTTACACTTTTCGTATAACTTTCATTCTTACATGTTATTCTTTGGCTCACTTATTTTTTCAAGATTCAACGAATTAATTGACGTTAAATTGCCTACAAATCGCCGTGGGTGGTCTCGATTGTATATACACATTATGTCAGGCCACGGTTTTTGTTATCTTTGTTACATATTTCAATTTTTTTTTTTATGTCAAAGCGAAGGATTGTTTTTACGAGAAAAATATATTTAGATGTGAAAATGTAACCCTTTTGAATAATCTTATAAAGTTTGAAGAATTACATGGATTTGAAACTTTATTTATAAATAGATATAAAAATAAAACCGACAATAAAACCGATTAATAATGAATTAGGACCAATTTGTGATTTCATATTATTGTAAATTAATTGTTATTAATTTAAATAATTTGGTTAATATTATATTTTATAATTATTATTACAGTTTTATCAAAATTAAATATATTTGTATTTATCATATTTTGTCCATTATAAATTTGTTAGTAGGTATAGTTGTAAATCTGGGTACACTAAGATTTGGTTCTAACTATTGTATAAATATGACAGGCTATGTTCCACTTCTTTAGTTAGAGTTATATGTTTGTAGTAGCAAAACAAATGAAATTAGTCAAATTTTAAAATATCTACTTCAGTTATACACTTATTTTTTCACTAACACTTTTAAATGTTTTAAACTTGCCTATAATAGCACTTACTTTGCTTCTTGAGGACGGCTGTTTCGGGAGATGTGTTGTTACTGTCTGAGTCGACAAAGGGACACATCTCCCGAAACGGCCGTCCTCAAGAAGCAAAGTAAGTGCTACTATAGGCAAGTTTAAAACATTTAAAAGTGTTAGTGATTACTAGTAGCTCACACGAAGATGGAATCAACAAATGTTACTTATTTTTTGATTGAAACAAACTTTATGCAGGCCACCAAACTTAAACTATTACTATAACCACATTTACTGTTATCTATATAGTGTCTAATGATACTGCAAACTTAGAAACCAGGATAAATACTTTAAAAACTTTAAGTGTAGGCCCCAAAAATAAAAATGTTGGAAAAACATTACACTAACCGCACAACACAGGAAACTTTATAAAACAAAGATAAAAAAGAGCACTAAGTTATACTACATTACAATATATCTTCAAATTCTCCCATTAGAATAGCTTTGTTTTTAAAGTAACTAAACCACAAGTAAAGAGTTAATGTGTGAAGTGGAACATGATTTCCTTGTAGTGCGCTGCGAAGAAATAAAGCTTACAAAAACCATTAACTCAATTTGCTACCATATGTTAGCAAACCTTATTTTGTTTTGTTCTTTGTAGCTATATTGTAATGGGTCATAAGCTGATGCTGAGTTTTATAAAGAAGCCTGTATACTATAAAGTAGTGTTACACAATATCTAGAGCACAGTGGTACAATATATTACAATGAAAATATTGGAAAGAACCCCAATACCACAAAAATAATCAAAAATAACAAATAAAACAAGTTACTTAAGATTAAACCCTTATGTACATTTCGATGACCATGTCATCATCATCAGAGTGTCTTATTACAAAATACAATCTAGCACACAAGAAGTTACAAACTAGAATGATCAGAGTGAAGTTATTTGTCTTATTTTTAAAATAATTGGTTTTGGGGGCTTTTCCCAAAATTGTTTATGGGCCTTTTCAATGTTCCATTACCTTTCTTACACCATATGAAATATAATTTATGTAAGAAAACCATATAAATACTTATTTACTAGTACAATATTAAATTTATTATTCAATTAAGTTAAACAAATACAGCTAGTAAATTATTAATGCCTCATTAACAAATGTCCAATTAAATTATCTAGGATATTTAACAAGCATTTTTGAAAAATGTAAGTATTATTTCAAGATTAGATTTCAGAGAGATTATATAAATAAAAACGCTGACACAGACCCAAGTTCACGCATGGGTAGGACATGTTCAGGTGTTCTAGAACCTAATAAGGGTATTTTTTTTTAAAAATAAGGAGTGTATTCGATTTTAGATTACGGAAAACATAAAACACGATGATGTTTAGCTTAATATGAATAATTTTATTTAATATTTTTAAGGATTTAATTACTGCAATTTGTCGATGAAAATTTTTGTTATATAGAAGGTAATCATTTAGATTTTTTAAATTAATTAAACTTGGCAAAAACGACTGATATTTTTGCAGCAGACGTGTTTCGCACTAGGTCAGTGTATTATTTAACGCTGAAATAAAACAAGAAGACTTTGTAAAGTGAAAAAAGTCAAACACACAAATTTTGTTGATCGTACTCCCAAATCGTTACATTTGTTTATTTTGCAAAAATAGAATTTTTAAAATGTTGAAAAATGATTTAGCCAAATATAAAAACTTTTTGTCTTGTAAATTTTTTGAAAACAACTAATGTTTTTAGTAAAGCCAGTTGAAAATTTATAATAATTGGTAGAAATCCTAGTGTTTTAAAAATACATTAATAAATTTTCAGGAGGATTCAGATCTAGGATGTTCTAGAGGAAGGTGCAGTGAACACAGTAAGGAAAAAAGCTAACAGTATTTATTCCACTTTAAAAACCTTCTTTTGTAAATTGTTGGACATATTTTTATTATATAACAAATAGTACTTTACAAAGCAATAATTATTTATAGTTTTGAAGTTACCTGATATATATTGTTAAGTTAATTACATCTTTTCAACTAGATACTATAGTAGCTGTGAATAGTTTTGCAGTAAAATGTGTTAATAGACATAAACAAAAAATATAAATACTGTCCTTGTATCATTAATAAAGTAATAGTACAAAGTTATAAATAAAAAAAGGAATCATTTTGATATTTCAACCTTGGCATTTCTCCTTAAAATACTTGCCATACCTATGTACACCTTCATCCAGCTTTTTATATAAAACTTTTCATTCCTTATATTTCAATCCAGGGATGGACATGCCATGCACCTCAAGCTGGTAGATCCTTTCTTGGGAGAATATTATTTTAAAACACAAGCAGATTTTCCTATGTGATTTTTTAAATGAGATTTCTCACTTAATGTTATTTGAATTAATCCTTTTAAACATTTTTGCACCTTGCCATTTTTTTTACAAAGTATGTTTTTCGAATTACAAACAATTTTTGTTTGCAAAATATATCTTTACTTGTAAAATTAAGGTAATCTGAAATGTGTTGCGAAGAAGTAACTAGAAACAGTAAATTTCCACAACTTTACAAAACAATTTGGAAATAAAATCAGGCCTATAATTGTAAGAAGTGTAATTCTGTTAGATGTCTTATTGCCAAATCTTCCATGTGCCCCACTGGATGATTCAAACACAACTTACATTTAGAATGAGCTAAAAAGGTTTCTAACCTAAAGCTCCTTTATTTTATCACCCTTGCCTCTCAACAATAAAATATTATTCATTTAATTTTAATAATTAATTTTGTCTCTTAGGTATTCAATGTTAAACTTCCAGAGCAACAGGTCCAGAGGAGTGTTGGAAAGAGCTAGCTAGATTAACAGATCAGTCATCCAGAATGAAACAGCTGTTAGTTATCATCCCAGTGTAGTAAAGTGGGGTCTGAAAATGGTTATGAGAGGTGAAATAGTGCAACAACCTCCAATTTTACGATATTACAAATGATCTGAATATTATTCAATCAAAAATACATACTTATTCATAGCAAAATACAAGAGTTATATCTATCCTGTTGTTTACTCGATTTTGTCTCTTTTCAATAAATGATCATAGAAGAGATGATCTCTCTTAATGAGTATGATCACAGAGTTATTGTACAGTTTGATAAACTTAAAAATACACCCTTATAACCTTAAAAAACAGCAGTTTTTTGTTGTACATCTTGAGGTATTTGTATAAATTACACTTTTTTGGTACTAACTTGGTAAGAAAACCACTACTTACTAATTTATTCAGCAGACGTGTTTCACACTAGGTCAGCACTAGGAGAACACATCTGAGCAACAGCCTTGTCAGTGATTTACAGTATTGAATAATGCGCTGGCCTAGTATCAAACGCGTCTGCTAAATAAATCAGTTGGTAGTGGTTTTTTTTGCCAAGTTAATCCAAAAAACGTGTATTTTATAAAACAGATCGAAACCATTCAAAAGACATAATAGCATCTGTTAATAAATTAAAAAGACCATTAGAAAACAAAAAAACAAACAAAATCAACTGAAAATATACTAAGCATTTGAGAAAATCACCTTTTGAAGTTGTCTGCTTAGGTACAAATATCCATTGCTAATATTTGAAACTTAATCAGCAAAAAATAAACCTCCAAATGAAATATATGGCTTAGAAAAAGTTTAAATTATCAAGAATACAAAAAAATAAACAGGAGTATAATACCATTGCAATGAAAAATGCTATCATGTAATAAAAGAATTTTCAAATCTATTACCAATATTTAATATTTATGCTAATTCAGTAGAACAGTTATTCTCAATGGATACTCTAAGAAACCTGAAATATAGGTGAGATCAAGAATCATAGATCTTGGAAGGTCTTGCTGTCATTCATCTTGATTATGATAATAAAGTAAAAATTGTTAAACTTGCCCTCAAAGTAAATATCATCCATAAACTCTTTAAAATGAAAACCAAAAGAATTAAATATGTTTTTTAGAATAATTTGAATCAATAGTTATAGGTTTATAACTGTTAAAAATTATTTTTTTAATTGTAAATAATTATTGGTTTGTAAAATAATAAATAATTAACATTTGTTGATTCCATCTTCGCGTGAGCTACTAGTAATCACTTACACTTTTTAAAAAATGTTTTAACTTGCCTAACTTAACTCAGAGTTACAGTCTGAGTTGACAAAGGGACACATCTCCCGAAACGGCCGTCCTCAACAAGCAAAGTAAGTGCTACTATAGGCAAGTTAAAACATTTTTTAAAAAGTGTAAGTAATAAATAATTATTAAGTGTACAAATACCTCTCTTCTTCCAATGGCTCTCACTTGGCTTACTCCATTCGATCTTGCCTCCCAATAGAACCCAGGTAAGTTCTTTTGTTGTTGTCTTTCCTTATCTAGGCCTCTGCAAACCTAGAGGTGGTACTTGCCCATAATAGATGTTTGGCATGCACTTATTGTGCTCCTGTTGGATTCTAATATTTTCATTCTACTGAGATGTCCGGTGAGACAGTCATGCCCTGTGGCCAGTCTGAAGTTAGCAAGAGATGATTTTCTTGAGAGTGTTTTACTCACCTCATACAGCTTAAATGCATTATAAGACTTGTCTTTCAATCTTTCCTCCATCATATTCCTAAAACCTTGTTGGTAGGGTGTTTTAATACTTTTTATTCTTGCTTGCAATGATAAAACTTTTGATGAATAATTTTAGTCCCTCTCTTTGCAAGTTCATCTGCGGCCTCATTCTCCTATATTCCCATATGAGACGAGATCCACATCATTACAATATTGATTACATTCTTTTTTTTACAATAGGGTGACAAAGTTGATTGCATCCGTAGCATACTTTAAGCTGTACATGTCACCTGGGTAGTGCTAAATAATCAACAATAATGGCGAAAGCCTCCCAAAGTCAGAATAATCAAGTGTAAAAATATTTTTTTTCTACTTTTTTTAAGTAGAATAAATACCCTAATATATCTTTCTTATTAGGATAATTTTCATCTTTTCTCAAGAAAATTCTACGTCCTTAATTCTATGTAGTACAGTAATACCCCATACTTACGCAATAGGTGGAACCGGGCGATAACCGTGTAAGTCCAATTCGCGTAAGTCGGGGAATAATTTTACATACAATCAAATAGGAATTATGTTTAGTCGGGACCAAAGACTAAATAAACCAATAATTTAGAAGAAAAATGTGTCTGTATTAAAATCTTAAATATCTAATACAAGAAAAAATTATATTCATACATATTGCAAAGAAGTTAATTTGATATAGAAGGTTTCATAAAATCTAGTAAATTCACTTGACGAATTGAAGATTTTCTCTTCTCACGCAGAATTTCCTCATAACTGGCTAATATTTTTTTTACTCCTTGTTTTGTAGCAGAAAAGCGTTCTTCGTTGAAGTCTATGCTTTCCGAAATTTGTAAGCCTTGCTCAATTAAACTAAGGTCTTTTGTCAAGTTTCTAATCATCATTTTATCATCTACATCAACTGAGTCTAAAGTCTGGGTTTATAAGGTCTTGCTCTTGCTCACGCATATCTATGAGCTCATCAATTGTCAGTTCCTGGTTGTGTGAATTTAGCAGTTCTTGAACATCATCATTATCCACTTCTAAATTTAGTTGTTTGGCAAAAGCGACAACCTCCTCAATCACATCAGCAATTTCGCTAGACTCTGTCACTGATTCCACTTGAGATTCAGTGGCGAAAAAAATGGACACAGCTTTTTCCAAACGCCATTCAAAGTTTTTTGTGAAATTTCATTCCAAGATTGTCCAATGATTCTCACTGCATTTAAAACATTGAATTGTTTCCAAAAATCTTTAACAGAGAGCTCATTGTACTGTCTCATAGCTTCATGCAGATGCACAAATGACCTTCTTGTGTAATAGGCTTTAAATGTTTTGATGACCCCCTGATCCATCGGTTGAAGAAAACTAGCTGTGTTTGGGGCCAAAAATATCACTTTCACGCGTGTGATGAAATTAGTTAAAGTAGAAGGGGGATGGCCAGGTGCATTGTCAATTAATAGCATCACTTTAAAAGGAATTTGTTTAGACCTACAATAACGTTCGACTTGAGGTATGAAATGATGAGCAAACCAGTCCTCAAAAAGCCTTCCGATTTGACTTCCAAATCACGGGCTAGTCAGTTTTAGAAATATTTTTCAATGACCTTAGAATTTTTGAGCTATCAACTATGAGAGGTTTCAACTTGCAATCACCAGCTGAATTTGTGCCAATCCTCACTGTCAATTGGTCTTTGGCTACCTTGAAACCTGGAAATGTTTTCTCTTCATGCGCTGTAAAAGTTCCTTTATCCATTTTCTCTCAGAACAGGCTAGTTTCATCCACGTTGAATATGGTTTTGCTGCTATAGACACCTTCTTCTATCATAGCTTAAAATTTTTCTGGAAACAGGGATGCAACCTTTTTATCAGTACTTGCTGCCTCTCCACTTTCTGCAATACTGTGCCAGTTCCAACGACTTTTAAATTTGACTGAACCGTTGCTAGTTTTAAAAATTTCATCCTTAGATACCTCTCCAGCTTGTCTTTTAATTTGTCAAAATTGAGTTTAGCTTGAGAAGAAATCATGTTCTGGTCAACAGGACAATTATTCACAGGACAACACATAACTGAGCCTGCTGACAAAGCGGACTGAGCGAGACACACTCTGAAGAGCCTACGACGCGACAGCCACATGGCGCCTTAAGGTTGAGTCATCATGATTTAAAACCTTGTAACTTGGGAATCGCGTAAGACAGGGTATGAGGCATTACTGTATTTACAATCCTTCCCATATCTTTCACAGGTAACAATAGAATTGACTGATTGTCTTAATTGTAATCCTTAATGATTTTTTTGTAATTTAAAAAAAAATAATGGTAAACTCATTAACATATAAATTCTTCCAAACAAATTAACACACACTCTTACTAAATTATATTTAAAGAAATTGCTAAACATAATATTTACTTGCAGCTTTGGGGTTGTATATCTTGGGGCTTTTTTAGTAATAATGTACTTATTGATTATATTTGGCAAAAAATCACTACTTACTAGAGGTTTTTTGCCAAGTGCACTTAATAAAAAATGTGTAGGTCCTATATATATATATATATATATATATATATATATATATATATCATATTCACTGTGCAGGATATACAGGACGTTTGTGAGTAGAAAATAATTAATTAATTCTTTTACCTATGAGGGGCTGACAGGGGGCAGATGCAAAATTTCTTTCTGGTAGGGACAGAAGTTGTATAACAAACCTACTGGGAGGAGGGAGAGTACAAGTACTGCACAAAAGTGGTGTGGGGGTTGGTTGACACAACAATAATAATAACGACATAGTGCAGAAAGTTTAAAAAAAACTCTCTAAGCAATCATCACCTATTTCATTAGTAAATATAAAATTCTAGGTATCCACTTACTTTGAAATAAAGATACTGTATCTAATGTAAAGTTTGACTCCTAGAAGAGGACTTTCATCTTGTGCTGCTGACAGTTGATCTACTCCACAATATTTACTTAAGTCTGGACTGGCTACACTAAGATTTACAATAAATTAAACATCCTAAACTACGCAAAGCTTGGGATCAGTTATGGTCTGAGTTGACAATGGGACACATCTCTCGAAACGGTTGTCCTCATCAAATGTAAGTAAGTGCTACTATATGGAAGTTTATAAACATTTACAAGTGTTTAGTGATAACTAGTAGCTCACGTGAAGATGGAATCAACAAATATAAATAAATTAAAGTCAAAGGTAAACTATTTTAATGACTACTATTTGGTGATGCTGTTGTAGTGACCAATTAGAAAATGTTTGCTGCTATTAAACCCTTAAATATACCATTTATTTGAATGGTACTTAAAAATTATAGATCTTATTTGTTTCCCCTAAAGAACAATATTTTCTATAAATTTATGAATCAGAAGAGCATTTGATGTGAGTAAGCTTATTAAATTATTAAAGTTATAACACATTACCCTTTTTTATTGAGTTTACAGGTTTGATTGTAGGGTTTTTAGAAAATTACATGTGAATAATAGCTGATTTATATTTCGATTAGATTTTATTTTGAAAATAAACTTTCTTACAGTAGTTACTCTGATTTAATTGTATAATACATTTTTTACTCAGATTTAGTCAAATATCTCCCACATTTTAAATATTAACAATAATGTTTTACTGAAGTTTCTTGATGTAATCATCTTGAATTCACTGATTAAACTAAATTTAAACTACTTAACTAAGTGAATACGTAATTGCTTACTTGCTGACTGAGGGTTAGCTTCGTAAAAGGAATGAACGTTTTGAAATGCGTCAGCAAGTAAGCAGTTACGTATTCACTTAGTTAAGTAGTTTAAATTTAGTGCAGTGTTTTACTATTTCTAAACAATTTTGAAAACATACATTATCTAATGCAGGGGTTTCCAACCTCTTTTACTCAAGGGCCAAATTGAAAACGTTTGGAGAAAAGGCGGGCCTATTTCAGGGCAAAATGTCTAGCCCCCTCCCACATACAACCACGACAGTTTTTCTAATGAAGTGCTCAGTGGTGGTTTTTGAGATTTTCTTCCTTAGTTTTTTACTTCTTTACAGTTAGTCAACTTTTCACTTATAGAGAAAAGAGGTGGGAAGTGAGAAACTAGTACTGTTCTCATATTAAATGGTAAAAATGCCTAAAAGGAAATATATTACCAAATATTTTTTTTTCAGTATGCTATCTTTCCGCGGGCCGGAAAAAATGAGCTCAAGGGCCCACAGGCCCGCGGGCCGTAGGTTGGAGACCCAGGATCTAATGTAAAAAACGAGTATTTTATTTCGAAGATAAACAACTTAAAATTATTTGAGGTTACAAGTAAACTCAAAGCAGTTTTGGTAAAACAGAAATGTATTTTTTCTATTTTTTGTTTTAATTCTAAACTAAAAATACATTAATAAAAATCTTTGTTTTAAAATAGTAGTTTTTTTATCTTACACATGTTTTAAAAAGTTATTTAATAATTATTAAAACACTTCAACAATTTGAAGCTGAAGGTCATCAAAAGTCTTTTTGTAACATCACTTTTCATCACAATGAGATGTTTTGTCTGAAACAAGATAAAAAATTACTAAACTAATGAAAGGAAGTAATAATAATTTTAAAAATGTGTTATTTTTATTTGTTATCAGCCTTGTGTAGTTTACTAAACTTTACTCCAATAAATAAACTGTGTGTTGAACAACAAATTAAGTAGCTCTCAAAATGAAGAATGTGAAGCTTTCTAAATGTATTTAATTCCTAATTTATTTCACACTGCAATGGTAAGAAACATTCAAAGAATAATAAATATGATTATGTATAAATATGATATACAAATATGTATAAAAAAGGGATTTTTAACACTCTCAAAAATAAGAAAATGTTAGAAAAATGTAATTATTGCTAAAAACTTTTTAAAATTATAATAAAATTAAGTTAAAGTGAATTTGACCTGTAAAAATTATATTCTTGTGGAAATTAGTAAAATAAAGTTAAGAAGAACCTGTAAGCTATCTAATGTAAAATCTGGTGGCGTATCATAGTATCGGATTAAATGTTTGAAAATAATTATTATTGGCCATAAAAACAGGCAATACTTCTGAAATACATTATAACCTCAATAAACTTTGTTCTTGATTAACCATGGTTCTAAAAAAAAATTCGAAACCAACTATTACCAAATATTTCAATCTGGTGTATATAATTCTTAGGAAAATATGTCAGTCCTTAGCAAAAAATAATTAGTCTACTTCATATTTCAACCCTTGATATCATTATAAGATGACATTGTACAAATGTACAATGTACAGCAAAACTCAGTTGAGATTGTTTTTAAGGGACTGAACCAAAATGACTTGTGTGTAGCTTAAGTAGAAATCCCCATAGAGATACTGTTACAGTACATGTGAACCTCTCATATGTAATATATATAGGTGTAGAAAAGTAAACATAACATTTACATTATTGTATTTCATGTAAATTTATGGCATTGTATTACAATGAAGTAAGTATTTCAGATGAATTGTGATCTAGTACTGCAATAAAAATCACTGCACATAATATACTTAAATAAAATAAAGTCAAATGCTATCATTATTTCACTAATTTTCTTTATTCAAATTTTTAATCACACTAGGAAACTCCAATCTATAACTTTACTTTGATCTGATAACAGAATGAAAAAAGAGATGAATTTACAAACCAATTATTAATTATAGAGTCACCGACCTGCATTATATTGTTTTACATTTAACATTTGTTTGTAATACAAAATTCTTCTATTGCTGTACACCTTCTGGTGGCATTCAAAGTTTGTGCACTTTTGTAAAGTAGTAAAGGGAAATTAATATTTTTCTTGAGCACTAACTTTAACTAACTAAAAAAAAAATCACTAACCACAATATAAAAATCTTTTATTTTACTACAAATTATTTTATGTGCATTTCGATTTCGTAGTAATCATCTTCAAAAATACTGTATAGTATTTCTATTGCATATCCGACAGACGTTGTCCTGTTCAGACGTTCCAAATACAACAGTTATAATTTTTTAAAATAAATTAATAATTCTTTGGACCGTTTTGATGAAAAATAATTTTTTTAAATATTATTTTTAAAACACCTTACGTTACCACATGTACAGTTATCACAACTGGTCCCTCGAATTGATTGTGAGTGTACCTATAGTTCCATACTATAAACTCCAATGCATTGAGTATAAACTTAAATCTGTCTTAAGTAATAGCAAGTAAGAATAATTATAATTATTTCCATGAAAGGTAAATTTTTAATGTAGGCTACAAAAAATAAATATCTTTATATATATATTAAGATATAGGCCTATATATTATCTTAATATTAAGATGAATTAAAATTTTTTTTCTAATGCAATTTTATTAACAATATTTTTAATAAGAATTTTTATTAAGAATAAGGACTTATTTTATTTCATTCTCTCATATTTCTTTTTGTGTTTTCTCTTCGATTGACAAAGACCATTGTGTGGTTGAAATATATCATTGTTTAAGTGCTTTTATGTGTTTCTATTTCAAGACTACAGTGTGGACTCTTACCAAGGTAAGTCTGTCAGTCTCCTAGTCCAAAAAATCTAAATAATCTTTACCAACCAAAACTAACCTATAAATATATATATATATATATATATATATATATATATATATATATATATATATATATATAAAGACTAGTAAATAGCAAAACATGTACTAGTACAGGTCGTCAAAGTTATGTTAGCGTGGTGCGCAGAGACGGATTTGGTTGAGATACGATGGTGGGGAGAATAGTGGTGCGTGTAGAGCGGTAGTGGAGGGGGATTTTACAGCTGACTCGCTGGAATACACAACACAGCAAATAGTGCCGTTATCATTTTAGTTTATGTGTCAGTTTTTATGTGTTTATTGTATCGACCAAAACAGTATTTTTCAATACTAAATATGTCTCAACCGAAGACAACAAGTCTGTTTGGCAAAGGAGTGGCGCTCAGAAGCCAAACTAAATGCATTATTATTAATGTATTTAACAACATATCTTCTGAAAATCCCAACATGTCTTGCTCGGTAATTCAAGACCGTAGCAAACCTTTGTGTAATACCAGTTCATAGATTAAGGAAATTATTGACGGAGGAAAAACGACTAGGAGAAAACGAAACATTCAGTACACCAGGTAAAATTCGTCCAAAAAAAGTTAAAAAAGTCAACATCGATGATTTTAAAAAATGTGCATTACGAAAGATAGTTCTTAATTTTCATACGACTCATCATGCGCTCCCAACATTGAAGAATTTGCTAAGAGTTTTAAAGCTTGAATATCCGGAGTTAGAATTTAATTTCACTCATGAAATTTTACACAAAATTTTAAGATCCATGGCATTTAAATAGAAAAAAACTGAAAATAAAAGAAGGGTTATGATCAAAAACATGACATACGCTTTAAAAGAGTATGTTATTTAAATAAAATTCGACAGTATAGAGCGGAAAATAGGCCTGTAATATTTTCAGATGAGTCTTATATTCATTCGACGCATACCACGAAATTAGCATACCATGAATCTGTTAGCGGCTACAAAAAAAAATATTTCAAAGGGATCAAGACTAATCATAGTCCACACTGGCAGTGAAACAGGAGGTGCTCTTTTGGTCTTTAGAGCAGGACAGAAAACAGGAGACTATCGCAACGATATGAATGCGGAAAACTATGAGAAATGGATTGAAAATCAGCTAATCAGAAATCTCCCAAAAAATCTATTCTTGTGATAGATAACGCTCCTTAATAATAATAATAATCATAATAAATTAGCAGCTGTTACTCCAAATTCAAACATCAGAATGACAATATTGATGACATGGTTAAAAGAAAGAACCATTCCATGTTCTGAAGCAATATTAAAATGTGAACTGTATGAGTTAGTTAAAATGAACAAGTCACGCAACGAGGAGTATTATTTCGATCGCTTTTTGGAACATGAAGGTCATAAAGTATTAAGACTGTCCCCTTACCACCCAGACTTGAATCCCATGGAATTAATTTGGGGGAAAATAAAAAAAAATGAGATTGCTATTGAGAACGTTACGAATGGCATTCGTTATGTGAAAACAGAAGTCAAGCGAAATGGGTACGGATTTTTGGAAAAAATGTTGCGATCATGTATTAAAAATAGAAAATGAATATTATGAGACAGACAGAGCTATAGACATGGTTAGAAAGTATAATAATTACAAATGACAGTGACAGTACCAGTGATGGAAAATCTGAGAGTGACAGTGAAGAGTCTGACGCAGATGACATTGTGCCATAAATAAAATTATGAGTTACAAGTAATGCATTAAACCGATGTAGCCAATACTGTAACTAAAATATATTTAGTGAATTTTCTGGTTTCTCCGTACCTTAGGTTTATATGGTCTAAGCGTACGGGAGCCTCTTTTACCTAAAAGGGCGACCTCCAACTTGGTGGAAGGGCTGACGTATCCTTGGGGGCTTTTCACTAATTTCCACCGACCACAGATAATAAAATAGTCGACCGTAAAAGCTACTATACCTTCTTTACATCAGCTGGAGTAGAACGAGCCAAAGCACGCATGCGCAAACGTAAGCATAAAATGTGAGTCATTTCTTCTACAGCCGGTCACTTTTCCTACATGCACGAACTACGCTTATGAAACTTTGGCAGCCTGTACTATATAGCACTTCTGAAGATGATTGCCATATAATTGAAATTTAAATAGAGAAATGTTTAGTAATCAAAAAGATTTTTATATTGTGCTTAATGGTTTTTTAAAATTATTTAGTAAAGAGAAAGTTTAATGATGCAGATATAATTAGTGCATTTAAAATGAGTAATTTTTCTGCACAAACTGTAAAATATGCATCCTCTACTTTGGAAACCACCTTAAATGGGGATATATTTTGATTAAATTTTTATACATGTTGTTACATACCATTACTTTAAGAGACTGAAGGAAAAGAGATATTTAACAGGAACCTCTTAGTGAAGTTTACAGAACCCTATATTAAATTTGTAAAATAAAAAAAGTGTCTCGATTAACTGTGATTTTATTTATGCTTGGAACCCCTTTACACCATTTATGGGTATTCAGGGGTGTAATACAACAATTTAATCTATGATGTAGTTTATATGAAATTAAATATTGTAAAATCTTCTGCTTTTCTTTGATTCAGTTTAGAGAAACGCAACTTTCAAACTATTATTATAAAAAATATACAAATAATTCTTTCAAATATTTATATTATGTTATAATTCATCAGCTAAAACTGATTTTAGTATTAAACTAGAAAATGTGTACAAATTACATAAATTATTTTATAGGCCTACTAGTATACTAAAAAAACATAAATAATAAATATCGTGTGATCAGTTTTTATGTGTCTATTTATTTTTTTCCAAGATATTGCAGTTTACGACTATTGGCTCTAGGTAAGTCTGTCAGTCTCCTATCTAGTCCAAAATCTCTTGCTTTTCTTTGATTCAGTTTAGGAAAACGTTACTTTCAAATTATTATTATACAAAATATACAAATAATTCTTTCAAATATTTATATTATGTTAATTCATTAGCTAAAACTAATTTTAGTAATAAACTAGAAAATGCACAAAAATTACATAAATTATTTTATAGTAGTATACTAAAAAAACATAAATAATAAATATCATTTGACAATAATTATACAACACGTTGCTTTATCACAAAAATAAACCTGTAGTAAAAATATAATCTTACCAAGTTTTAGAGTTTTAACAATGCTATTTGATCATTTATCCAGTTTCTGAACAATGCTACATTAACATAAACTCCAGGAGTAGCTTTTCCACAATCAATTCCCCAAGCAACAATACCAGCTTGTCTGTAGATTGAGGGGTTGTCTATTGATGGACAAACCAAGGGACTACCACCGTCACCCTGACAACATTAAGAACAATAAACTTTTATAATTATGTAACAAATATATATATTTTTTACTTTTTGAAAAAAATTAAAGAATAAACTAGATAAGTGATTAATTTGGTGCTGAAACACAGAAATTGTGACACTAAAAGTGTCTGTAAATATCTGATACATTTAAAAAAAAATTATTTGTTTTAAATGTGCAAAAAAATTATTTGCAAAAACCAATAAAGATTATTAAATCATAATAAACTTGAGTTAAAAATTTAAGTGTTTATAAATAAGTAATAAGTAAATGTTTGAGTAAGTAAGCGAAAACTATTAACTTCCTTGCTGACAGTTTCAAAACATTCCTTTCATTGATGAAATTATCCCCTCAAGGTTGCAAGTGTATGAATTGTGGGTATGGAATACTTGGATTATGCACTGTGTAATAGGAATCCTGCCTATTTCACACCCATAAATCATATGATTAGAAGCTTGAGCACCAGTAGCAGGTTAGCTTTGAAAATTGTCAGTAAGTATGTTAATAGTTTTAAATTACTTACTAAAATAATTATTTGTATACTTAAAATTTATTCGTGGAATTCAAGATCATTACAACAAGCAAATTAATATTTAGTATTGGAATGAAAAATTAGAAATAAGATGCAAAGGTCTGGATTAAGATGTCATAAGGATTTCTGGCTTCCCCAGTGCTACCACCAAATACAATGAAAAATAAGTTTTATAAACTTCAGAGTAAGAAAATAGGGCATTGGTATGATAACTAATGAAGTTATAACATCACTAACAAACGAAAATCATTTTAGGCAAACTAAATAATACAGAACATTTTACCTTGCAAGTATCCTTTCCTGGTTGACCTCCAGCACAGATAAAACTCTCATGCAACTTAAAATGTTGTCCTAACCTTGTAGATCTAAGAGAGGCGAGACAAGGATTTCTGGGTACAATTGGTAATTCAACCCTCTTCAATATAACCTGGTATTTTCCCTCTTTTCCTTAAAGAAAAGTTTTAGATTAAAGTTTTCTAATTAGACAAATTTAAAAAAGTAACAATATAATACAAAGTATAATACGAAGAATATGTATTTGAACTCATTTTAATAAAATAAATAGTCAAATTATACTTAATGAATCTCCATTAAGAGTAATTAACTAAATATTCACAATATCACCAATGTTTCACAATATCTGTAATATTTCAGGGATAATTGTTTCACCTTATTTGAACATTACAAGGCTGTATAACTATAATACAAATTAAAAGTAAAGAGAAGTATAAAATTTAATTTTTCAGGCAGTAGAATAATTATGAAAATTGACAAGGATTAGAAGGAAGTATAAATATATAACATCTCCAACTATTGAGATGAAGCTGAAACTGAATGAAAAATGAAAAACCGAATCATAATAAAGATTTAAGAAGTGGAGGTAGGTTAACAGTTTGTCTACATATAAAATTTTATTCAAAACTTAAAATCCAATTAATTGAACAATGGAATGAAATAACAAGATACCTAAATTTTGATACAATTTTTCAACTTTTCTTGAAAAGCAACTGTTTAGGAAATTCCTGAACATAATGAATAATTTGATTGTTTTTTTAGTAAATAGTAACGTTAATTTTTGTAAAACAATTTTAAAGTACTACTATGATTTTTTTGAATTTACATAGAAAGGTTGTGTTATGTATAGAAAAACTCTAGTGATGTACAATGACTGTAATTATAATATATAAAACTTTTATTAGTTCATGATATTCTGTAATGTGCGGAGTAACGACAGCTTAACTGAAATAAAGGGGAAAGACCTGATTTTGGATATACACAATTTCAGATAACACGCAGACATATTTTAGTGTTTGAACTCTTAATAATCATGCAGTATAGTAATGGTTAGTGGTACTGTTTAATTAATACAATTCATGTAATTCTAAAAATGTCTGAATAGATTTGTTAAGTATATATATATATTGAGAGTAATTTGGCTTCAATGTCATCCTGAGTTTTAATTTACCAGATTGAGTAAAAACATGTCAACAAATTTTATTTCATAAAAATTGTTTATAAAAAATATTTGAGTTGAACAAAAAGTTTTAATAAAGTGGCACTAATTTATAGTAAAAACTATATATTAAAAAAAATTAACAAAAACTATTTATTATTTCTGAATTTTGTAGTCCATTATGTTCGGTGAATCTTATTAATCACTTAAACAATAGTTTATGACCAACCAAACTTTAAATTTAGTAAATTTGTTAAAACTTACTGAGACAGAACGTTTTCGATCGCTATGTTCCGATCTTCATCAGTGTCTTTTACTTGGAGATGTTGGGTCAAGCGGTGACGGTTTTAAAGGTAGGTTTTCGATAGTATCAAAGAGTATGTATGATTTGTATTGTGTTTGTTCGTTTAATATGTTTGTACTTTGTATTTTTGTTTGTCTGTAAATTTTGTGTGTGTATTTATTATTCATTATTGAACTTGAAGTTCAGCCATAAGTGTAATAACTGGTACCTAAATAGGTTAGGTAAGAGCAGTAAATATACTGGAGTTTTACTAACTGTTTATTAGTGCATATGGATAAACAATGATTAAACATAAATATTAGTAAACGAATTCCAAGAATAGGGAAACCTTATGCTGTGTTTACACTCTATTCCAATATATCCTGTTTTATGCAATGAAGACAATACTTATGAAAATTTAGTTACAGACATAAAGGCAGTTCAGGTTTATATATTCTATATATTTCCAGTCTATATATTCGATATGTGTAAAAGAGGAGAGATATTTGTAGAGGATGGAAAATATAAAGAGAATGGACCAGGAAGTCACAGTAAAGTGTATTTTACTATTAGATTGTCCTAAAATGACAGAGGAAGAGAATGTGGGAAGGTGTTTGATATGTATGTGGGAGTGGGCCTATATTGCTAATAATATGTCTCCTGGCTCAGTTTGGGTCGAAGCCAAAAGGGTGTGTTGCGATCATCCGAAATTTCAGATTCGAGGGGTTGATATGTCTAGGGTTCCATCCACTGTAGTGATACCAAGGCTAGATAAATTCAATAAGTACAATGAAAAAGTACAAGAAACAGGCATTTATATTTTTTGATTAAATAGATTATGGTTGGGGATTATGGATGTAAGACAATATCTGATTATGTATTAATTGTTTATTTTCCTATTTTGTAGTTGCTGTATCAGTGATCCCTAAAGCCCTCTTCCTGTTCATTGTATTTCTTAGTAATTATTAAGCCAGTGCATTTGGTTTAACCTTTGTAGAATGCATTGCCCAGAGCATGATATTAAATACTCTAATGAGTTAAAACAATATTTTACTTGAATAAAAATAAAAAAGTTCATAATTTTGTTTACTTATTTAATGTTTAAAACAATTTTTAGTTTGAATAAATAAATAAAAGTAATAACCTGTCTTCTTAATATCTATACATACACACACAAAAATCATTTGAAACATTTTTGAGATATTGTGCTATTTTCTTTGTTAATTAGATAAAACATTTAGAACTAACTGACAATAATCACAATGTTATCACCAAGTGATGAATATCAGTTCATTCCATATACGTTTTATCTGATATAAAAAGTAATTCCTTCAAAATATTACTACTTATATTCTGCTAAATATTAGTTTATTCTTTATTTTACCTTAATATTAAACTGGATAGTTTATCTTCAATATTTCAAATGTAAATTTTTTTTATATATGTGGAATGAAACCCCTATTGTACAAAATAATGGGAGTGGAACCATTTCGGATATACAATGGTAAGTATTTTAAGGTTTATTTATTCAAGTAAAACACATAAAACTTGTTCTACAGTAAATATTACAGTAGTTGTATTTTCTAACAAAACAACAATAATCTCCCACTCCCTCTCCTTCAAAATATTGGCCTATGAATCATGCGACAGGCCGATAAGGCTGGCTGGGTCAACGAACCACCTAATGGCGGACGTATAAAAGGGATTTTACTGTATCTAGATTATAAAGACTAATTCAAAGATAATCACTAAGGTAAGAGTAGCATTCTTCTATCCACTCCAATAAATTCACCTATACTAGAACTAATACTGTATATTATTTACAGTAATAAATTTAAGAACAATCCTCATAAAAGATACTCATTTTGTTCATGTTAATCCTGCCTCACACAAAAATAAATTCATAACTTTTTACTATGCAAACTGTGTTGAGATATAATTTATGTATACAGTTTTTTTAAAAATAAGAAAATGAAATAATTTTTAAACACAAACCTAATTGTCTCAGAATACTTACCAAAAACATCTTTTCCCCAACCACTTGCAACACAATTTCTCCCATCAAAATTTTCATACAGATCTGGCAGACAGATAAGATCTACATTTTCTGCTAATTCAAATGGAGTCTCTAAGACAAGCAGAGCCATATCATTATACAAAGCTCCAGCATAGTATTGCTCATGGATAACAACTTTTCTTACATTACGATCTTGGTGAGGGAAAAGCTCATTTTTAGTTTGAGTATCCCACTCTCCTGCTCTAACTTTTAATTCACGAGCATTTTTCCTGTAAAGTTTAAAGTAACACTTAATTACATTAGGATTAAAATAAACAAATATTTTTATTTAAAGGTAATAGGGAAATAGTTTAAATATTTAAAAAACTTTAAACATTTTTTTCTTAATATTATTTGATTCCATCTTCATGACCTATTAGTTTTACACTTAAACATATATTAGTATGTTAAACTTGCCTATAGTAGCACTTACTTTTTCACTAATGAGAACAGTCATTGCGGGAGATGTGTCCCATTATCAACTCAGACCTAACTGACCTCTTGGTTGGTTTAAAAGGTTAGGGTGGTGGTGAGGTAGAATGGGGACATTAGCGATATTTTTAATGAGTGTTGTGAGTTATATTGAGAATTATAATGTAATTACATGTTCAATGTGTGTGTTGGGTGTAGTTTGAAATGTTTGAAATATTTCATACTTTTCGGTTGTGTAGAGTCGGTTATTTTAGTTTTGTTTGTGTATAATTTGTACATTTGATGTTATGTCTGAGTAGTTGGGGTTTGTGGATGTGAGAAGTTCAGTAAAGTTTGATTGGGTGTTTTTTGGTATGGAGATGTTTCTTTTTTTTGTTTTCTGTAGATTAGTAATAAATTTAACAAGAATTTCTATCAAAATATTCCAAGATCTATGGAACCTCATTGTAATTTTATGTAAAGTTCTGTTTACTTATAGATCAATTAAGAATATAATGTAAAAAACTTCTGAATGATATTTTTGTAGTGTTTCGCCAACCAAACCTGTTGTCTTCATTAGCCAAACTTTCTTAATATCAATAAGTCAATTGTAAAGAATAAGGCCAAAAGGATGTCCTAAGATAAGTCCTAAGATACATAAATTGAAAAGTAAAAAAAGTGGTAAATATAAATTGGTAATTACAGAGTCTAGAAAGGAATAAAGAATACATTTCTGAAAATAAAAGTGATATTATAATATGAATGGCCATCTGTGAAATTGTATTGTATAGAATCAATAATGATAATGATTTTGTCTGTGATAATGTTTCTCTTTGGGATAGAGACATTTTCATTTCATTTTTATTCTGTGAAACTTTTATTTTAAGTCAGAATTTTTCAATATAATTATTGAAACACAAAATACTTCTCTATAAAAACTTTAAGCTATATAAGCTATCCATTTTACAAAAATAACAACTTACCCAACAACACAATGAGCTGCCGTCATAACAATTTGAGGATGAATAAGGGAACCTCCACATTGGTAGACATTAAGTGTAGTTCCATCTACATTTTCAGAACGGAGTACAGCAACCATCCATGGAAACTCGCCAAACTGTGCTTCATTGTCGGTAGCTCCAGTGATTCTAAAGCCTACTCCTTCAAAATTACGATTACCACATCCAGTTCTGCGATTTATAGGTTTGGGAGTTATTGGCTCAGATGGATCATTTGGTGGGGAATCGCAACAAACGTCGAGGTAGTTGTCACAAGGCCCGTCTTTTATTCTAAACAATTACAAGCATTGATTAGTTTTTATATATTTGAATAAAAATTAAAATTGGTAGTAATTTTTAATAGCAAACAAATCTTCTTGATATTTAACTCAAAATACAAGAAATTTGAATGTTTTTTAAATACTAAAAAAACTGTTTAAATGTGTAATGCAAAAATGGAATAATATAACCTGGATGAACCAATAATTTTTAGAGTAACTGGAAACAGATTCTATCAAATCACTTTGAACTGTTTAGCCTTGTTAAGAGTGAGTTGTTTTGGAAGCTGTTTTGCAGAAACAAACATAATATTCGCACCTGTCAGTATATATAATGCCTTAATATTTGTAAACAGGTTTTTACCTCCATCTTGAGACAGATATTCTGAGACAAAATGTGCATGTCATGAGTGTAAATACTAATGTACATTATTTTAGATTGACAGTATGTGGTCAGTTGGTAAAATTAGGTTTTCAGACTTTATCACCGAAGCGCTATTTTAAACTAAGGTGCGATATGGATTTTTCATGGTCGTTATCAGGGTACTGACCCTATTTACATCTACAGGAGAGGATACGTTTTTCAACCCCTCTACAAATAGTCTTTTTATTCTTAGTTTTCTGTTGAAACATCAGAATCAATTAGCAAATATTAGTTTTGCTATATTCATTTTTCCAACTCAACAAGACTGAGTTAACAAGGTCCTCCAAATATAACACATTTGAAGTTAAAAAAACTCTAATTTCCTGCATTGTTAAAAATAAAACGAAAAACAGAAATGAATGGTTGAAAGGAACAGGAGGATGTGTGAACAGAGCCACAAAGAAAGTTTATTTAATTGTTTTATGTTCGAATGATTTATATCACTTTTAAAAAAGGTTCATTATATTATTATATTTCAGATATGATTCAAGTTGAAGCTCTATCAACCGAAAAAATTAGGAAAGAATAACTTCAAGGCATACAATGGTTGGGTAGAGAGTTTTTAAAATTGTCAGAACATTTTCTTCAACTCTGTGTGTGTTGAAGCTAATAGTGTTAATGTATAGATTGTACAGAAGATTGAATATTGAAAATTCAGGGTCTAGTTGAGGTGTACGAACCTAGAATATACACAATGGTGATGAGTGCTGCCTTTGAAAACTGTAACAGTACATTGTAAAAATTGCATCAGTAGCAAAATGTATTAAGAAAAATTTACTATATTTTCCCCAAACACAGCTTTAATTACACGACTGATGGATCAGGGTGAAAAAATAACCCCTAAAGTTATTTAGATCAATGTTTTTGATGTAATCACCCGTTTCTAAAAACAGCATCTCTTTAAAAGTTTCTGAACTCATATCCAAATTAATGTTCTTGGTGCTAAAGTCAAGGCAAGAAGATAATTCTTCTTAAAACTGTTAATCTGTATTTCATTAGAGTTTGTTTTCCTTACAAGTAACAACAGGTATATTGCGGGTCAAAATAAGATTTTATTTTAGGCAGTTAAAACTTTACGGTTTTAACAATGTTTTCTGGCTTAGATGTGGAATGACAATGACTCTATAACTGCTGTGAAAAGCGTTTCTTTAATTTTAACTGTGTAAGAAAATATATGTATACCAGAAATTAACTCTACTAACTAATTATTTTTCATGAACCAGCTTTAAGGTTTATGTTAATAATGTTTATGTAAAAAAAAACCACTGTAAATATAATTTAGATACAACAAATTTTGAAGAACGTTTTAAACCCTCATATCAGGCAGAGTTTTTGTATAGGTTATAGATTTACAAAAAATTCTAGTCATATGCCATTTTTTACAAATGTCAGGCAACTTTGGACCACTGGACGGTGACTGCTTTAAAAACTTAAAAAAAATTAAATGAATCTTAATATGTTTTACTAATTATAATCTTAATAATGTAAATTGATTCTCCTTAATCATATGGCTAGAGTAAAGTGTTTTATGGACATAACCTTAAAAATTAATTATTAGTAACTATTGTGTAACTAAGGGACTTAAGACTTACTTGTTGATGTGTTTCGAAACAATTGTTTCATTTACAAAGCTGACACTCTACTGGCAGTAGTTGCACAAGGCTAAGGTTTTGCGCATATGATTTATGAGTGTAGAGGGGGTGGGTTAAGCTGGTTGTTTACTATGTAACAATACCGCCTAATTAATATATCTATACAACAAAAAGACTATGACAAAGGACTTAATACAATAAAATACGTCAATCAACAAAACGGCTACCAACATACAATTATATAGTAAAGAACCAGTTTAACATAACCCCTCTACACTCATAAATCATATGCTCACACCCTATGCCTTGTGCGACCGCCACCAGTAGAGTGTCAGCTTTGTAAATGAAACGATTGCTTTAAAAACACGCCATCAAGTCAGTTCTAAAGTATTCACTTATTTACAAAATAGTTACTTATAGGTTAATTAGTGAATTCAAGACAATTACAACAAGCAACTAAAAAAACTAATGGGAGTTTATGAAATTGTCAATACTAACAGTTGAAGAAATAATTTAAAGTTGAGCTAAATAAGAAGGAAGTTCGATAATTTATTTTGACAATAGATTTTGCACTCTACTTGATTTAAATATTTCTTTTGTAAATTTGTTTATTATTATATACTGAAGAATATTGTGAACATATAAAGAAATGTACAGTTAAATAATATCAAGTTACTGTTGAGTAGATTATTAGAAGTTGCATCTACTCATATCTCAACCTTGTTTTGTCTGATATTATTACCAAAGCTTCTTTTGATTTTAAAAGATTGTGTTAGATTCAGAAACATTAAATTTATGTTGTCACTTAGCAAACACATTTTAAAGCGTTGAAGTGGCAAATTTAACATTTGTTGAAATTTTTGCAAAATGTTAAAACAACAAATGTTTTTCTACAATTATTTAATTTTACTATGAAGCATTTAAAATGAACAACTTTGTTCCTCCAATGTTTTTGAACTTTGCGGAGCTTTTTGATCACCATTGAATGATCCTCAGTAGTCTTTTGCTCTAACAATACCAAAATACATCAAAACAATTCATTCACAAACCAAAGAATCTATTTTACCAAAGCAGTTATCATACATAACTTTATGTACATATAAGTATACAAAAAAAATTCAAATTCAAAATAAAACTTTTCCCATTACGTAACTCCATGCAGAATGTATGTTTATATACAAAACAGGCCAATCATTCTGTAAAATATTTTTACGAACAAGAAATTTCCTGTTGCTAAAAATAAACAATAAAATACAAGACGTTTCTATTTTTGTGTAGATTTTGCAAATACTTTTCAGAAGTCATTCAAATGTAAAACCCTAAAAGTTCCACAATATTTCGAAATATGTGATAAAGTTGGTAGATGGCAGGAGTGTTCCTCGACATTCACAAAGTTACCAACAGGTAGGTGCAAGATCAGTAAAAAATGGCTGCACCTCTGTCAACATCCATGGCGATTAAGTAGCGATGTGTGATGTGTTTCTTGTGTAGTGGAGATGTCAAACCAATTGAAATTCATCACAGAATTACAGCACAGTGTGGTGATTCGTGTTTATCAATGGAGCAAGTATATGAGTGGAATAAGAAGTTTAACTTATTACTTCTTATTACGAGCTTCCAAGGTTGGCCTCGATGGCTCGATGTCTCCTATACACACACTCTGCCAATGGCCAGAAACAACTTTCTTTCAAGATTCTGTCCAGGGTACATTCCCGTCCTAGATGTTTTATCAAGGGACTCCTTGTTGCTGCTGTTACAGGACACTTCAAAAGTATGTGCTCCAATGTTTCCTCTTCTTGCTTGCACTCCACAGATAGAGTCGTTAGTAATATGAAACCTTTTCAAATATGTATTGGTGACAATGTGTCCCATACGAGCTCGTGCCGCAAAAGATGCCACTGAACGTGATAATGACTTGAAGATCTTTGGATCAATAGGTTGTTTTTGTAATGAATAATATTCGCGCCCAGTATTGCATTCTCTCCATTTCTTTCTCCAACAGATGTGAGATTCTTTATCAACTGCCTCTTTGCAATTAGTTAAGGAGTAACAACTTTCAGGAGATGGAAACAAGTTGCAAGACCCCTTGGCAGATCTGTCAGCTTCCTCATTCCCAGGAACACCACAATGACTGGGGATCCATTGAAATACAATATTTTTCTGTTCTAAGTTGTTTAACAATTTAGTTATTTCAGATGTTCGAAAATGGTAGTCTGTAGTGTGCTGTACTTGAAGGGCTTGAAGGGCCGACCTGGAATCGGTGAGAATGCAGATGTTCTGTGCATCCATAGTATTGCTAAAAACCAAAGCAGCATTCAAGGCCATCAATTCAGCATTCATGCTTGAAGAGGAATCATAGGGCACATAGTAATCCTCGTTTAATTCTGGACAATGAAAATGAATGAATAAGAAGTTTAAAACCAATGTAGTTTTTGAGAGGATGCGCCAAGACCAAGGCAGGCCCACCACATAGTGACAGACCAAAACATGGTGTTATTGGAGGAGTATGTAAAGGAGTACAGACCCATTTCTATGAAAGAAATATTAATTTTTGCAGTTTTTGTGTTGTACATCTTGGGGTTTTTATAGAAATTACACTTGTTTGTATTAACTTGACAAAAAAAAACTACTTACTGATTTATTCAGCAGATATGTTTCACGCTAGGTCAGCGCATTAATCAGTGCTGTGAATTACTGAAAAGAATGTTGCTGTGGTGTGTTGTTTTGGTGTGATTCTGTGGTGTATTTCGTTTCTGTGGTGTGTTATTATGCCGTTATTGGTTAATGCGCTGACCTAGCGTGAAACGCGTCTCCTAAATAGACACAGAAGACACTATAACTTTTTCCAAAAAAAGTAGTAACTGTGATGAACAATGTATTCCAAAGCAAGATATACGTACTGTAAGAAAATAAAGTTCTATAAATTTATTTTGTGTATTTTCAATTGTATTACGGTTCATTAATACTCCTGTTTTTTCTAATGCACCGGAATGTATGCCAGTGTAATCCGAGTTATCGGTTCCGGTGGGGTCTCGGTCCCATCTACCTCGAATTATCAAGACTCTACTGTACTTCTAACCTTATAACAGATTTTTCTTATAATACATGAGAATTCAACATTTCTACTATTTACAAGCAAAAAAACAATGAACTAAAATAAAACACAACCACACAAGTAAGTGTCCACCATATTCCTGGATAAAGCTTCTAATAGTCTTGTTTACTGTTTGATACGTGAACAAACTCTTGTAAATGCAAATAAACTTAGCTTTGAATGCAAAGATAAGAAACAATGGGGACTGTTGTCCAACATCTTTAAGCTCTTGAATTTTGTAGTCAATTAAGTTCGGTGAATATTATTAATCATTTAAACAATAGTTTATGACTATTGACAAAAGTTCGGATAGTCATAAACTATTGTTTAAGTGATGAATCTTTAAGCTGATGTAGGTGCTAGAAACCAGCATTGTAATTAGAAGCCTATATAGTTATTATTTGTGAACAGTTTTTTACTCAGTAAAGGAGAATATTATAAACTAATTGTACAATTGCTCTGATCCAGAACTGAAAAAGATATGTATAATTAATTACAAGGATGTGTTAGAGCAAAGCCTCACTCAGATTTTGAGCTTAGGTATAAAAAATCTACAAACAACTGTAAGAAACCACTTGAATGAAAGCTACACCATAAAAAGCTTCATATTTCTTTTATCATACAGATCCATATACCACCTTTTATATTCCAGACCTGACTGATCACATTCTAAAGCTGGGCACACAACATTTTGCATATTTGGAAGCAAAGTGCAAGTGTCACTCTAGCATGAACAAAGTTTCTTATAACTTACATTAAATCATTATTTAACATGGAACAAGTACATGGCTTGTATGGAGGTGTTGAAGGCTTTTGTAAAATACCAGACCTGATATCAATAAGCCCAACTCCGTCAGTGATGACAGATTTGTTACTGCTGCACAGGTAGTATGGAACACAAATGCATCCATTTGGACCAGTGATGGGGCCAGGTGAAACTTGATTTCCTTGGTCTCCTGCGTCTGGGTTTGGGATGTTTGTGTCTGGTTGCCGCGGAATGTTCTCTGTAGGACCTGGAGGTTGAAAAACTGAATCTATCAGACTGGTCAAATCATCTGGAGATGTATTAGTTTGCCGTGTTGTCCTGCCATATAACTTGTCTACTAGAGTTCCTAAATCTCCTTCAACACCCTCACCCCGAACTATTACTTCTTCACATAGGCAGTGTTGCAATAAAGCAAAAATTAATATAAAAATGATTTTACTAGCCATTATCCTGAAACAGAAATATAACAACTGTTAGGTTATAAAATATTATACCAATAAACTACTTTCTTAAAATATTTAGTAAAATTTAATGCTTTTCATAAGTTTATGTGAGGCCTTCAGATAGAATGAGCTAAGTATCTTAACTTTTGGAAAAGTACTGCACCTGCTTTAGTGGGTATTTATGTAGCATGACCATTAAATAACAACGTAATTGATAACCAAAGACAACAAAACATTTAAAATAGAATTCCTGCATGAAATTTTCTACTGAAGAATAACTACTTATATTAATTAATATACAATTTTTATAATAGTAGTTTATTATAAAATTAATAATATTCTCTAGCCATAAGTGTTATTGAAACTGGAATAATTATTTATTAAAAAGTCTAATTTGCCTGAGTAAAAAGTGAGGTTATCGTAGTTTAAATAAAATACATTGCGAATAATCTTTTGAGTTTGTTTGTTCTACTCCGTAGTTTGTAAAACATCCCATAGTCGTTTCATGAGAAATGGTAAGTTAATAAATAAAGTGAAAAATATTTAAGTCTAAAAATTACAATAATTAATTAAGATTTATAATCTTTATAAATAATTTTTGAGTGGTTAGGCAAACATTTTAGATGCCATTTGTTTGACATTTCAGAATGTTCTGTCATGTCAAAGTCGAATAATAAAAAACGATCAGGCTTAATGGATGCATATCTGATTAAATGTACAAAGATAATTTGCCTCCCTGATGAAAAATCACAAGTAAGCGAGCAATTGAATGTTCAGGAATTAGAAGAGGAAATTTCCCAAGAAAATAAGCAAGGTCATTCTTTAATTAACGAGCCTCAAAATGATTCAGTTACAGTGACTTACGATATTGACAATTATATTGATTCAAAAATTGACGATAATATAAAAAGAAGTATACTTCTCAAATACACGCAAGAAAACGCAAACATCGACTAGAGTTTATTATTAAACTACGAACTATTAATTTTAGTATGAATTTAATTTTTATTTGATATTTGATTCTATTGTTAAATAAATAATACTTATAAACACACACACACACACACACACATATATATATATATATATATATATATATATATATATATATATATATATAATGCATCAATTGCCCTTAAAGCCAGTCGCTGGATACTCGCCTGGAAAAAAACAAATGTTCACAGTATAACTACAGCTAACTTCATAGCATCAATTCTCTACACTTCCACGTAGATCCTTCTGTTAACGAAATGTAATAATCATAAATTTAACAAATTATTATGTCTTTGGTAAAATGTCCTTCTTATATTTTTAAATTCCTTTTTAAATATTTGATAGATGGAAATTATGATAAAGTAAGAAATTTAAATCACTTGAGTGGGAATGCTAGTATGCAACTCATTAAGGAAACAGCTGTGAAAGATAAGGCACATCCAGGCCATTCTGGGTCCACAAGACAGGGTACATCATACAGACTATAAGTTTATGAGATAATTTTCTTGTTCTTGGAAAAATTCAAGGTAACTGAGAATTTTAACTAAATTAACTAAGCTTCTTATTAATTCTTTTACATATAACTTTGTCTGATAATGTCATAAAAATTATTTTACACTTTGAATATATTTTACAAATTATACATTTTCAAAATTTGACCTTAACCCATATATGTCTGTTTTCATCTCATTGTAAGAAATTTCATCCAATTATCTATAACAAGAGTTGTATAACAAAGATATAGTGATTTTTATTAGCTGTGTTTATGATATTTAGTCAAGGTCAAGTCTATAATGAAACTTGTCTGAGATTAATTATTTTAGAACAGGTTTAACAAGTTCTGCGTCTTATATTCCACAAGGACAAAACAATTGAACATCTCTGTAAGCTATTATAGTTCATCCTGCCTTCCTATAATTGAGACTGTGGCTTTCAGTTTTCAAAATTACACCATTAATTAAGACTTGTTTCTACAATCTCATAATCTTTTTGAAAATATTAAAATTTTTTATTAATGAAATTCTCAAGTCATAAAAACAATGATCAAAACAGCTCATCACAAGCTAAAACCAGAATAAGATTTCGGGGTTCAATCTTATAATTGTTTATGTGTTTTGGTAAGAGTAGACAAAAATACCAGGGATAATGAAAGACTGAGCTGGGACCCCCTCACTGCTTTGGAACTTGGATTGAAAGTGGAATTTTACAAAGGTTGAGAAGGGCAATAAATGCTGTGCTGCCCTCCACTTCCCAATATAAATGGAAATATAAATTTACTGGACATTATAATCGACTATGTTTTAAATTAATATTGCACTTAATTGATTGAGCATTCTTGATATCTCTTCGCACTAACATATTTTACAAGTCTTGACCTGGTACCCTTCATCGTACAATTGGCTGATTAATATTCATTAGCCATATCTCAAAAAATGCCCTGATTTTAAAATTTGTTATCACTTAAATTTTTTAGTTTAATAATTTTGTGAGAAGAGAATAACAATGGTCAGTTCTTTTATACCATTAAAATAGTTGAGGAGAGTTTTACTCAGTCCATATGGTATTCAAAGATTTTAACTTGGCCAGTACTATGTTTCAAACAGCCAATGAACTGTTGCCCCCTAGGTTTAACCCTACTTTTTTACAGGCTGAATTAACCTGTGGGTAAAAATGCACACTTAAATTCATTGGCTTTATCAAGAAGAGAACCCAAGATCTTTAGTTTAACAGTAAAGTGAGAATTACATACAAATGTAAAAGTATAAAGTAAAAAAAATGTTTTACAGAGATTCTGACTCAAATGACTGTTTCTCCAAAAGTATCATTTTAAAGTAACAACTTTCCTACAAAATATGTTTTGTCGGTCTAAATAGTTTGACAAACTCAGTACCAGATAGAGCATCACGTCAGGTTAAGAGAGGCCTCAGAGGATTCTAATCGTACAGGAGTAGATCATTATGATCGATCTAGAAAAGATATGGGATACACTGTAAATACTAATTTGTAAACAACTAAAAAATAAATCTGTAAATAGAGCGAGTAATAAATTTATGGTTTTAGTACATGCAAGGTCATATCAAGAATAAATCAAAGGTATTAGACCCCTTATAAATGTATGAAAAAGAATTAAGCATTTTAATAATTTATAAATATAAATAAAATATTACGGTGTAAGAGCTGTCGAAGCGGCCATGTGGGTAGAATTTCCAATCCTTTTTTGTTTAAAACGTGTTCTAGGATGTTTTTCATTTAATTTTCAAAACACTTCCCCCTCCAAAATCTGGCAGCTCTAACAACCCTCTCTCCCGGAAATAATTCCTGTCTCGACTAATATGCTAAGACTGTACGTAGTTTAATTTCGATATTTTGTACACTGCTTATTAATTATTACAATAGAAATGAAGATTGTGTATGCAAACTTAAAATTGTTAGTTTTATTCTGATAATGACTAAAATAAATTATATATTAGCCTTTCGACATAAATCATAAAATAAAATTTTATTGTAAAGTTATCATTTATTATTATTAAATTAAAATTACTATTATTTTGTAAAAAAATATTAACAGATGTTGAATTATCAATAAAATTGTTAAAATTATTTACAAAGAAGGCCAAATATGTAAATTTATATTTGACAGTAAAGGATCAAAAAGTGATTGTGTTAGAGTTAGTGGAATAATTAATCTACTAAAAAAAACGTGAACTCTGGGATCTGCATAGGAGCATACCTTTCACGTAGGCCTAAGCTGGTTACCGTAGGTAACAGCTAGCCTTGTCCGGACAGGGCGGACAACCAGCCTACTTATTCTGGTTTTGAATAGGTTACACTATAATGAGGTTAAATTACAGGTAATTTATCCGGTGGTACGACAAATGCGCAGAGGAAAATATGCGTACGTGAGGAAACAGCCAAAATGAAATTGGGCAATATATCTCTATAATTTTGTCAGTCCAAATTCTGGAAAAAGTGAAATGGAAATCAAGTTTAATAGATAAAGTTTGAAAGGATCTTCAGCCCTGAGAAACTAAATGACATCTATGTTTAGTTCAGAGATATACTCATTTATGTAGCTCAGTGATTTTAAAAGATCCGTGTATGCCTAAAAGTTGTACGCATTTTTCGCATATCACATGGTTTAATGTCATAGCTTACCATCATCATCTGTCAAAACTTTATACTGTACGCATCTTTCACAAGATTCCTGGTGTAGTTCTACGCATATTTCGTTTTACGCAATTTGCTTGTATTCATTTATCCGTACAGGTAAATTATGAAGCCCGTCTGTTTCGGGATCTATACCTTTATCAACTCGGACAGCAATTTTATTTTCAACTCAAATGATTAAAAAAATGTGACTGACAGACTCAAATTAAAAGATGTTTATAAGATGACATTAAACATGTTTAAATGTCAACTATTAACAGTTATCCTTCCTTCAGTCTTCCACGTAACCAAAAACCTTTAGGATTCTGCATGACCTATCGTGAGATTTATCTTATAGCTCTTCCGTCTTATAGGCTCCTTTATCTTACACTTCGTGAAGTAGCAAGTTCAAATCTCTGTTACAACGAGCATATATTTAAAGGATTGTTTATGATGATACATGAAGAGTTTATTGACCTTGAAAGACGATAAAGCCTTGCTTATTGACCAGCTCAGGCCTGGACAAACCTGTTTATTGTATATTACAAACGCTCAAACTGGTTTCCTTTTTGGCTGATGCTAAATACCTCAACAAAAAGTATGGTAATGCATTATTCTAACCTTTACAATATAATCAACATATTCCAAAGTTTTTTTTGTAAAAACTTCAATATTGGAGCTTCAAGTAAGATGAAGTAAATGAAGAGAAAATAATCTTACACGCAAATAACTTACTTTCGAGAAGTGATTTGAATTACGAACAAATAAGATAAATGCAAATTGTATAAACTTTGCTCGGAATTTGAACCACATATAATTGAAGGAGTGAAGATTCAAACACTTCGACGAGTGCACACATCAACGATACTGAAAACTCAACCTCAGAGATAAACAAAATTGAAACGGATCACCAAAAGACACTGCACAACCACAAACGTCCATTGTTTCTAAATGCTAAACTTAGACACGGCAGCACCGTTATTCCTTATATTTATTTATTTATTCACTTGGCATAAAACCACTACTTACTGGTATTTCTCAGGAGAGCGTTTCATTCTTGGCAGTGCATTGTTCAATGGCGTGAGTCACGGACTACACTCAACTGCTACGTGAATAAATAAAAATAATTCAGAAACGTCAAGATGTACAACCTTAACAACTTCAAACTATGTGTAAGCTCTTTACTTGGAGATTGCATTTTTTTTTTAAACACAAAATGTTTAATGTGAAAACTAGAAAACAAATCCCGAAGAAGGTTTTAAACTCAGTGAAAGAATTTAGTGAGCACAAATTTGTAATGATGACCTATTCGAAAATGAATGAGTGGAGGTCTAGCAACCGAATGTTTGCATTTCTCAATTTATTAGGCCTATATATTAAGACAATCACCTAGAATGGTCTAAAAGGATAGGGAAGGGTTGTGAATGTAAGTAGAAAATAAGTCGTTTGATATAGATATAGGCTGATCACGTGGCCAGAGTCAGGTTCGCGTACCTGAAATAGACCTGGCCTCTATCAAGATAATTCTTTCAATACAGAGCAGATGTGGTTTAGATTGGAGTGTTACCCTTTCATTCCATAATCCGAGCCTGAGCTTTCAACAAATACCACAGAAGGGCAAAGAGAGCTACAAAATGCACTATCGATTATTTTGTCAAAATTACAAGGAGTTATATTAATGTGAATAAGAACTTTAACAAAATTATCATATCAGTTGCAATACCAAGTTTGAGCTATTACTATACGTTATAAATATAAACACACGTGCGCCCGCGCGCGCGCGCACACACACACACAAACACACACGCACATGTAAAACTAATCTATGTAGTACTTTTGGGGACGGTAGGCCTATTATATTGTTGCATGCTTAATCCGGCGCATCAGCCAGCGAGACTGGCTAGTACGTAGAGCCCTGGATAAGAAAGGACTTTTAATATTGGTAGAAACATAAAACGTCCTGGTAAAGGATGTAAGGGAATAATGTCATCATATCTGCAAGATAGCATACGTGTAGACCTACTTTCTATCGGGGTCTTATCGTTACATCTCCTTGTATGAAGGATAACCAAGGCTAGATTGAATTAGCTTAGACTAAGAGGGTTATGACATTCCTGGAAAATGAAAAAAATGGCATTGCGTAGACAGTATCGATTACCTGAGGAAGTTATCCTTTAATGTGACATATTTTTATGAAAGAACCACCAAGAATAAACGATGCAAAAATTTTATTTCATATCTGTAATATATACTAATATTTCAGTGAACATTGGTGATTTGAGCTCAGTAAATTCTTATTGGAAAGAAATTTTATCTTAGAAAAAAGAGAATTTTAGATCCGTTTCTGCCAATGAAATTAAAAGTTTATCATCGGGTAAAAACCTGATTCTTGTACATTGTCTTCTTGTGGAAATTAATCATAGAATTAACCGTTTGTAACCGAAAAGATTTCGATAAAAAAAATAAAGGTTTAAAGAGGTTTAAAGAAAAAATGGTTAAACGATGAAAATAAAACATGCTTGAAGGTGAAAGTACGAAAAACATCCCTTTAGTATAGCAAATGTTTGCTCAGATTTTGAAAAACATTTAATAAATGCAAAGCAGTTGGGAATTTGTGAATGTGACTTTAATAAAACTGTGAGTTTGTTATAGTTATTTTTAGTAAGTGAAAGAAAGGAAATTTCCACTTACAGTTTTCCTCACAAAATGATAAATGTTTCACAATTCCATTTCTTATGTGTTTACTTAACGGGATACACGTGTTTATAAATTGTAAGAATGATGAGTTCATGTTTTATTGATAAGTAGTTCTTTGTAGGTTATGTTGCGTATTTGCGCATGCGCGTTTCTAAGAATTCTGTGCTAAATGACGTTAAAGGCTACGTGACAAAGATGTGACTTTTCAAGCCGGTAATTATTCAGACTTATAATAAAGTTGTTAGATATTGTTCACGTTATAACCCTTAACGAGTATGTTATAAAACTAACTCAGTTTAAAAGTATTTAAAAGGTGGAAAAAAGCTTGCCTGCCTCTTCCCCCGACGTGTTCTTTAATACCTATCTTAAATAATCCATAATAAAGATTTCTCGAAAATAGTTTT
Source organism: Prosapia bicincta (assembly GCA_036971475.1). Classification (NCBI taxonomy): domain Eukaryota; kingdom Metazoa; phylum Arthropoda; class Insecta; order Hemiptera; family Cercopidae; genus Prosapia; species Prosapia bicincta. The sequence goes on along the minus strand of JBAIZL010000004.1, from coordinate 78,438,780 downwards.
AAAAAAATAATCAACAACAATAACTTTAATAATTTTACAATAATTATAATACTCGTAGAAAATATCTTTCAAAAATGGTTTTATCTTAGAATAGAAAGTAGTTGTCTTTAAATAGTTTGGCCTATACTCTTGGCAAACCGTTATTTATGAAGTCTAAATAAAATGTTTCATTGGTCTTCACGGGCAACAAAATCCGTGAGGTAAAAAAATAACTTCACGTACCTTCACGGCTTTTCGAAAACCGCTAATTTTTTTGTTACAGAGATTGAAAGTACATAAAAATAGGAAGAATAAATCCATAATTACTTTAAAAAAATTATTACATTAAAAAAGATAAAACTTAGAAACGCAAACATTGTTATCTGTATCAATTGTAAAAATTATCTCCGTAAACTTTCGAAAACCTTTTCTATTCGTTCCTTATTTGTTTTTTCTTTAGCCAAATGCTTCTTGAGTATTTTCATTACTTTTTATTTTACTGTTTCTTACTAACCCTTCTTTAGGTCGTCCAGAGATTTTTGATCATATTCCCTTTCTTTTAATTCCTATGAGTCCCCGCATGTCGGACGCCCACGTAGCTATTCTGACTGAGACGCCGTATCACAGCACTCATTCTCTTACACAAGTAAGAGTTTTGAAGTTGTTAGTTTAAGACAATTCTTTAAATGTTTAAGCCACGTGATCGTTGTGTGGCTTAGCCATCTTTTGCCCTTCACTTTGCCTTAAGACAAAGGTTGCAAGATCCATATTTCTCAGAATCTCAAGGCATTCTGTAAGCGCCTTGAATTTAATTTCTTCTGTTAAATTCTCTATCTGGCGGTTTTTGTGAATTAATGGTTCTGTATTCATCCTATACAGAACCTCTCTGTTGGTGACCATCTACTACCTATTAAATATATTCTAAGCACTGAGTGCACCCACATTTTAAACGTTTCCAGTCTATTGGGGTTTATGTTACGGTCCAAATATGTAGCTCTTAACTGCAACAGTTAGTACTACCCCCCCCCCCACACACACACACACACACACATATATATATATATATATATATATATATATATATATATATATTCATCAATATTCAATATTCCTGATGATGTTGGTACTGTTAGCCAAGGAAAAGCTTTGAATTGTAAATTCAATTATAATTCTTGTATTTGTATTTTGACTTAGTTCTTTATTAATTAACAAGAATACATATTGCGATATATATATATATATATATATATATATATATATATATATAAAATACGTTTTCTTGTTTAATAATTTAAAACAACATAGGTTATTCAAATACAAGAATATTTATTAATTTATATCCAAAGCTTTTCGTTGGCAAACAGTACCAACATCATCAGGAATGAAAATTACAATAATCTTTCTGGTATTTTCTTGTAAGCTTGTATTTAGTTCACTAATAGCTAGTTCTGTATCTATTATAATATTATTAATATTATTATTTATGTCTGTTTTTATATTGGTCTTATTGTTTTCAAGTAGTTTTATTTCATTATTATTAAATCCATATTTGATAGATTAACTACATTAGGGTGAAAATTATGATATTTAATTTCAGGTACATCTTTTATTTGTTTTTCTAACTTCAAATTTTTAAGTTTTTTGTTTATTCTATTTATTTTTATATTTTTAATTTTATTTATAAATAAATTTATTTTATTATATTTTTTTCCCATTTTATGTTATGCATACTAGAAGCTAATTTTATATGTAGCTTATATATTTCAATCGTTAAAGTATTTTTCTTTTGATACAAGTTTTTAATTTCATTCTTAACCCATAATTTTTCAGCTTGTTTACATGTTTTTTGAGCTATATTATTTTTTGTTTTTTATTGTAATTTTTGCGTATTTTGGAATTATATTATTTATAATACATTGTTTATTAAAGTATATTGTAATTTTGTAATTACATCGATTATTGTAATTTTTATTCCTGATGATGTTGGTACTGTTTGCCAACGAAAAGCTTTGGATATAAATTCATAAATATTCTTGTATTTGAATAACCTATGTTGTTTTAATATATATATATATATATATATAAAGAACGAAAGTCAATATACAAATACAAGAATTATATTTGAATAATATAATAATATATATATATATTCCTGATGATGTTGGTACTGTTAGCCAACGAAAAGCTTTGAATTGTAAATTCAAATATAATTCTTGTATTTGTATATTGACTTTCGTTCTTTATTAATACACAAGAAAACATATTGCGATATTTATATATATATATATATATATATATATATATATATATATATATATTTTTTTTTTTCTGTTGAAGAAGTAGTCACAGAAATATTTTAATACATTTGCTGACGCATGAAAATTTAAAATGTTGAAAAAAGATAAAAATATCTTCACAACTCACACAGAACGTTTTAAAATACTTTAAAAAATAGATTAATATGTTATTATACATTACAATATGGCTAAAAAGAATCCGGTTAGGATATATTTGGTTTTAAAAAGATAATTACTAATGTACTAAGTATACAATTGAAGTTGTAAAAGTGAAACGTGGCTTTATGCAAAAATGGGCTACATCAAAAAAGGAGCATTTCATGCGTCTACAAGTTGGCTTAATTTTGTTTATTTTAAAAACCAAATTGTTTTAACAGGATACTTTGTAAATATATTTTAATGTATTATAAACATTGTGGCTGTTTTATAAAACAATTGATTAAAAAAAAATTATTCGTGATGTGAGAATTTTTATTATTTACTCAATTCCCACTTTTCATTCAGTCCTCTTAACAAGCTGTATGGTTTGTTCTAGTTGTTTTGTCGTAGTTGTAATTCTATTCTTACTTTTGTGGTTTATCGAGGAAGATTAAATATTTTCTTTTCCACCCGATATTCATTTTCCCGCACAATAGCTTCTCCTGCTTTTAATTTTCAGTTTTTCTTCTTACTACGTTATAATGTTTTGTAGTTGTTTTGCCACAATATTTAATTTTATGGTTACATTTTCTGTTTTTCTCTTTCCTCCATCTTCTTTATCATTTACATCTAATTGGCAGTTCGCGTGCTAAGCGTTTAATAACCCCCGTTATTGATTATTGTAAACAATTGTTAATTTATACGAAGGTCATTTCGTAACAGAATTGTACTACATCATGACATTAGAACATTTAGGGGTCAATATTAGTAATGTTAGCTTAATGTTAGATAAAAAATTTCATTAAAAGCTTTTATAATTCATGATAGAAACTTGTGCAGGTGATTGTACTCAGGTTTGATCAAATGAAGGCGGTTCTCATAGTCAATGCAACGATTTGTGTTGCAACCTTGGTCATGTAAATTGCTGTTTTACTAGAGTGGACTGAGCTAGAAGCTTGCCTGCCTGCTCACCACAGTAAAGATATATGCTATCTTTAATCAGTGCAGAATGTTCAACATTTCGTATAACTTGAGCTTGATTTGGTTTGTATGAACACATGGAAAGGTAACTAATACAAAAGGAAAATCTTCGGTGTTCAAAAACAACGGTTAAGCAAACCAGATTGTTCATCATACTTTTAATACTTTCTGGTTGGTCACTTTTGGTTCACTTGAGTGCAAACACAGATGACCCAAGAAGGATTAATCAATCGAATCTTTGGCTAAAGATTTTGGTAAAAATATAACGGAGTATAAACTAAAAATGGTTCACTGTAAAGTAACACAAACAAAACAAAAACAAATAATCCACAAAATTAGTGGATATTTTTTGGAAAATGCACTTTTTTGGTTTGGTTTTCGTTCTAAAGCGAAAAAGAAAAAGGAAGCCTGGTGAATAAAGCTTTTCTACTTTTTTGGGTCCACAAGGTTGTAGTTTGTCGGTATTGAAGGAAATGAACGCGCAGACCAGTTAGCGAAGAAAGGTAACACCTTGCCACAGCCTGACAATCCTATATATCTATTGACAGCAAGAAGGCTGATTGAATCTACAATTAATTAAAAAAACAAGGGAAAGCCAAAATGAAATGAGCGCTGGAAAGATATGGAGGGGTTTGGCGCACACAGTACTAATACCACATAGCCTACCTAGAGTGGAAGCTGTTGCCAGATTCAGAATGCCTACGGGCCATTACTATCTGCAAGCCCACCCATATAAAATAGGATTAACAGTCTCATGTATTTGCCCTCTGTGCAACTGTCAAAAGATGGACGCTCCACATCTTCGGAATTGCACAGCGTTGCAAGATGTGGAAAACCGATGCCAGCATTGTCTGTACTGGGAGGCTAGGAGGAGAATGGCAGAAATGCCAAGATCTGGCATTGGCTAAAGTAAAGTAAAGTAGGGTTGTAGTTTATTTAGCAGTTTAACTGATAAATGTCTATACAATATAAAGAGCACTGTGGCAAAATATATTACAATAAAAATATCGGCAAAATCCCCGATACCACAAAAAAAAAAAAAAAAAACTAATATTACAAGTTACCTAAGATTAAACCTTTATGTACATTACGGTGACCATGTCTTCCTCGTCACCAGAGGATCCTATTACAAAATTACAACTTATAATATAATAATTTACAAGCTAAACTGACCTCAGTCTATTAGTAAGCTTGGTTTGTAAATTATTGTATTCTAAATCGTAATTTTGTAATAGGGCACCCTGATGATGATGATGACATATTCAGGGTTTAATAATAATGATGACTTGTAATATTAGTTATTTTTTAAAAATAACTATTTGTAACTATTTGTAGCATTGGCGGTTTTACCAATATTTTTATTGTGATAAATTTCTATTCTATTCTCTTTCAAATTTAATTTTGAAAACTAAATTCCTCCGAAGGAAAATATATAGAAAGTGACTGAGTGAAATAGGTGTTCAATACACATCAGAAATTTAGAAATCTCTAAAATGGAGATAAATTTAAAAAAACTAGTAGGGGTGAAGCCATATGCAGTAAAGCCCACGACAAGTGACAGCAGCTTGATACCTCAGCATCATCCTCCTCGAAACTTAAGCATGGTATGAGCATCCTAAGCGCAACTGGAGGGCATTGAAAATTCAGCCAAGGTCAATGAAAAGCTTATAAATGTTATAATGTTTTGTAAAAACATGACATTTAAAAAAATTTAAATACTCCTAACATTTTGCAATGTATTTATTATATCTTTAAAAAAATCTTCCTACGTACTCTCCATTCATTTAACATTTTGAAGTGTTTAAAATTACAAATAGTTACTCATTATCGTAAGTCTTTAGATGGGTTTAATTTCTGACACCGAGGTATAAGAATTCTAATTATTCTACAGCTGTCAAGATATAAAGGAAATAAATAATAGGCGATTCATGATAGTATTCCGGAAAAGGACAATAATTTCTGTTTACAATATATGTAAGATACTTTCTCATTTTATAACGAATTAGATTATAAACTCAGCATTTGTAACGGTAAAATTGTATCTTTATCATTTATGATAAGGAACGTAGGTTAGGCCTAGTAAGCCCTCTTTGCACCAAGCGGAAGGTACGCCTTAACTTTCCAATTCCCAGTACTAAGGGATTAGTAAGCCCTTACCTTAGCCCTACCTAATTCCATCCTTACCCTTTACTTACCCCACAGCTTATCTATACCTTTGTACCTTAATCCTAGTTGTATTCATAGGTATGTTTTATTCTTCGAAAGACGATAATAGACAAAACGGATTAAAAATCGATTTCAAGATTGATTTTGCAAATTACAAAATTGAAACTAGAAGAAAAAGTATGTGTTTTAAATAGAAAAGTTTATTTCGTGGTTGGCTTTCAAATATTTTTGATTCCTAGCTTAAAAACAACTGATTTAGCACTATTTAAACCCAGTACAACGCTGTCTCGCCCCTTTGCCACTTTAGTGATACTCTCTTTAATGCAGTAGTAAAAAACCAACACAAAACTCACAATCAAAGCGGTGTTTTGGATCAGGGTCTTAACAACGGATAACTTGAGAAGGCCTTTGACATTTGACCTCATTGAATTAGTACATCTAGATATGAAAATGTTTAATCAGCTATTTTGGTATTATTGTTGAATTTTTAAGTTAGACTTAGGCGAACATCTGCGCTCTTTATCTACTCGTTGAAGTAAAAACAGAAAATGTTTAAATATCGTAAAAACAAAGTGTTCACAAAAAACCTTCAATTTGTATTTGACATTGACAACGTTGAAGCTCTTCCTTTAGGCTATAAGTTTAATAATGACTTGAAAAGAACAAAATATTAGTTTTAGAAAAGTATTCGTATTACAAAATCATTCTTAAGTCTTTAAAACATCCGTCTTTTTATTATAAAAACTTTAAAATCAACAAATTGCATTAAAAAAATAAAGAAATAGAGTAGAAGCTAAGTAATTATGTTATATATATATATATATATATATATATATATATATATATATATATATAGATATATAGTTATATTGTATATATTTCAATATATATATTTTCAATATATACAGTATATATATATATATATATATATATATATATATATATATATATATATATATAAAGAACAAAAGTCAAAATACAAATACAAGAATTATATTTGAATTTACAATTCAAAGCTTTTCGTTGGCTAACAGTACCAACATCATCAGGAATATTAAACAATTAAAATTAACATATCTGGAGGATATGTAACATATGGAACATACTGTTAGCCAACGAAAAGCTTTGAATTGTAAATTCAAATATAATTCTTGTATTTGTATTTTGACTTTTGTTCTTTATTAATACACAAGAAAACATATTGCGATATTTATATATATATATATATATATATATATATATATATATATATATATATATATATATTTATATATATCATTTTGAAATGATTGAAAAGGCTTTTATGATAGTGAAAAGTAATAAATTTGAATAACAAAATATAACTAATAATAAAATTATTGAATTTTAAATAATAATAAAAAAATACAAAACAATAATAATAAAATCATAATTTCATTTTCTCAGAATGCTAAATCTAGACAATATTACACAGTCACTCTTCTATATTTGTCGAGGAATGTCTGACGTTTAACAAGTCATGCCTGAACGGAAGCCTAGAGATTATAGAGGGAAAATATTTGGAAGTAAGCTCTAGAAAGCCTCTGAAGGTGGAAATATATTTACATATAAGCCTACTATTAGTACAGAAATATTTTCGCTTAGCTCCGGGCTGTAATTCTCAAAGATAAATCCAAAAGGTAGACGCTTCTCTTCCTATTGGTCGAGGGCAGATCTATTGAGGTATTTTCCTATACGCGGGGCCAATTTTATTTCTTGATACAGGTCTTTTTATTAGTACTACCGAATTAAATTTAACCTTTCTTAAACTTCTTATTGCAAGGAAGTGTGTACACCTCTTTATTGCCTCTATAGAGTGTAGACTTTCTTTTAGGTATGTGACCCTGCCACTGTATCCGTCACCAGAGGATCTTATGTCTCTATTTTGACTATTACTATATTCACAACCCTTTCATGTCCTTTGTACGTAATAACAGACATTATGGCAGGTCACATTAGCTAAAGAACAAATTAAACCACAAACAGAAAGCAATTTGCTTTTTACAGTTACAATACAAGCTTAGGCACTGTACGAAGAGCCTAAAGTGGAGATATTTAAAAAATTCAGATTGAGCCACATTAAAAAAAATATTAACAGAAAAAAGTGGTAAGGGGTTGAAAAACAGCAAGAAAGTTCATCGAGGTTGAATGACTTGTCTGAAAAACCCAATAACGATACATTAAACATTTGTGTTACAACTATGTTCAGAACTGTTATAGACGGAAGTGTAAAGCCAGTGAAACAGAACAATTTTGATATAAACGTAAATATGGACCATAATTGCAAGAACGTCATACTCGTAGCACGTGTATTACTGAACAAAACAAAGTAAATACTACAACAGAAGTAATAAAGTTAGAAAGAAATTTGTAGGTGGGGTGGGGGATGACCGAGTACAGCGTTGCCATGTCGTTAGTAAGCAGCCCTTACCACGTTCACAACAATCAGGGAGAAGAATGACGAGGTAAGCAAATTACACTTGGAGCGGGGAATAAGACAACGCACAGTTCTCTTGGAGAGAAGGCGGTAAAATACCTTTATAACATAAATGTAGTAAGACGAAGCTGAAGGTAGAGAGAAGGAAAGTGCTCGAGTACAAGAGCTAAGCATGTATGAAGATGTAAAACTAGAGCGTTAAATAATATAATCTCATCATAACATGAGAATTATTGTACAGACACGAAATTTAAAATAATTGGTTAAAGTAAAAGACAAATTATCTCTAAAGGAATTTCGAAATATTTTTTACCAGTAATCTGAAAAACAAAAATTTCAGATTATTTTTATTTGAGTTTGTGTTGTCCTTTTGAGAAAAATATGGTTTTGTTTCAAACCACAAAGCCTTAGTATCATTGATCTTATTAAAAATAAGAAACATAAATAAATAATAAAGTTTAATTATATCTTTGAGAGCACTAGAAACACCACGTTGAACAAAACTTGTTGGATGGCATTAGTTAAAAGATGCATGTAATACAAAACATAACCTTGAGAAATAAACATTTGAATGCACGCGCGCGCGCGCGCGATCATACACACACACACACACACACACACACACACACACACATGTGTATAAATTAATATGTTTTTATATATTTTTAATGCCTTTACATCAATTTGTACATATTAAAATGTGTTTAATAGACTCCAACTCTGCCAACACTATTGAATTATGAAAAAGTTCAGGAATATTCAAACAAGTTTTTAAATAAATGAATATTAAAAAAAATGTAAACATTTAAATTTTTTCCAGTTCTTAAATTTAGTGAATATATTTGTGAAGAAGTCGCATGTCTACTTTGTAAGAGTAGAAATTTCAATATGGCGTGCATTTACGCATCCCCTGTGTGAAGAATATATTACCAGAATCGGAAGATTTAGAAATGCAATTACGAGGCAGATTAAATAAGTGTTCTAATTGTCGTTGAACCCTGACAATTTCTTAAACTACGCATACAATACGTTATATAAATTTTCTTGTTTATCTGCCACTCGATTATTAATCTATTTAACTTAATATTTTGTGGAACGTATTGTCAGTTATATCAAGAAAAATTCAATATGGCCGATTTCCTTGACACCCTCAATGATGTTACTTAATTTCTTTAAACAACTACTATGTAATTTTTGTGAATTTATTTATTACTTTTATCAAGTTTGATAATTTTTTAAAGTTTTCCACGAACAAAGCAGTTTAGATTATTCTAAGAACGTTTAAACTGACAGATTTATTTTTGAGCTCTGTAATTTTGCTTAATTGATTGTATTTGAGAATAATTGCTTATTTTTATTTTCTATGTAATACATTTGTTAAAAAAATTATAAAACACATTTTGTGAGTGTATTTAGAGCAAATTAATTTTAAAAGCGGTATGTTCAAGTTCTAACATCGTAATACTCACAGATCTAAATCTTTTAACTTTAAAATAAGCTTAACTAAATTTAAAAATAATGGTTTTAGCTAAATTGAAGTATAACGCAAAACTACCTACCTGTAGATTTCCTAACCTAAAACTCACACCACTAAGCGTACATGCACCGACTCCGCTTCGTCCAGTAATGATTTCTACTGGCGATCTACAGGGTCACTTAACCTCCTGAAGCGATTGTGACGTCATGGGTCTGAAGGTGGGAAATTCAATTTACTGATGATTTGGGGGAATCCAGACAAAGAATGAATGGGTATGCACAATGGCCAGTAGGCTCTTAACTATTGTTGAGAAATTATTTGTGTTTTCTCTAACAAATTGTTCTACATAATTACGAGACACCACTAAATAACCGTACGCTACGTATGATGACGGTATTGTATTATTTCTTTTAATCGTTTGGACAGCCTTGTAATTTCCATTTAATCCGTATATTTTAAAAATTGCGTTTTTATATTTTAATACTGAAATATAAGATGTTTCTTATATCTGAACAGAAAGAAATATAAATTTGTAAAGAAAATAGTTTAGAAATAAATTGATTTATTTCTTATAAATATAAGAAAGACTTTTTATTGATGATATAAAATAATATTCTTTTATAATAAATTCTCATACCTATTCAAAGTTAAATAGTTTACGTATTTCTGCCTATCCTGGTTTAATATTTAACATTCTTTTAATAAATCCTCAAAATGAACACTTTAGACAAACAAGAATAATGTTTCATGAAATCCACAAACCTCAAACAAAACCAAATAGTTCAAAACAATAAGCTTATCATAATAATAACAGTTGCATTGGTTTTAGAATTTTGCTAAAATTTATACTATTAGTTACACGTTTCGGATAGATTCCATCTTTAAAGGCTTCCTCTGTGTTAAACATAATTTAACTTAAACATTGCCTGTTTTCACTACCTTCTTTGATTTAGTGGTTTAAGGCTTTCTTTATTGGATTTTTCATTTAATTTCAATAATGTTTTAATTTTTTTATTATTGTCTTTAAAATGTAAGCCACTAATTTCCTTGCATATGGTTAGTGCTCTTTGATTTGCTCTCTATGATTTGCTTTGAGTGTTATATTTCGACCTTTCCCAAACAAATTGTTATAGACAGTGGAGTTAAAATATATCAAATTAGTTCAAAGCTATAAAACTCTCAGCAACTGGTTTCAATAAAACATATCAAGTCTTTTGTAATAACATTCTAAAAATATTTTTAAAAAATTTAAATTTTCAACAAATATTTTGTAATCTCAATTCTAAATTGTTATTCATATACGATGCTCGATAAAAAATATGTAACTCAGAAAAGGGCCAAATTAGTCCTTCAGTGCGACTCTCGATGTTCGCTGATTTAATTGAAATAAACTATAGTAGACTACTTATTAAAGATTATACTTTTTAGTAAAAGTTACAATAACACAAAATCTGTCTACTGTTGAGCCGTTGTAAACTTTTAAAGTATTAAAACATTTTAAGTAAATAAAACCTTTTCACCACAAAAGCCTTATATTTAGCGTCTTATGTACATTTCGATTGCAAAGCAACCATCTACAGAGGAAATTATTACAAAGTAACTGCTAATGTGATTACTTTGTATTTGAAATATACATAAGGGTTCCATATAAAAACATTTATGTGGCTAAGAGGTTTTATTAATATAAAATAATAAATAACATCGTAGTTGCTCCAAGCTAATGTTAAACTGCTTGTCTGAAAAATTAGGTTTTTGCTTATTCTTTTCAAACTAAGAGCCTAAAATAAAATTGTTAACGATTTGTAAACGTACTATGGGATTTAAGATGTTTGAAAAATAATTTGATTAAATACAAAACTTGCCAATTATTCGAATGAGCTACGTTTTTTTAGTTACAACCAATCGCAAATTTATAAAAATTGGTAGGGATCTAAAATTGTTTGTGAAACATATAGTGATATTAAGGAAAATGTAATTGTAAAATTTAAATAGGTTCTCTTTTGTGACATTTTTAAAAAGAAAATATTCTTCCAAAAAGAAAATATCTATTAAAATTGAAGCTATTCCTGCTCTTTGCACTAATATATATATACACCCACACACACACATATATATTCCAAGTTCAAACTGTTCTAAAACTATTTTCTTAGTTCGCTTTAATGTGCATTACAAATTTTGCAAATTTAAGCTAACTTCCCGATATTTGAAACATCTGACACCTATAATATAGGTTAGGAGTGGAGGACAATGCAGTAATATTATTGGGCTAATTAATGTTAGCTGGTTAATATATCTATCTTTAATAATGATTTATTTAAATTAGCCTTATGACTAAAAACTACAAAATAGTTTGTACATAAACAATATTTTTAAAAATATGTTTATCAAAGATTTGAAAAGTAGAAAGTATAAAATAATTTTCCCAGATCTATTATATACACATAAACCCATCCCATACAGGTTTATACACCCATACAAAACGGTTCCAATATTTTAATATTAAGTGAATTGTAATAGATTTACAATTAATTTTAAATTGAACGGATATGAAAATACTTGTAAAATTCAAAACAAAACTGGGAGCATGCTTTTATATTATACTAGTTGTAAGAAGTGTAGGGAGTAGCTGTCGTTGAGTAAACTCACGCAAAAGCTCGTATCGTTTGTAATACAATAAAATTATTTGTGATTATCACGTCACTTATCTATGCATGCGTCCCAGGTTTTTTGTTTTGCATTTCACAATTATATTTTCATATCTGTTAATATTCATTAATAAAATCTATCATGACAGTTTTTATGAGCAGAGATCATTTTTTGAAAATTGAGGTTATTCGTAGCGCATGGCGACCAATGATCTAGATACTATGAATTTCCACAAGTGTAATTTAAACATGTGGAAATAAAATTAGGCGTATCTTTGCGAAATGAAATCTTTATCACTGTTTACGCTACTAACTTTGTTAAATATTAAACAATGAGAAGGAAATATGCGTTTGACCGCTTTTAAATATTTTATTGCTCTTAGTTAAAGTCTTATTTTCAAAATTTGAGCAAACATGTACCCAAAAGTATCCAATTAGTAAAATTCTTTATTAATTTAACTCTTCTAAAAGTTCGTTAAATGGTTTTAAAGCCAACAGTTGGGCCTATATCCATAAACTTGTTACACCTTCCGTTTTCTTCTTGCAAAAGAAAATATTATTATTAATTATTCTATAATAAAACTTAAATATAAAATTTAAAACTACGATGGAATTAAACTTATAGTAGAGCCAAGTAAATATTTACATGATATAAATGATTAATTCATCAACAAATTCTAAGAAATAATCTACTTATGAACTAAATGAAATAAAAAAATATAGATCTTTGATTTGAAAGTGAAACTCCACTAGGCGTACTATTTGGAGTAACATTTGGGACCTGACATTTCCGTAAGCTAACCAATTCTTCAGATTTCCAAAAGTTAAACATGGCGGTTAATTCTAACATCTATTTTTGTCTTTACTTAGAGGTAATTTCGAGGTTATACTCAAATGATTTTCAAATAAAATTACCTCTACATTCAGAAACATTGAATATTTTATTAAATTATTCGGCAACATATAGGCCTACAGGCTTTTAATATTCTTGGGCTGAGTTAATCTCTATATTTTAGGCTCACATTAACAGTAAGCTAATGCTACGTCCAGGAAAATTATACTATTTCGTAATATGTTTAAGTAAATGTCTTTGTTAAATTCCTTTTATTACCTCACACTATCCTGATATATATCTTGTACAAATTTTCAATCGTTAATAAAATACCTTTTTATTCTTTCAATCAAGTTCAAATACATTTCTATAGTTGATAGTAATTTATTTTAATACAGTTTTTTCAAATATTTATTCAATAATTATATTATAACAATTTGGGGGGTCTAAGTAGGATTCGAGCTGAGTATCTTCATGTTCGAAGTCCTACGCTTAGGCTCTGAGCCAACTTTTCCATAGCTAGAAAACTACTTCTCAAAGATGTGTATGAATTTTTCTTTCGCCCCCATCTGGTTGTTGTCGAAACCTTCACGGACAACCTTAAATTGTTGACATGGTTACCACACAATATCATAAATACTTCTCTAGGATTAAAAATGAATGAAAAGAATAAAGTGAGAAAACAAAGTGGATTAACGGTATCGAACATTGGTTCACAAACGGACAGTGCGAAAGAAAAGCGAAAAGAAACTACAACACAATGCAAGCGACGAAAAAATGATCTTATAAATAGTAACAAGCAAAAATAATAGTCCAACGCCATACATAGAAAGAAAAATTTGAAATTGCAAGGAAATTCGCTTTCTATTTTGCCACTCAATACTATGATTCTGAGTTATGTATATACACATTTATATTAATTGTAATTATAAAATAAAAAGAAAGTGAAACAAAAATCTTTCTTTGTTGATTTAAGTAAGAATTGACTTTGAAAAAAAATTTATATGACTTGTTTATACAATATATTGACTTGTTAATTTCTTAAGCTATAATTATTAATTAAGTAAATTTATCATGGCCTACTTAATAGAATTAAAAATTAAATTAAAAAATACATAAATACGACAGTTGTAAAATTAAATTTAAAAATTATAATAATATATAAAATTCTATTTCGTTCTGTATTGAATGAGTATTCTGTATTTTTATAGCTCGTTGGAATGCATAATGAAATTATTTAAGAAATAACTGACTATGGTTATTTTAATCGACTTCTTAATGATTTTAAACACGTGATTTTAACCATCTTCTTGCCATTAGAAGTTTAGCTTCACAGGCTCACTCATTATTGTTTTATAATTTCGCTATAAATGTTCAAGGTGTTTTTCCATTTAAATGAGAGATGTGTGTGAAATTACATTTTCAAAATTGTATAGGGCATTTCGTTTGTTTTGTGTAATATAGAGTCAATTGATGTTTCAACAAAGTATGAACTCTCTTTATGAAGTTAAGCATTGGAGATCCAGGTAAACTATTAAGATAAACAATACCTAAATAGGTTTGTTATGTCAACTGAAGCTCGGAAAAACTTCAGGGAATATCTGACAAAATATTACTGTTTCAGCAGCGGTCTCAAGGTCTATCAGGGCCAGTATGAAATTGTATGTCAGAGGCACACAACAACAGAATATTTCGTGAATATACTTAAGATTATTCAGAGGCACACAACATAGTTCAGAAGCACACAACTTAAATATGTGAATAGTTTGTGATACTTATGGGATTTCGTTAACATTTAAACACCTTCAAAATCGATTGTGCATATCGTGGAAAAGCCCTAAAACTGTTTTACTTCTCAAAGGAATATACATACGTACTTTCTTTATCTCACACATTAGCTTGTTTGATTGGAAGTAAGCCCTAATTCAAACTGAAAACGGTAATAAATAATTTCCATTAACTATCGGAAACTAAGATACTATAATTTCATGAGTTTTAAACGACAAATCAAAATTCCTTTTACACCTACAATGTGATTTGGTCCAAAGTGTTAAACTTCCGAGAAATCATTAACGACCCGACAGACAAATAAGTCTGTATCAATGAATTGTGGTTGCAGTTTTAAATAACGTTTTCAGGTACTTTGACTTTTTTAAAAGAACCTCCTTCTATCATTAATTGACAATGAAGATTCTAATTAAAGGGAAAACATATTGACAAAGACAACCTTGAATACCATGATCGTTTGAAAAATGATCGAATCTAGTTCTAGAACGATGATGGTATAGATTTAAGGCACGTAGTGGTTATACTAGCCTTGAATTTTATAGTCCATTACGTTCGGTGAATCTTATTAGTCACTTAAACAATAGTTTATGAATATCCGAACGTTGAATTTAGTAAATTTGTTAAACCTTACTGAAACAGAACGTTTTCGATCGCTATGTGCCGATCTTCATCAGTATCTTCTGCTTGGAGATAATGGGTCAAGCGGTGACGGTTTTAAAGGTAAGTTTTCGATAGTATCGAAGAGTATGTGTGATTTGTATTGTGTTCGTTCGTTTAATATGTTTGTACTTTGTGTTTTTGTGTGTCTGTAAATTTCATATTGTTGTAGTGTGTTGAGATGTGGTCCTTTTTTGTTGATGTGTAGGATTTCTAGGTTATGGTAAATGTCTGTGTATTTGTGTCCTGTATCTTTTATGTGGTTGTAAAATGTTGAGTTGGTGTTCTGTTTGTGTTCTTCGACTCTTTGTTTAAAGCTATACAGTATTGTTATACTATCTATACACATTTTTAGTAGAATTAAAATTTAAAAAGTATTTCTTAAGTTGAGGTTTTGGAGGTATCGGTTTTACCAAATCGGGTGTTGGTGATTTCTATGACAACCGGTATCAACATTGTTAACACTTGCACAGCGTACGCCACCTCATCGTAAACTGTGTAGTAGGTTTAACAGGGTAGCGGCATATGGTAATATAACGTGGCTATTCCTCCCGCTCTACCTACTTCCAAATACCTTTTTAATTTCAATAGATTATATTAATCCACAATAACTAACAATATCGTTAGTTGTTATATATTTACTACTTTAGATTTAGTATAAAACCAGCAACTAGTTTTATGTGTTTAAAAGGCGAAACGCAAAAAGCCATTGCTTTGTGAAAGTAGAGCGAAGGTCTTTACACAATACAAATTCTAGGAAGTAGAACAAATTCTAGGAATGATGTAGGAAAGAACGACACGGAGGAGTTCACTTGCTCTCAGTTTATTGTCTATTTATTTGTCTCCACCCAAACGTATTAGACACACAGATAATCTGCATATTGGTTCGAGTTTTCAGTTTTAACTCGACTCAATCTGTAAATTATCTGTCTCGCCTGATTATTTCTTAATTAAGAAAGAAATCATTACTACTTTGTCTTAGGTATTAGTCAACAACGGACGAAGAACGCATATAATGATTGTATTTACAAAACATTACATCAGGAGAAACACAAAGTGTTTCGGTTTATTTTCCGAGTGAACTTTGAGGTTATCTTCAATTGCGAAAACTGATGTAGGCTTCGTGGGGAAAATCAACCATTGTACGTTAATGCAGAAGCAATATTTCCCTTCTTTTTAATTAGTAACCAGCGTTTTTACTCGGAAATACCTTCAATTTCAAAGTTAAATGTCTATAAAAGCAGATGAGTCAGTAAAAACCACGTTACCATTGTCACGGCCTCATTGAATAAATATTTTTTCTTAATTAGGCACATTGGCAAGGCTTCTTTGTTCGTTATATTATGACGAAGATATTCTACTAGCACTGACAAATATAAGTTCTGTTATCTATGCGGTATTATACCAGTATATTCTGAATTGCGGTGATGAATACTGAGGATGAATCACAAATCATGCATTAAAGATTTTTTAGTAGGTCTACTGCAATATTAAAAAAAAATAACTACATATAAGAGAATGAAATGGAAAACAGCAATAAAATCTACAAATTGTTTAAAAATTCATTGCCAATAAACATGTTAAATTCTGATACAATGACTCTTTTCACATAACCTATTATACATTTATTTTTACTCATGAACCTCGTTGCCGATGAAGATTGATTGACTTTTACGATAACAAATGAATGAATTGGGGAACTTTTACTTTGAGTAAATATAAGAAACACGTACTGACATTAATCGTTTACGATCACAGTGATAATAGGCAAAGTGATAGACACCTTATCATGATTAAAAATGCCTCAATACGATTTTCATACATTTATTTGAATTAGTTAATAGTAGTTAATTTTTTAAGAATATGGTTTATTTTGGTTAAAATATATGTTAAATGCGAAAGGGATAATTTGACTTATAGTTAGGCTTGTAGTGCGGCATCGAATTTCCTTCACCACTGGAAATGTCGGAGAAACGTTACTAGTGTGCAGTATCGTTTAATGAAAAGATACTCTCTATCGTGGTCGTAAAGACAGCCTTCCTCATTAATCCCGTTTAGGTGTGTTTATGATGACGATTAGTTAGAATATAATGAAGAATTAAGATGGGGACAAGAATTTCCTCTGGCATTGAGAGATAGTGAAATTTCGTTCAGTATAAAGGATGTCATTAATTATGAGAAGCATTAACAAGGTATCAAGTTCACAGAGAGAGACCTACCCACTTAATTCCCGTTTAGATATACAGATGAGGACGGTGAGATGGACTTTTATGAAGGTTTAAGATAGGAACAAGAATTTCCCCTGGCATTGAGAGTTAGGGAAATGTCGTACGGTGTAGAAGATATTATTCATTGTGAAGGGCTGCAAGGTATCGGAGATCATAGACAGAAGCCTACCCACTTAAATGCCCGTTTAGATATACAAATGAGAACGGTAAGCTGGAATTTTCTGAAGGCTTAAGATAGGGACAAGAATTTCTTCTGGCATTGAGAGCAAGGAAATGTTGTTTGGTGTGGAGGATATCATTCATTGTGAAGGGCTGTAAGGTATCGGAGATCACAGACAGAAGCCTAACCACTTGATGCCCGTTTAGATATACAAATGAGGACGGTAAGCTGGAATTTTCTGAAGGCTTAAGATAGGGACAAGAATTTCTTCTGGCATTGAGAGCAAGGAAATGTTGTTTAGTGTGGAGGATATCATTCATTGTGAAGGGCTGCAAGGTATCGGAGATCACAGACAGAAGCCTACCCACTTAATGCCCGTTTAGATATACAAATGAGGACGGTAAGTTGGAATTTTCTGAAGGCTTAAGATAGGGACAAGAATTTCCTCTGGCATTGAGAGTTAGGGAAATATCGTACGGTGTGGAGGATATCATTCATTGTGAAGGGCTGCAAGGTATCAAGTCACAGTCAGAAATAAAACTACATACCGTGCCGTTGTGGTATACAGATGAGGGACGGTAAGCCTACGAGGCCATACCCAATGAAGTTACTCTTACTGCAATATTCGCTTTACTAATACTACGTACATGAGTTCAGAAGCAACCTTCTGACGATGCTATTTGTGTCAGCGAAATGTACACAATGGTCTTATAACTTTCCTTATATTTGTAGCTAAAATTTTAATTAAAATTTACGTTATTGTGCCGTATAATTGTTTGTGTATTTAAATGAACTTTTGTAAGTATTCATGGACCCACCTCTAAGTCTATGCAGTGGTTTAAAATAAAAACGTTCAACATTTCAAGAATATTGTATTTATTTTAAACCTTCAACACAAACAATTGTGTAAATAAGCTCCAACAGATATTTGTTTACTATAAATAGAAAATACCTTGTTGTGATAGCAACTTTCACGGAATAAACAACACTAATCAACTCCATTAAAGGAGATGGAACTGTCAGGCAGGTTCGAAAATTAATTTAAAATGTTTTATTATTGAACGAAAAGTTACATATAGGTCTAATTAAAATTTTACTTAGTGGATTGGCTATTTACACAAATATAAATTAAAATGTGTTGTGTAAATTAAATTTGAAAAGTAGCAAAGCAAGGAAAATCATACGATGTAAACGATTATAATATACAATTAGTAATTAGATTACGCTGCAACGAAAAATGCCAGGGCAAACTATAGTTTTTCAACAAACAAATTAAAAAGACATATATTTTCGCTCACTGCTGACTTTAATAACTTTTAAAAGCTATTGAAAAATTTTAAACAAATAAATTATTATTTCTCATTATAACTTTAAATTTTTAAATTAATCAGACTTAAATTTTATCGATTAATATCTGCTACAAACCAATATAGAATCGATTAACGCACAATCAGGACTGCACGCACGCGCTTTCTCCCTCCCCCCTCCCACACACGGTCGTGTCAGCAGCGATGTCCTGACCGACAGAATTAACATGGAGCTGGAATTATTAAAGATAAAATCTTTTTTTTTGGGATAAGATAAAGAAACACTAAGAAGTGATTTTCCAAAATGTTATTTCTAATTGTTATATAGAACAGCTGTGGTTATTGGATTACGAACGCGATCAGCTGCTTCTAATTCAAATAATAGCCATTGAATAGAACAGCTGTATTCTTTGGGTCATGTAAGCGATCAGCTGTTTAAAATCCGTCAAAATAACAATTAGATTAATGATTACACAAATAAAGTAGATTGAACATAAACATACAAGTTTAGGTATAAAAGTAGACCAGAACATAAAAGTTTAAAAAAACTGTTGACGAAGTTCGAATAAAAAAAATAAACTTTTTGTCTGTTGTAGGGTAATATTTTAATTATTGAAAAAGTTTCCATTAAGTAGAAACGCGTCTGTAGATTATAGGTAAACACATTTTTTTATCAATGAAGCTATATCTCTGTTAATAAAATTTAGGGTAAAATATAGTCTTAATGACGTTGGTTTATTTTTATTTTTTTTTAAATTACTTGTTTTAATATGTAGAACATGAATACGTCAAAGGCAGTTTAGTTGAACACTAAACTTAAAAATCTAAATATTTCACTTTTGGTTATAATTTTTATGCAACATTACTCTAGCCTATACCTACATTAAAATATATCTATGAAGGATCCTGTCAGAATAGATTTGGTTATAATTTTATACAACATTACTATTTACCTATATTAAAATATACCTATGAAGTATCCTGTTAGGATAGATTTGGTTATATTTTATACCACATCACTATATACCTACATTAAAATATATCTATGAAGTGTCCTGTCAGAATAGATTTGGTTATAATTTTATACAACAATACTATATACCTACATTATAATATACCTATGAAGTATCCAGTCAGGATAGATTTGGTTATAATTTACTGTATCGGCAAAAAGTCTAAATATTTATCAAAATTACAGCCAAATCCATCCCGACTGGATACTTTGTAGGTATATTTTAATATAGGTAGATAGTAATGTTGTATAAAATTATAACCAAATCGATCCTGACTGGATACTTCATAGGTACTTTATTATAGGTAGAACAGGTACAAATAATTGAATATAACGATAAAAATAAGTTTTTTTATTTTAAATCCAATTTTTTAAATTAAAACAATTTTATGCGCGTATGATGACAAGTGTTCAGGTAATTTGTGTTTGTCGAAGCATTAAAAGTTGCGACTTTTAATTTTATTTTAAAGCGTTTATTGTCTGATTTAAACAAACGTAACTTGCTGGAACTAAACTACTGTAGGCTATATCACAAGTATGTATTAGGCCTACAGAGCTCTAGATAGCAGACACTCTATATATAAGGGTTTGGTTTCTCTGAAACAACGATTTGTACACTTTAAAATGCAAATTCCTGACAAAACTCTTAAAGTGAATGTCTATAGTATTAACACAATATTTTCAGACATTTTCGCAAAAGTTTCATTAAGTAACTCTATATTTATCTATATAATATATGAATAAATTCTAATAGTCGTTTTAGCATAATGTGTCACCATACATATAATATACGTATAATATATAATAAGATTATTTACACATAAGTGTCAAAAATTGAATTTGACTACATAATCTTTAAATTATGAATAAAAACTGCAATTGTATGAAATCATAAGTTTTGAATTGTAAAAATCAGTCAGATCGGAAAATCTGACACTTCAGAATATTTATTATGTGCAATGCGAACTTTGATTTTTCCTCATAAAAACTCCTTAAAAGTTTTCACATTAAAAATAATTATTTGTATGGTTTAAAACGATTAGTCAATTTGACTATTATCGCTTACGAATATTTTGAGGATATAGGTAAGGGCATAAGGCTTCTAAAAGTGTTTGATCTAGGTAACAGAGAAGGAAAATTGCATCATGTTTGCAGTGTCAAGGTAGTAATAGGCCCTTGATGCAAGACTGTTGTAATCAAGGTAGTAATAGGCCCTTGATGCAAGACTGTTGTAATCAAGGTTGTAATAGGCCCTTGATGCAAGACTGTTGTAATCAAGGTTGTAATAGGCCCTTGATGCAAGACTGTTGTAATCAAGGTTGTAATAGGCCCTTGATGCAAGACTGTTGTAATCAAGGTTGTAATAGGCCCTTGATGCAAGACTGTTGTAATCAAGGTTGTAATAGGCCCTTGATGCAAGAGTGTTGTAATCAAGGTTGTAATAGGCCCTTGATGCAAGACTGTTGTAATCAAGGTTGTAATAGGCCCTTGATGCAAGAGTGTTGTAATCAAGGTTGTAATAGGCCCTTGATGCAAGACTGTTGTAATCAAGGTTGTAATAGGCCCTTGATGCAAGACTGTTGTAATCAAGGTTGTAATAGGCCCTTGATGCAAGACTGTTGTAATCAAGGTTGTAATAGGCCCTTGATGCAAGACTGTTGTAATCAAGGTTGTAATAGGCCCTTGATGCAAGACTGTTGTAATCAAGGTTGTAATAGGCCCTTGATGCAAGACTGTTGTAATCAAGGTTGTAATAGGCCCTTGATGCAAGACTGTTGTAATCAAGGTTGTAATAGGCCCTTGATGCAAGACTGTTGTAATCAAGGTAGTAATAGGCCCTTGATGCAAGACTGTTGTAATCAAGGTTGTAATAGGCCCTTGATGCAAGACTGTTGTAATCAAGGTTGTAATAGGCCCTTGATGCAAGACTGCTGTAATCAAGGTTGTAATAGGCCCTTGATGCAAGACTGTTGTAATCAAGGTTGTAATAGGCCCTTGATGCAAGACTGTTGTAATCAAGGTTGTAATAGGCCCTTGATGCAAGAATATTTATTACCTAGGTATTTGGCTTTGATTTATTATATTAGGTTTATTTTATCGTCGATTGCGTCACACGCTAATGAAGCATTTACTTTGATGAACAAACAAATTAGTATTTACAACTCTCGATAACATAATGAATATATTTAGTTTTGATTTTGTAAAGTTTAAATGTTCATAGATTACATAATACGATTTCTGAACCGGACGTCCTAATTTCGAAATTAATCTTTCACGTAGGAAAAAATGACGAATAATATTTTATTGTATATTCTGCTGTAATATTTTCTTCTCTCTGAGTACACGAGGAGCATCGTTTGCGTTTTCGTAAATCAAACACACTGTAACATACGAAGCTCAACATAACAGTTAAGTCGAGGTGGAGGTGCATCGAGATATCCCTCGGGATGCTTACCCCGCTGCTTGTTGGAAACAAACAGATTTGATTTTACATGGATACTTACCACTCGGTCTAGCAGGCTGCTTCACTCTGATTGCTCTCTTCAAGGTTGTCCCGCGCCTTGTAGATAGTAATGGAATTGTTCTAGCCATCTTTTAGTTCAGTAAAAAGGTGATGATATTTCCCTAAAGTATTTCATTTCTTGTTTATAGGATGCACTAGATATAGCCTATTAGGTAGATTACCTATCGTTCACCACTTAGCTGCCGCAGACATCTCGTCACCATCTTCACTCTAATTACGTAACTTTGCGAACAAAATATGCACTTACAGCAGAGAACACATCACTATAGGTTAAGGGTAGGACATCGTGAAGCGATATTTTGAAATATCGATATATCGGAGATGGATTGGCCAAATTCTTCACAGATATTGTCTCAAATACCCTTTTATAACATCAACACATGACGTATTTGTATTTTTTTAGGGAACCTTCTTGAAGAAAATATTTAACTCCCTTGTATACAAGTGTTTTGTTTAGCCTATCATTATTCTTGAATTTTACACATGTGCGCATGCATACAGACACACACCCGCACCCACGAGCGTACACATACACACACACACACACACACACACACAACTATTAATTAATGTAAAACAATCATGCTGATATGGTTAACTCACATATCATTACCTAACCTCAATAACTAATAGCCACTGACAATCGGAGTTAAAAATTACAATCACGGTTAAAAATCACAGCTATTTCCAAGTAGCAAACACAGTTTGACCTGTTAGTGTGATATCACTGCTATTCACATCACTGCCGCGATCCACTTGTGCTGTTCTTAACCTTATTCTTCCCTTCCCCTCTCCTCGCATAAAATACTAGATGTACATATTATGCCGTGTGGTCGATCGAGATAAGGTCTACTTCAAATATGCGACCCTGCACATGTGAAACCATGATGTTTCCATTGCTGCTAGTACCGTAAAGTTGCACGTCCCTCGTTAATGGAGTCATTGATTCAAAACATTTTCCTTATCCTTCATAAATAACGACTTAAAAGCCTCGAGCCTTAAAAGTCGGATTAAGAATAATAATAAAATATCACATATAGAAGGTATGTTGAATATTTTGAGTGACGGTTAAATATAAACGACCAGTAATTCACAAATAATACTTTATATTCTAATGGGCGTTTCATTAACAGCATCAGTCAGTATAACTACACATACTAGTTAAACCAGTCCTCGCAAGTGTGAAAATGTGTGTAGTGTACTTACTGATAACGATTCCTTTTTTTGTTGAAACATCTAAGGAAGAAATGTTATCGTTTGTGAGTAATTTTTGTTAATATTTAACTATTTCTTTTATCCATTTTCCAATGGAATAGTTGGTTCTATTAACTATCATAATCCAGCGCATACTGCAACATTATTTTATATTATTTCTAATATAACTTTCGAACACAAATATTGGCATTGATCAGCCTGCAACATTTAGAGATCTGTTATTTGGCCGTTACCTTATCACTGTTATGATGTTGTTTGGTCTTGGAACCTATTTTAGATCGCGCAGGCCTATAAAGTCGATTGTGAAGTTAATGTGAATTTTTGTGACGACTAAATCACAGGATTGTTGTTCCAGACGGACATGTTTAGCTTAGACGGAAATACTTCGTGTTTCTAAAGCTTTGAGTAACTTACTTATAAATCGTTACTTTAATAAAAAAAAACATAAAACTCTCTTTAAAATAAACAAAACACTACATTTTCCCCTATAATTATAAAGACACATAGGCCTAAACGTATATAGATTCATATGCCCATACAGGTTGTCTTAATATTCTAATATTAGGTTCTACGGGAATTTAAATAGTGCATTTTATTAAGTTTGGAAATACTTACAAAATGTACAATAAAAACGCGGGGTGCATGCTTAGCTAATAGTAGGGAGTAGCTGTATTTTATTAGGCGTAAATTATCCGCGCATGAACCAAAGTTTTTGTCGTCGATTTTTAAGTATTTCCATATCTAATATAAATCACTATTAAAACCTATTAGTAATAAATAGTAGTGCGTAAAGACGAGTTAACAGAGCTATAGCTCAAAGATAGCTCTTGGTAAAGTGTAGAGGGTTTGATGTTTTGCCTCCTCACACTACCCACTTGATCTCTAAATGTGAGGACTTTGTGTTTTATAGCATTACAGGCTTGGTAAAGGCGAAACGAAACGCCGCACTAAATAGATAAACGTTTGACTCCATATTCAACCAGGCTATCATTTATTCAATAATTATCTTGAGTGCTCAAATAAACAAAGGTAGTTATTGAATAATGTGGTCAAAACGTCTGATTTTTATTTGACACTTTTTTAAATCTCTAGTGCATTTGTAAATTTTACATTGCTCGAATGTGTTGAATTTTTTTGCTCAAGGGAGAATTTCTGTGTTGTAGTTGTCCCGTGTTAGCTGTCTGTATGTAATATGTGGTTAGCAAACGCAGAGTTAGTGATATATTTAACAAAGTGTATGCATTGCTTTTAATCTTTTTGGACCTTTTTTCCCATTGTAGAATTTGTAAAGCCTGTACAGTTTACTTTGTGGAACCCGAAGCTTGGAGTGTTTGTGTTATGTTGTGCATTACATAGTAGTTTGTTTTAAATGCTGTGTTTTACCCTGCTTAGGAAGATTTCATTTGAAGCCTTGTATATGAATATGAGCCTTTTTATTTTCCTGTGGTAATTTTTTATCGTGTTTTGTATTTATCAAAGCCTTAGGTCAAACGATAAAATAATTTTTTAATAGCAGATATATCATATAGTTATTTAAAATACCAGATAAATCCCTCCAATTAATTTTATTATTACAAAAAAAAATGTTTACCGCAAAACTACATAATGATAATACTTTAGAGTACATAATTGTTTTACTATATGAATTCCTATAGCTCAACTATATCATTTTCTATAGCCCTAATATATCATTTTCTATACCCCTACTATATCATTTTCTGTAGGACTCCTATATAATTTTCTGTAGGACTCCTATATAATTTTCTATAGCCCTACTATATCATTTTCTATAGCCCTCCTATATCATTTTCTATAGCCCTACTATATCATTTTCTGTAGGACTCCTATATAATTTTCTATAGGCCTACTATATAATTTTCTATAGCCCTACTATATCAATTTTCTATAGCCCTACTATATCATTTTCTATAGCCCTCCTATATCATTTTCTATAGCCCTCCTATATCATTTTCTATAGCCCTCCTATATCATTTTCTATAGCCCTCCTATATCATTTTCTATAGCCCTACTATATCATTTTCTATAGCCCTCCTATATCATTTCCTATAGCCCTCCTATATCATTTTCTGTAGCACTCCTATATAATTTTCTATAGTCCTACTATATAATTTTCTATAGCCCTCCTATATCATTTTCTATAGCCATACTATATCATTTTCTATAGCCCTCCTATATCATTTTCTATAGCCCTCCTATATCATTTTCTGTAGCACTCCTATATAATTTTCTATAGTCCTACTATATAATTTTCTATAGCCCTCCTATATCATTTTCTATAGCCCTACTATATCATTTTCTATAGCCCTATTATATCATTTCCTATAGCCCTCCTATATCATTTTCTGTAGCACTCCTATATAATTTTCTATAGTCCTACTATATAATTTTCTATAGCCCTCCTATATCATTTTCTATAGCCCTACTATATCATTTTCTATAGCCCTCCTATATCATTTTCTATAGCCCTCCTATATCATTTTCTATAGCCCTCCTATATCATTTTCTATAGCCCTCCTATATCATTTTCTATAGCCCTACTATATCAATTTCTATAGCCCTCCTATATCATTTCCTATAGCCCTCCTATATCATTTTCTGTAGCACTCCTATATAATTTTCTATAGTCCTACTATATAATTTTCTATAGCCCTCCTATATCATTTTCTATAGCCGTACTATATCATTTTCTATAGCCCTCCTATATCATTTTCTATAGCCCTCCTATATCATTTTCTGTAGCACTCCTATATAATTTTCTATAGTCCTACTATATAATTTTCTATAGCCCTCCTATATCATTTTCTATAGCCCTACTATATCATTTTCTATAGCCCTCCTATATCATTTTCTATAGCCCTCCTATATCATTTTCTGTAGCACTCCTATATAATTTTCTATAGTCCTACTATATAATTTTCTATAGCCCTCCTATATCATTTTCTATAGCCCTACTATATCATTTTCTGTAGCACTCCTATATAATTTTCTATAGCCCTACTATATCATTTTCTATAGCCCTCCTATATCATTTTCTATAGCCCTACTATATCATTTTCTGTAGCACTCCTATATAATTTTCTATAGCCCTACTATATCATTTTCTATAGCCCTACTATATCATTTTCTGTAGCACTCCTATATAATTTTCTATAGCCCTACTATATCATTTTTTATAGCCCTCCTATATCATTTTCTATAGCCCTACTATATCATTTTCTGTAGCACTCCTATATAATTTTCTATAGCCCTCCTATATCATTTTCTATAGCCCTACTATATCATTTTCTGTAGCACTCCTATATAATTTTCTATAGCCCTACTATATCATTTTCTATAGCCCTACTATATCATTTTCTATAGCCCTACTATATCATTTTCTATAGCCCTCCTATATCATTTTCTATAGCCCTCCTATATCATTTTCTGTAGCACTCCTATATAATTTTCTATAGTCCTACTATATAATTTTCTATAGCCCTCCTATTTCATTTTCTATAGCCCTCCTATATCATTTTCTATAGCCCTACTATATCATTTTCTGTAGCACTCCTATATAATTTTCTATAGGCCTACTATATTATTTTCTATAGCCCTACTATATCATTTTCTATAGCCCTCCTATATCATTTTCTATAGCCCTACTATATCATTTTCTATAGTCCTACTATATCATTTTCTATAGGCCTATTATATCATTTTCTATAACCCTTCTATATAGTCCTACTATATCATTTTCTATATCCTTCCTATAGCCCTTATATATCACTTTCTTTAGCCCACCTATATCATTTTCTATAGCCCTACTATATCATTTTCTATAGCCCTACTATATCATTTTCTATAGCCCTCCTATATCATTTTCTATAGTCCTACTATATCATTTTCTATATCCTTCCTATAGCCCTTATATATCACTTTCTTTAGCCCTCCTATATCATTTTCTATAGCCCTCCTATATCATTTTCTATAGCCCTACTATATCATTTTCTGTAGCACTCCTATATAATTTTCTATAGGCCTACTATATAATTTTCTATAGCCCTACTATATCATTTTCTATAGCCCTCCTATATCATTTTCTATAGCCCTCGTATATCATTTTCTATAAGCATACTATATAATTTTCTATAGCCCTACTATATCATTTTCTATAGCCCTCCTATATCATTTTCTATAGCCCTCCTATATCATTTTCTATAGTCCTACTATATCATTTTCTATAGCCCTCCTATATCATTTTCTATAGCCCTCCTATATCATTTTCTATAGGCCTACTATATAATTTTCTATAGCCCTACTATATCATTTTCTATAGCCCTCCTATATCATTTTCTATAGCCCTACTATATCATTTTCTGTAGGACTCCTATATAATTTTCTATAGGCCTACTATATAATTTTCTATAGCCCTACTATATCATTTTCTATAGCCCTACTATATCATTTTCTATAGCCCTCCTATATCATTTTCTATAGCCCTCCTATATCATTTTCTATAGCCCTCCTATATCATTTTCTATAGCCCTACTATATCATTTTCTATAGCCCTCCTATATCATTTCCTATAGCCCTCCTATATCATTTTCTGTAGCACTCCTATATAATTTTCTATAGTCCTACTATATAATTTTCTATAGCCCTCCTATATCATTTTCTATAGCCATACTATATAATTTTCTATAGCCCTCCTATATCATTTTCTATAGCCCTCCTATATCATTTTCTGTAGCACTCCTATATAATTTTCTATAGTCCTACTATATAATTTTCTATAGCCCTCCTATATCATTTTCTATAGCCCTACTATATCATTTTCTATAGCCCTCCTATATCATTTCCTATAGCCCTCCTATATCATTTTCTGTAGCACTCCTATATAATTTTCTATAGTCCTACTATATAATTTTCTATAGCCCTCCTATATCATTTTCTATAGCCCTACTATATCATTTTCTATAGCCCTCCTATATCATTTTCTATAGCCCTCCTATATCATTTTCTATAGCCCTCCTATATCATTTTCTATAGCCCTCCTATATCATTTTCTATAGCCCTACTATATCATTTTCTATAGCCCTCCTATATCATTTCCTATAGCCCTCCTATATCATTTTCTGTAGCACTCCTATATAATTTTCTATAGTCCTACTATATAATTTTCTATAGCCCTCCTATATCATTTTCTATAGCCGTACTATATCATTTTCTATAGCCCTCCTATATCATTTTCTATAGCCCTCCTATATCATTTTCTGTAGCACTCCTATATAATTTTCTATAGTCCTACTATATAATTTTCTATAGCCCTCCTATATCATTTTCTATAGCCCTACTATATCATTTTCTATAGCCCTCCTATATCATTTTCTATAGCCCTCCTATATCATTTTCTGTAGCACTCCTATATAATTTTCTATAGTCCTACTATATAATTTTCTATAGCCCTCCTATATCATTTTCTATAGCCCTACTATATCATTTTCTGTAGCACTCCTATATACTTTTCTATAGCCCTACTATATCATTTTCTATAGCCCTCCTATATCATTTTCTATAGCCCCACTATATCATTTTCTGTAGCACTCCTATATAATTTTCTATAGCCCTACTATATCATTTTCTATAGCCCTACTATATCATTTTCTGTAGCACTCCTATATAATTTTCTATAGCCCTACTATATCATTTTCTATAGCCCTCCTATATCATTTTCTATAGCCCTACTATATCATTTTCTGTAGCACTCCTATATAATTTTCTATAGCCCTCCTATATCATTTTCTATAGCCCTACTATATCATTTTCTGTAGCACTCCTATATAATTTTCTATAGCCCTACTATATCATTTTCTATAGCCCTACTATATCATTTTCTATAGCCCTACTATATCATTTTCTATAGCCCTCCTATATCATTTTCTATAGCCCTCCTATATCATTTTCTGTAGCACTCCTATATAATTTTCTATAGTCCTACTATATAATTTTCTATAGCCCTCCTATATCATTTTCTATAGCCCTACTATATCATTTTCTGTAGCACTCCTATATGATTTTCTATAGCCCTACTATATCATTTTCTATAGCCCTCCTATATCATTTTCTATAGCCCTACTATATCATTTTCTGTAGCACTCCTATATAATTTTCTATAGTCCTACTATATAATTTTCTATAGCCCTCCTATATCATTTTCTATAGCCCTCCTATATCATTTTCTATAGCCCTACTATATCATTTTCTGTAGCACTCCTATATAATTTTCTATAGGCCTAATATATAATTTTCTATAGCCCTACTATATCATTTTCTATAGCCCTCCTATATCATTTTCTATAGCCCTACTATATCATTTTCTATAGTCCTACTATATCATTTTCTATAGGCCTATTATATCATTTTCTATAACCCTTCTATATAGTCCTACTATATCATTTTCTATATCCTTCCTATAGCCCTTATATATCACTTTCTTTAGCCCACCTATATCATTTTCTATAGCCCTACTATATCATTTTCTATAGCCCTCCTATATCATTTTCTATAGCCCTACTATATCATTTTCTATAGTCCTACTATATCATTTTCTATAGGCCTATTATATCATTTTCTATAACCCTTCTATATAGTCCTACTATATCATTTTCTATATCCTTCCTATAGCCCTTATATATCACTTTCTTTAGCCCTCCTATATCATTTTATATAGCCCCCCTATATCATTTTCTATAGCCCTACTATATCATTTTCTGTAGCACTCCTATATAATTTTCTATAGGCCTACTATATAATTTTCTATAGCCCTACTATATCATTTTCTATAGCCCTCCTATATCATTTTCTATAGCCCTCCTATATCATTTTCTATAGTCCTACTATATCATTTTCTATAGCCCTCCTATATCATTTTCTATAGCCCTCGTATATCATTTTCTATAGGCCTACTATATAATTTTCTATAGCCCTACTATATCATTTTCTATAGCCCTCCTATATCATTTTCTATAGCCCTCCTATATCATTTTCTATAGTCCTACTATATCATTTTTTATAGCCCTCCTATATCATTTTCTATAGCCCTCCTATATCATTTTCTATAGGCCTACTATATAATTTTCTATAGCCCTACTATATCATTTTCTATAGCCCTCCTATATCATTTTCTATAGCCCTCCTATAACATTTTCTATACCTATACTATATCATTTTCTATAGCCCTACTATATCATTTTCTATAGCCCTCCTATATCATTTTCTATAGCCCTCCTATATCATTTTCTATAGCCCTCCTATATCATTTTCTATAGCCCTCCTATATCATTTTCTATAGCCCTCCTATATCATTTTCTATAGCCCTCCTATATCATTTTCTATAGCCCTACTATATCATTTTCTATAGCCCTCCTATATCATTTTCTATAGCCCTCCTATATCATTTTCTATAGCCCTACTATATCATTTTCTATAGCCCTCCTATATCATTTTCTATACCTATACTATATCATTTTCTATAGCCCTACTATATCATTTTCTATAGCCCTCCTATATCATTTTCTATAGCCCTCCTATATCATTTTCTATAGCCCTCCTATATCATTTTCTATAGCCCTCCTATATCATTTTCTATAGCCCTCCTATATCATTTTCTATAGCCCTCCTATATCATTTTCTATAGCCCTACTATATCATTTTCTATAGCCCTCCTATATAATTTTCTATAGCCCTCCTATATCATTTTCTATAGCCCTACTATATCATTTTCTATACCTATACTATATCATTTTCTATACCTCTACTATATCATTTTCTATAGCCCTCCTATATCATTTTCTATAGCCCTCCTATATCATTTTCTATAGCCCTCCTATATCATTTTCTATAGCCCTACTATATCATTTTCTATAGCCCTCCTATATCATTTTCTATAGCCCTCCTATATCATTTTCTATAGCCCTCCTATATCATTTTCTATAGCCCTCCTATATCATTTTCTATAGCCCTACTATATCATTTTCTATAGCCCTCCTATATCATTTTCTATAGCCCTCCTATATCATTTTCTATAGCCCTCCTATATCATTTTCTATAGCCCTACTATATCATTTTCTATAGCCCTCCTATATCATTTTCTATAGCCCTCCTATATCATTTTCTATAGCCCTCCTATATCATTTTCTATAGCCCTCCTATATCATTTTCTATAGCCCTCCTATATCATTTTCTATAGCCCTACTATATCATTTTCTATAGCCCTCCTATATCATTTTCTATAGCCCTCCTATATCATTTTCTATAGCCCTACTATATCATTTTCTATACCTATACTATATCATTTTCTATACCTCTACTATATCATTTTCTATAGCCCTACTATATCATTTTCTATAGCCCTACTATATCATTTTCTATAGCCCTCCTATATCATTTTCTATAGCCCTCCTATATCATTTTCTATAGCCCTCTTATATCATTTTCTATAGCCCTACTATATCATTTTCTATAGCCCTACTATATCATTTTCTATAGCCCTCCTATATCATTTTCTATAGCCCTCCTATATCATTTTCTATAGCCCTCCTATATAATTTTCTATAGCCCTACTATATCATTTTCTATAGCCCTCCTATATCATTTTCTATAGCCCTCCTATATCATTTTCTATAGCCCTACTATATCATTTTCTATAGCCCTCCTATATCATTTTCTATAGCCCTCCTATATCATTTTCTATAGCCCTCCTATATCATTTTCTATAGCCCTCCTATATCATTTTCTATAGCCCTACTATATCATTTTCTATAGCCCTCCTATATCATTTTCTATAGCCCTCCTATATCATTTTCTATAGCCCTACTATATCATTTTCTATAGCCCTACTATATCATTTTCTATAGCCCTCCTATATCATTTTCTATAGCCCTCCTATATCATTTTCTATAGCCCTCCTATATCATTTTCTATAGCCCTCCTATATCATTTTCTATAGCCCTCCTATATCATTTTCTATAGCCCTACTATATCATTTTCTATAGCCCTCCTATATCATTTTCTATAGCCCTCCTATATCATTTTCTATAGCCCTACTATATCATTTTCTATAGCCCTCCTATATAATTTTCTATAGCCCTCCTATATCATTTTCTATAGCCCTCCTATATCATTTTCTATAGCCCTCCTATATCATTTTCTATAGCCCTCCTATATCATTTTCTATAGCCCTCCTATATCATTTTCTATAGCCCTACTATATCATTTTCTATAGCCCTCCTATATCATTTTCTATAGCCCTCCTATATCATTTTCTATAGCCCTCCTATATCATTTTCTATAGCCCTACTATATCATTTTCTATAGCCCTCCTATATCATTTTCTATAGCCCCCTATATCATTTTCTATAGCCCTCCTATATCATTTTCTATAGCCCTACTATATCATTTTCTATAGCCCTCCTATATCATTTTCTATAGCCCTCCTATATCATTTTCTATAGCCCTCCTATATCATTTTCTATAGCCCTCCTATATCATTTTCTATAGCCCTACTATATCATTTTCTATAGCCCTCCTATATCATTTTCTATAGCCCTCCTATATCATTTTCTATAGCCCTCCTATATCATTTTCTATAGCCCTCCTATATCATTTTCTATAGCCCTACTATATCATTTTCTATAGCCCTCCTATATCATTTTTTATAGCCCTCCTATATCATTTTCTATAGCCCTCCTATATCATTTTCTATAGCCCTCCTATATCATTTTCTATAGCCCTCCTATATCATTTTCTATAGCCCTCCTATATCATTTTCTATAGCCCTCCTATATCATTTTCTATAGCCCTCCTATATCATGTTCTATACCTATACTATATCATTTTCTATAGCCCTACTATATCATTTTCTATAGCCCTCCTATATCATTTTCTATAGCCCTCCTATATCATTTTCTATACCTCTACTATATCATTTTTTACAGGCTCACTATAATATAATCTATAGTTCTACTATACCATTTTATATACTGTGCCATTTTCTATGAGTCATAATTTATTATAAGGCATCATTTTCTATTCTATAGCACGATCTCTTATTCATCTTGTATGAACCCCTTCAGCCACTACTGTCTAGAAGCCGTATTATTATGAACTAATACCAATGGGACATTTATTAGTAAAGAACAAAAGTCCCGCTTAACGTGATAGATAAGGCTGAAATCAGTTACCTTTTCAACTCATTAGTCATAAACAGTTTCGCGAATATCTCAATAAGGCTACATTGAGAGAAATGTCAGTCCGCCTTTTGTCGTTACATGGTCACTCTTAAACCTCGCTAAACCAGTCTTGAATTGTGCCTTCGAAATGACAATTTGATGTATGATACACAGGACTGTTTTAGTCAACTCCAATCGTACGACCTACGTTAGAGGCTAACAGCAATTCTATGACATAGGAAACAGCAGGCAATCTCCGATTGTGATTGGATCGGTGTTGTCTTATACAATTAGCAGTGCTTTGTAAAGTACAATTGGCGAAAGTCCAGTCATTGTTACCAACGTTCAACTCTCCAACTCTGATATATCGTATTGAATTATTCAACAGCAATTGTCTGCTGTACTTAGTTTGATTTAATAGATATTTCTTATTATGAACGATTTTAAATAAGAAAGCATTTGCATTTCTAACTTTTTATTTGTGGATTCAGCCAAAAGTGTGAAAATAGAGACAACCTGTTTCAGGACAGGTTTTAGAGGTTGTCTGTTTTGATCTTAGTTTCATGTCTATTAGTTTTTAGGTTTATTTGGATAATATAACTAATTAAGTTTATTGTGTGTAGTCAATTAATCTTTATACATTATTCAACATTATCTTCAATTTTTATTTGGTTCTTCAGGTGATGACTGTTTTTTGTTTCATACACAAACAAAATTGTTTACTTTCAAAAATCATTAACGCCATACTGTCTAATGTATACATTTTAAAGTGTACACTCCGTCAGTCCGTGAGAAAAGGAAGGGGTTTGGTAGCCTCTGAAGTTATGGAGGACCACGACCCTGACTGCAGGCAGGAAAATAGGAACAGGGCTTTTGGTATGAAGGCTGGATCTAAGAAGGGGTTATTGCAAAGGCTTTGGTTGGATAAGTGTAGACGGATTACTGCCTAAGATATTTGGTCACAGGGATACTAGTGTTTCAAAAGAAAAAAATATACTTTTGTAAATCAGATGAAATGTTAATACACACATTAGGGAAGTAGAGTTTCTAGAGATCTATGATTGGATCTACCTCGGATAAGAAGATATCTGGTTGGAATACTGTGTTGTTACACTGAGTTATCGCGAGATGGCTAAGCACTCTCAGTCCACGCGGTTAGATTCCCCTCTTAGTAAGGACTAGCCTAGAAGAATACCCATATTTGTTATATGTAAAAATGACGTATTGTTGAGTATTGCGAATCCTAAATACGGAACACTAATTTTGTTTATCTCCTTGTTCCAGTGGTGGTCATGTTTCCCCCGTAACTTTATCTATAATGTAACAACATCCCTGCCAGTCTATTGCTGACATATGTACACTTGCATTAAATATCGGAAAAATAGTTTAGTTGCTTTAATGGTGTATAGTTCCGTCATTTTGTTAATGTATATCTAGACAGTACTCCCGTGGCGGAGTAAATAGGAGCAGAGTTAACTGGGATTACTCTTTTATCCTGACACTGTAACCGACCTGAAAGTGCGTGAACGCGCACACACACACACACACACACACACACACACACACACACACACACACACACACACACACACACACACACACACACACACACACACACACACACACACACACACACACACACACACACACACACACAACCCTTCGTTTTTTTGTTATTATGTTTTTTTAAAATTATTATTTTTTACACTTTGATGAATTAATCTTTATATTATTTTATAATAGACATCACAGGCAACGAAAGAGCATACGACCTAGCAAAAAATGGAACACAGATGTAACAACCAAACGCAGAAGCCTGCACCACCTCTGCCAAAATGCTTATTAATGCAACCCTGAAACACTCCATGAAACAAGGACTCGGGGAAGCCAGCAGAGGAAAACAGTGGGCATGACTTAGCAATCGCATTCCTGTGGTGCCCACAACCGATATGGCAACTGCCGTGGCTGACTTTCTACTCCTGACAGGACACGACTATCTCCAGGTACACCTCTACCGTTTTGGCCTAGCAGAATCCGATACGGCACGCTCTGTCTCGATGGAGTCATGAATGGGGACACATTTCAATCTGTCGGGAGGCTCGATGCCGAATGGTTCAACAGCCAAGTGTGGGCATTGGCTAAAGTAAAGTGAAGGAAGTTTTTTTATAATAGGTGGGCGCGAGTTAACCTACTATTCGACATTTATTGATGTGTAAATTATGTTATCTTACTAATATGACCTACTTTAACCACATTTATCTTCAGCCCTTTATTTAGAAAATGACACAATATTAAATAAAAGCAGTAATAAAGCAACAAATCATGTTTACAATTTCTTTCATACTCAACTATACGTATTACATTGATTTAAATATTAAAACATTTTATTCGTCATCTTCATTTAATCATCTTAAATACAACCTTTATTAATAAGTTTATTATTAATCGAACAATAATAATATGCGTCAATAACCTCTTGTCTCTTGAAATTGCATCATCGAGATATAATTATTTAATGACACTTTTTTATTTGTTTAAATTTAACTTTGCCCTATTTAAATGAATGCATTACTGAACTTACTGAATGAATTATTAAAATATATTTCTATTGATCAGAAACTTTACTCTGTATTGTTTTAAATAAAATTGAGCTTTAGTGCAGTGACGTTTATTATTTCTTCAGTTTAATCTTTGCTTAGTTCGATGAATCTTTTTCCCTCGCACTTTATATTGAAGCTAGTATCCGGCACTCTAGCTTAACGATACTATTTTTAACACCATTTAAATCAACCACTTGAACTAAACTTTCTTTTTCAGTAACAAACAAGTCTTCTCGAGAATTTGTTTAAACAATTTATTTATAATTCAGCTTTGAATACATTTTACTCTTATTGGTTATGAGTCTGGTTCTCACACAGGTTAAATATATTGTTAAAGAATAATATATAAACTAAAACTATCCTTGTATTCGAAATATTTTTATTCATTATATATACAGTGTATATATATATATATATATATATATATATATATATATATATATATATATATACAATGAAATGTTCTCGCTCTTCTACTGTTGTTGGGTTCACCTCGTCAATGCTGGATGAGATTCTAGCGAAACGTCGGAACTGCGAATTTATGGACTGCAGAATGAATGGAAGTACTCCAGATAGTAACATTTCATCATATTTTTCCATCCGTGAAGGAATACGTATCAGCATATATATATATATATATATATATATATATATATATATATAAATGTATATATATCATATGTAGTTCATATGATTTAATTTTTGTAAAAATATTTTGTTTGATAATTATTTTCCTGAAGATGCTGGTACTGTTTTATCGGCGAAAAACTTAGAATAATAAATGCAATAAAAGTATTCTTGTTTTTGAAATATTTTTAATTTCATAATTATATATATATAATGTGGGGATTGACGTGGTTTTACGTCAATGGGCGTGGCTTCATTCCCCCTATATGTAGGAGTATAGTTATCTGCACTCTTCACTCGCTCTTCAACTGTTGTTGGCTTCACCTCGTCAATGCTAGATGAGACCCTAGTGAAACATCGGAACTGCGATTTTATGCACTGCAGAATGAACGAATTTACTGCCGATAATAACTATTCATCATATATATCACATTCACTATAAGTACTTAAGCAAGAATCTTACTTGGTATTTATGTGAATTAACCTTCGAAGATTGATAGTTTGTTCATTGTCGAGACTGTCTTTAATGCTCGACAATGAAGACACTATCAATCTTCGAAAGTTAACTCGCATAAATACCAAATAAGATTCTTGTTTAAGTACATATAGTGAAAGTGACAAGTGAATACAAGAAAGCAATGTTGCAAAGTTATCTATATATATATTCCCTAATTTTTCCATATTTAAAGTACCAGAGGATCGTTATAGCCTTTTCTTGGTCCTACCTAATTCCATGCACTCCTTTGCGACATCGATAGAGAATAGGTCCACTTTAGATACGTGACCCTGTTCTCGTGACATCACGGATACCCTACATCCCCCACCACCAGAGCTGTTTACGCCCTTAACACAAACCCACCTAAATGTACAATCCTTTCCTATATTAGTCATACCGGCTGATCACATTAAAGCTGAAAAACAAATAATTCCGATCTTGAGGAGGCGATCGATCTCGATTCATGACAATGTGACATATGTAAACGTGATTTAACTTTTACAATTGCTTTGTTTAATAGGAATTCTTTCAAATATCACTTGTTCAAAGTGATTATTGGTTTAAACTGAGTATAGAATAATGGTTCGGGCAATCGTACATTGAAGGTAAACAAACTGCGGCAATTTTATAAAAGAACTCTGTAAATGAATCCTGCGGAAGCAAAGGATCCATGTAATTGGTATTAGTTTAGGTCGGTCGAAGCAGATACGTTCCGCGTTATTGACATTTGAGTCAAGGCAGTTTGAGTTTAAGCGATTTTACGCTTCAACTGTAATAGATAAATTATACGTTTGGCTTATTAGAGCTCACAGGGTAAACATATTTTTCTAGTATTGTTTTGCAAGAGCAGTTTCCAACTTTCCGAATTTAATGTGAAGTTTTTAAACGAACAGAATTTCTTAAGAAACTGAAGCCTTGTGGATTATGTTGTCGTTACGCTGGAGGAACTTTTATGTTTAATTATTCGCTCCTGCCAAAAAATTGTGAAATTTCTATGGTGCAAAAATAATATTTGATAAATTACTTACGTGAAGCTATTAGAAATGCAAAAAGTGTTTTCATTGATTCCCAGGACTTCCGGTAGGGTCGTCATCATTGAGGGGTCGGAATCGGCTACTCTGCACTGACACTAGACTCTGCGCAGTCGGTCGCGTTTTCAGATAGTTCTTTGGTTATAACATAGCAAAATGAAATTAATTAAGTAAAAAATCAAACAAAAACACTATTCCGTTAATAAACAAATTTAGTCTTTGACTAAATTAAAATAAAATATGAATATATATATATATATATAAAATTTACATGTCCCCAATTTTTTTTCCAGGCGAAAAACCTATTAAGGTTATCATCGCCTAACTAAAGTTGTTTTAAAATAAATATTACATAAATAAAACTAATCAAAATAAAACAAAATAAAATAAAAATAAAATAAATGTTTGAAACTAATTGTAACTATCTATAAAGAACCTAAAATTATACAAAATTTAAATATTATTAAATAGATTAAGGTGGCGTGAGAAAGCGAGGACACGGTCGATAGCCGTGACATCGTCCCTTAAAACCACTTTTAAACTACCTCGAAGATTGTAACGAATATACAAATTTGTCAACTCATCACAATCAAGCAGAATGTGCTTGATTGTGATGGTACTTTTAAAATACCACTTTTCCTATCCACTTCTCATAACAGCCTAAAGGGCACAAGGCTGGTTGACCCGGGTACTGCGCATAAATATAAACCGTTCTAGAGTCTTTCCGACCCTCCCGGAGGCACACTCTACATCGGACTCTAACCAGTTCTCTCGCATCTCTCGTGTGCGTTTCAGACAACACACGCACTGGGTTTCAGTGTGAACAAGAGGCTGTCGTTGTTGCTCCAGAAGAAGATCAGCTATGACATCCACCACAAAGTCATACAAGCTCATTGTCGAGTCAACGTTGCCGATACTCTTAGCGCTTGTAGGCATTGACCATGATCAACTAAACGAAGTGGATAAACGCCTTTTTATACCAGCCCACAGGCTTTTGTGTTCCATAGGTAATAGGACATCAGCTGGCCTTTCCTCTCTACACTAAGTTTCAACATTAAGGTGTTATTGAATAAAGGGTTTGCGTGGAAAAACATATATTTATTGTTGTCAACTTTGTATAAAGAGATATTTGTAATTTACAAAATATTTCATGTTGATAATTTTGTTTTACGCTTATACAGTTTTATGATTCCTCTTTCCCGATGGGTAAATAACTTTCTGGATCCATTTGAAACTTATTGTAGTTACATCTGGCACATGGCGTTCTCTCCTCCTGTGTAGCCCTAGCTTTTCCTGGGAGTCGCTTCTGTTACTTGGATCCAACTTGACTAATCTGTATGACTAATTATTCTAAAAGGTTATATCAATGTTTATTCAAGTTTCCCCCCTTCCTTTTTAAGGTATTTTACGAAACATCACTCTTACCTGGATCCAACTAAAACCTCTTTGTAATTCTATTTCATTAAATTTGTAAGGTTAACTACTTTCCACCAAATCCTAGGTTTGTCTGATAGTTGCCACTCTATAGCTTCCCTGTATGCTCTAAGACTAGCCAATGCTTCATTATGACTCACAATGTCCTACTACGTAGTTCTGTATTAGTTTCTTCTCCTAACTGGATCCATCTCAAACTTTGCTCTATGAATGTAATGCTCAAATATAAAAATTTAGCGTACTTTATAAATAAGACAAATTGTATCGTCTTTTGAAGACTATGGGCTAATACGTGACTTAAAAAAACAAGCGGATGTTTTTATAAGAAAGAACTCTATAACCAGTGAGACGGTTTTAGGCCTACTGGGTTTCACCTGTCTAAGAACCTGTCTGATACAACAGTAAACTCAAGATTGGGTCAAAATAAGGAAATACAAATAAGATTATAAATAGTGAGGCCATCGTCCAGATACTTCAAGTGGACTTCTATCTTAAAGTCTCCTCTCAAAGACATTCTACTGTTACGCGTTTCCGCTCCGGTTATTCTGAATGGAAGTATGGCCGAAACTTTAATGATGAGGGTTGCCTTTGAGCCCTTTGATATTTGCAGGTCTATAGCTGCATTGTAAAAATATCTTGGGCAGATCATCTCTCCAACGAGTGAGTAATGCATAGGTTGTTTAAGGAGAGAGACAGATAGACACACATACAGAGAGATCCGAAGATTAAGAGAAGGCAACTAGATCATCTTATGAGACACGTTAAATAGGATGGTTCAGCTGATCATTTAGGAAACTGACATTGGCAGGGATAGCCTAGGAGAATACATACTACGAGAATCAAAACACCCTTGTTAATCACCAGCTTCGCAAAGGCACAGGAAAAGAATATATTGCCAAGTGATATATTGCCGGATACATAGCAAGGAACTATATCGGTTCTTGAATACAGAGGTAGATGTAATTTTAAAAAGTTTAACAAATCGATGAAATATAAAAACAATTAGAGTCTAACATTAAAAAAAATTAAAGACAATTTTACTACTTATGTCAACAAAGAAAATTTTTATTTTAATTACTTTTTGTTGAATAATTACAATTAAATATAAATACGTATACAATTATATATTCGTGACAGAATCAGAATATTATGTCGCAAAATAGAAAGCGAAATTAATTAATAAAATGAGTCAATGAGATATAAACAATAAATAAATATTTTGAAGAACTGTATTAACATCAAGTGTCATCCACTACAAGTTTAAAAAATGTATTTGAGCTAGAGTGAATAAATAAAGTATTTTATTAACAAAGTATAAAATTTTAACAAGATATGTATATATATATATAGTATATATAGTATATAGTCTGGTGTTATTGAAGATATTTTAGGTTGATGCATTTAGTTAAATCTGTACAAAAAATTGTTCTTTACTCTTGCTGTCAATCCATAAATGTATTTCTACTTATCTGCTTAATTTAACTGGTTTACGCTATAGTTAGATTTGTTTAAATTTTGTTTATGGTATTTACTTAATATGTGAGTTTATCTTGACCTTATTATTAAATTCCTACATTGTTAATTTCCTTTTCGTTATTTTGCAATAAACATCTTCTTAAATTGCATTCAATTAATTCCCTGTCTAATTTAGAATAATAATTTTAGAATTTCTGTATTTATTTTCCACTTCCGGACAGTTTATTAAACTTAATTTCTGTTTATGCATAATATTTGTTTAGTTTTTTCGTAGCACAAATCTTATTTCCGTAAATATCAAACACGTATTAAATGGTCTGGTGAATATTGTTTACAAATGGTCAACAATATTCCTTTGTATTGTTGCATTGTTCCTTATATATATAAGGAGAGTATGAACTAATAACTAATAAAATAAAATGAAACAATGAATTAGTATTTGAAAAAAAAACTCTAATAACGTCAAGTTTTTCCTTCCTCTACGAGGGGAAAACGTATTCATCATAAGGTACATTCGAATCACTTTGTGAAAAATCGGGGTGTTGATGCGCAGTACCAAGAGGCGCCAGTGCGCATGCTCGTTAGGGCGACAGCTCTGAGCGACACAACAGTTGGTCGTGAAGCAGCTGGTGATGGATCTATACGTACCTTTCCAAAAACATTTTCTGGTGTTGTGTTTTGATTTGTGTTTTATGTTATCGTTTATGTTTTATAGTGCACGTGTTTTTAGTTTCTTTAAGTGGTGCAACCGGGTTCTTCCTCTTGACGTGCATAAATGATTCAACTCAGCCGAAAGTATGTAGTCAGGCTAGTGGCGTTTCTACTAAGAACTTTCTCTTCCTCCTCCCCCTAGCACGTGGCCAAACCCCACCCCTCACCCCCACATGCCTACGCGAGGCGATTTTTGTCAAAGTGATTCAACTGTACAAACCGCTGTTCGAACGTATTCTCCGAACATTGGTAGAAATTTCACGTAATTAAAAAATGTACAATTTTGGTTTGGCATTTAAATACAATATATGCATTTTTTGTAGGCTGTTTAAATATTTGGTCAATGAACATTTTCACTGACATAAATCTAAAACATGTATATTCGAGGGATCAAAGTTGAAGGTATTTTTTATACTTATGATTTCTTGGAACTGAAATGCCATTCAGTTCGTGGATTTCCTAGAATTTAATTAAAATTCAAATTAGTTAGTTGACTGACCTTTAGCGAGACTATATGACGTAACTGTGGCGCCTTCCGTAGCATGTTCCTAAAACAGAAATAATTCCACAGAGTCAAGTCTTAAGGTAATTTAAAGGGATAATATTTCTTGACCTAAACACCGTGCGCTTACGTTTTCTGTAGAGGGAAGAAATTACCAATAGTTTTTCAGTTTAATTAAGATATATTTAAAGAGCCAATGCAACAAGGGTTAACAACCTTTTAGACTCTGAGTACTCCCTTATAGGTTGAGTACTTTGCTGCCCCTCTCTTGTTTGGGGTAATTTTAGATACCTCTTCCCCCATCCTACAAGCTAGGAATAGTTTTTCTACCAAAACCAAGAAATATTGAGTTTTAAAACCAAATCGAGAAATCTTTTGACAACAGAAAATTATTGTTTTGTGCGATACAAAAATTAACCCCGACATTAAAAATAAATTAGTTCCAAACAAACCCAAGTTTCGCTTTAATTGGATTGACAAAAAAAGTTTTAAACGTAATCTACAACTTTTGTGCCTCTTTTTTAAAGCAATAACTATAACAATAAATATTTTGAATATCCCCTTATATTTCGCGACGCCCTTTCAGAAACAAAATATTTTTTTTGCATTGCCTTTAGTCTGAGTAAGGTAAGAAGTACAGAAGTAAGAAGTTGCAGTTGAGCAGATTTAACCTGAGCCCTGACCGTGACTAACTCCACTAAAAGAGTTATGAGAGAACACAGAAGAGAGGTGTTATCCCTGGTGGATTTTTTCTGATAGCTTTTTGTATCGGAAAATAATTTAAAAACATACTTTCTTGCATCAAGTTTACAAAACTTCAATAATAAAAATAAACAGCTTTTTAATAAATAAGAAACAGCTCTAAAAAAGAAATGAAGGAACTAACAATTGGTCAATAAGGGCAAAAGTACCGCCCCCCTTCCGTACGGATCGAAACGTATTTCCTTCTATCTAGGATTTGTATTCTTAGCTGAAAATTTCTGTCTTTATAACGAACGACATTCCAGGTTAAGATTCTTCAAAGAATTTAAGTAACTTTTTAAATTAATAATTTAATTTAATAAAAAATAAATGTTTAATAAAAATGTTAATTAAAAAAAACTACTTCCGTGTTTCATTTTCTTTCTCAAGATCGAAAGTTTTGTATTTGAGGCTAATTTAAATAAAAAAAAGCTATATCCATAAATCAGATTGGAGTAAATAACTTGAAATATTGTTAATTCGCCAAGGTCTTTCAACATTTCCATCGTTCCACTTCTGATAACGACTGAGAATGAGAAACCAGTTTGAGGTTATGTTCATCAGTAAGTTACAAAAATAATCTTGCAAGGTCACTGTTGTGTTCACTTGCTGCTAGTGATGAATAAACCTGTTCAAATATTTGATGAAAAATTAAGGATTATACAAACATTTCATAACAAGAATATTTTTAACCAAACTTCTTTGAATTTTCACCAATATTCATTGTAAACAGTATCAAGAACTAGTTAACTTGTTGAGTTTTAAAGTATCACTACTATTGATTAATTTACCCGAGGTTACTTGATAATGCTGGCAATGAACGTTGCCGAAAGGTTTAAAGCAGAGGTTTTCAAACTGGGGGGTATTACCTACTCAAGAGGGGTGTAGATGTTTTCAAGGGGGCGTGGATAAGTGTAT
This sequence comes from Prosapia bicincta, assembly GCA_036971475.1. Classification (NCBI taxonomy): domain Eukaryota; kingdom Metazoa; phylum Arthropoda; class Insecta; order Hemiptera; family Cercopidae; genus Prosapia; species Prosapia bicincta. Next base: position 78,394,154 of record JBAIZL010000004.1, on the reverse strand, counting down.
CGAAACTCCCTTCTGCGCCCTCGATCAGGTATATTTGGGTATATAGGGGATAGATTGACATGACATACTGATATGCATACTGAACTACCATTGTTTTATTTCCAGAATGTTTAGTTTTGATAGACAATGATACTGAATAATTTCACAAAAATTACACATTTTTAACAACTTCCTAATATATATGTTGAGCAAGACCGGAATCAAGTCCATCACTGTGAGATTGCAGCATTATCAGTGACATATATCAGCTACGGTGACATATAGCATATTTATATTGTAATGCTTCTAATTTCTGATTGCAATTAAGTATGTTACGTGATAATTTGCTGTTTAGTAAATGTAAAATCGACTTTGCTTACAAGAAATTTTTATTTTTTAAAAAGATGTTTCATCGACAGAGCTAGCAGGAAATTCTCACAAAGTTTCTGAATGCACAATGGTATTCAGGTGCAACCGAATTCACGTGTTAAGTTTCTGTGGGAAATTGACAAAGTACTCTCTCGCAACACGTCTCAGAGGGAGGAGTAAAATGGGCAGCAATCGTAAAAATTTTCATAAAACTTTTAAATGATGTAATTATCTAAATTAAATTAAAAACGGAAAATGTTATTGGTGGCTTAACATTTAACTTATTGCATTAAACCTAGCTCTGTCAGAGAACATTTTCAAAATATGTAAACTTAAATATTTTAATTTGTTAAGTTAAATGTAGTATTTTGAATATAAAATTGTTTTGAAAATTAAATTTTTTGTATAAACATAAACGAGAATTTAATGTAACCTGTCTTGATAGAGATATTAAACAGGCAGCCAGTCTGCCTGAGTTAATAGTTAGATAGAATTGTTTAGAGAAACAATTGACCCGGCGAGTCTCTAAAAGTACAAGTGGATAAAGGTAATTAAAGTTTTTTAAATAAGTCAATTCCCATCACGACTCACTTTACAATCCGGAAGGGGGTTACAATATTAAAAGTTTAATAAAATTACCTGATGTTTAATTGGCCTAATCCACTTCAGTTTCATACTCAGATTATAGTCCAAATATAAATGGGACGGGGCATGACCTCATGTAAGTGTTATTAAGCTGGGTCTAGAGCTTAAAAGATTGCATATATATATATAGGCCTATATGTATATGGTTAAATAATACTTTCATAAACAAACATTTTTATTTTATTTTTTTTTATACATTAAAGATTTTTGCTGATTGGTAACAGCATTATCAAAGCTGTTAAGTACCTTATAATGTTTGTTTACCGTATATGCTATTGTTTATGATCAAGTAAATTTTGTTATTTAATGTGCGTACCTGTGCAAGCACAAACACACAAGATTCATGTTTTATAATTAATAATTTTAAAACCATTAACACAAATTTAAAAAAAATATAATTAGATTTGAGAGAGGGCAGGGGTTTTCTAGGCCTTTACATGGCCTAATTCGGGACTCAGTGTACAGGAACATTAAACAATCAATAGTCCCCACTCTAAGAATCTGCCTTCCAGTAGATTGGCCTCAGGGACAACTTGGCCACTACAACGCTTCTGTATTAAGAAAGGAAATGACGTAAGAAAAAGAAAAGACGTAAAAATGAAAATGAGCGCAATATTTTATTTCGTCTATTTTCCCATTACTAAAACGCAAAGTCCCTTTAAAAGAGTTTTCATTAAATTTCCCTCTGATCTTCTCCCCTCTCCCCCCTCTCCATTGATGTCTAAGATTTCCTAGTGTTTGTTTCCATGTAAAAATTCTGAAAACGTTCCTGCTGAAAACGTAGTTACACCGCCAGCATTTTCAAGATATCCCGATTTCGTCTCTCTTTTCTGTTACTGCGGAACAATGGTTTATTTATTATTATTTTAGTAGACTAGTGTTTAAGTGATTTGTTTCCAGATGTGTAGCAATCGCATAACCCGTAAGTAGAAACACTATCTTACAAATTTTAATATTTAGTTACAACAAATAAATAATAGAAAAGTGATCCTCAAACTACCTGTAATAATAAACAGAAACTGAATTTCTTCTAAGGTTGATTTTTCAGCTATTTACAAAAATCTGATTTATGGATATAGCTTTTTTTATTTAAATTAGCCTTAAATACAAAACTTTCGATCTTGAGAAAGAAAATGAGACACGGAAGTAGCTTTTTTAAATTAACATTTTTATTAACAATTTATTTTTTATTAAATTAAATTGTTAATTTTAAAAAGTTACTTAAATTCTTTGAAGATTCTTAACCTCTAATGTCTTTCCTTCATTATAAAGACGGAATCTTCTGATTCTATAACTTTCAGGTGTCAGTACAGTGTGGACATAATTATTTTTTCCAAAATATTTTGTGTGTTTTAAGGCTGTAGGTTCATTATATAATTAAAGTAGATGTTATTGTAAACATATGTAATATAGCTGGTTTACACCTTCAAAGAGGAAGACAAGCCATCTGATTGGTCTACCACCTAACATCATAGAGAGATCATTACTTTTTATAGTCCTTTTAGAAATATGAATAAGAATTGAGAGGAATATAATGAAAAGAAGAAAATCATGAGCATTTGAGCTAAGTTGCTGAACTCCCAGATCCCTAAATGAGTCACACACGGCTATCCAATCTTCTACATGTATATTTTAACTTCAATGTGTAGAGAATAGTAGTCTATAGCAATCAAATAAGAATATTCCAGTGAAATGAACACAGGGGATTAGAAACATTTGATGTATAGGTTTAGAGAACAGACTGAGTTCAGAATGAAAACAAAAACTGAATAAAAAAAGATACAGGAACACACGAGATATCATTAAATGAATGAAATGATAAAAAACAGAGAGGAATGCAGAAGAATGTACAATTTATAAATTTAGAGTGTCATTTTTGCTGCAAACTGCTGTATTTCAGATTTCATTTCCATGATTTTAAGACATTCAGCTTTTCTTCTCTCAATGAGTTTAGCAAATAGTTTTGCATATGTTTTATTATTGAAATTAAACATCCAACAGAATATTTTGTTATTGTCATACTTAAAAATATTGTTAAAATTGTATCCATATTCAGAAAAATTCCACCCAGATTTACTTGTCTAACTGAGAAAAGAAGATAAGCATATATTATCTTCTTTTCACTTTGTTATTTCTCTTTTTTGTCTCTTCCAGATACAACTAGCTCATCAATATCTATATGCGACATTTTTCAGAAAGAGCTCACATTGTATACATTGTTCTGGAAAAGTAAATTGCAAATTTTCTTGGTAAATTTCCATCAGTTCCTTGCAAAAAGCATGGATATACTCATCTTTAAGTCATAATATTCAAAATAAAACCAAACCTTTTAAAGTAACTGTTTCTATGTGTTACTCATTTTTAAAGCTTTCATGGTAACCTGTCCGTTAAGATGAAGATTACTGTGAAGCAAGTTGTGGATAGTTTGTTGATTCTTGATTTTTATGAAATAATGGCTTGTGATTTTAGACACGATTTACATCGCTTTATCCTTTTGAATTTGTTACACAGTCAGTCTTCTCTAGTTAATCATTAAATCTGAATTTTCCAAGAAAATATATCCACTTCTAAACATTTTAAAAGAACAACAATGTTGTCTGTGTCATATTTTTGCTTTGTAGGACTGATCTCGCTTTCTGAAACTTATTTATTACCTCTCCCCAAGAAGATAAACAAAAAGACAATTTTGGGTTTTTGCAGTTTTGCACCATTTTTATTCTTGGTGGCAGATATACTGTTTATTGCTATATTTAGATATTTTCTTAAACGATTGAGCTACTTCAGGAAGAGATTTTAGTAGGGCACTTAAAACATCCTGGCCAACCACCTTGTGATTGTAATTTTACCCCAGAACAATTTATCTTTAAAATTTCCTTTAGTGTAGTTCAAGGATGAGTAGATGATAAAACAAAATTGTATACAGCTTGAAAGAGATCAACTAAATGCTCAGATGCAACTAGGTAACTCCAACCAGGTTTAGCAGGTGAGTGGGACAAATAATGTGTTCAGGGAGTCCATTGTGTTGCTTGATTCCTGCCTGAAGACCAGAATATGTGCCTGACATGTTTGCCACATTATCATAGCTTTGACCTTTGCCATATTAAATATTGAAACCCAAATTTTCCAATATTTTCACGATAACTATAGGCAGCACATCCCATTCATATCCTGTATTTGCAGGAATTTCAAACACGTTCATTGTTGCTCTGTTTGAAATACAAGACTAGGGTACGTTGATAAATATATGATATGTAAGATGTTGAGTCAACAACCATAGAATAGTACTTTAACAATTTCCTTCAAGATTAACTTTTTGAAACACTGCAATACCCATTCTTGTAATAAAACTTATGACATGTAAAATATGAAAAGTGTGATGTACTGACTTTTGTTCCCAAATCTAGTTATGTGTTGATATAAAATAGAGTTAAACCGAGATAATAATTCTAAATATCCTATATGTCCTCTATTTTGTGAAGAGCAAACCAGTGATCCACCCCATGAAAAGAGTATTATTTAGTTCCCAGGCATTTCACTATTTCACCAGGTATGTCACTCATAAACCACATAAAAACTCATATGCCACATAAAAACCTTTCTCCAATACTTATTTTCAATCCGTTGAGCTTCCAATGTAATGTAACTTCCAGTTATAGAAGCTCTCTGTTTAGTATAGGATATACTTGAATATATAAATGAAACATCACAATGTAAAGGTCTCATGATAATGTATAAACAAGGTATCCAGTTCCGTGCATTCCCCATTTTAAAGAACTATTTTGAAAAAAACTATTGCAGTACTTTTTACCACACCAGAAACTTATTCATTTACAATGAAATTGTCACTTTAAATATTTTGTTAGGAAAAATTATGAGGTATGTGCATACAAATAAACTCATCTTTTTTTCCAAAAGGCTGGATTTTGTTAAAAAAGCTGGTTATATGTTCTGACTTGTAGGTTTTGAAGGATATATTTATTTAAAAAGTAAAACACCAGGAATTTCTTTGGACTTATTAATATCAAGGTCTATGTTTACACTAGTATTTACATCTAGCCCTGAAATATTGCTTATGCCTAGTTGAACAAAAAGATCTTAGGGACCTTTGTTAAGGAACCCATTGTCTTTTCTCTTTTTTCATTTCCCTCTTTTTTGGTACTCAGCACCATTGGGTTTCTAGACACTGTGATAGACCTAATATAATGCTATAGACATCAACTCAAAGTAAACAATTTACAACATAAAATATAAACAACTACAAAATGCTTGGACTATTAAGTTGTTTACTGTATACTGACTGACATAACAGGAATGTGATCTAGACATTCCAATGTTGTTTGCAATGACTCATCTGGCTGCAACTAGATGTGTCCAAGTTGTACTTGGAGAAGAGATACTGTGTTGAGAGCCCATATTTTTTTATTCATTTATTAGAAACTCGGAGGGACCTTATCGATGTAGAGCACTTAGCTATATCCTTTTTACTCTCTTCCCATCCTTACCACAGGATTTGCTTAGTGGATGCCTACCTCTTTGCAGATTTTAAGTACCCACCTGATATTAAATCTTCTGATATCCTCTGGTGTACATACCTGCCAGCAAAACCACTTTCGTCTTGCAGCTCCCAATGCAGAGCACTCACAGAGCCCATGGATTGAGCTTTCCTCTTGGTCCTTGCTGCACCTCTTGCAAGGAGACCTAGATCTTTGGGGACCTAGATCATCCAAATTTATATTGGAACCTCCTCAGATCCCCATGGCCTGTGACCATGCCTATGTTTATATCTTTTATTTTTTTTATGAGGTTTGTTTTGTTTTTTATGTGCGTTTCTGTGTTAAAGTTAATGGATTGTCTGATTATTTTGTCCATGTATTTAGCTAGTTTATGTGCAGGCCATTTCTGGTAATAGATGATGGCTCGGATGGGGACATTAGGTTTGTGAATTTTGGGGAGAGCGGTGAGGGTAGGTGCTTTAGGGTGGATTTGTATTAGGGGGTATTTTTTTGTTTTTGCTGATAACGTATTCAGATGTATTAATTAGTTTTTTTATGGTTCCGTGATATTTCTCTGTTGGGTCTGTATGTAGTTGTACTATATTATTATTTAATATGTAATCATTGATTTTGTCATTTAGGCTTTTTGTATTAATAATTACTGTGGTGTTGCCTCTGTCTGTTGTGGTGAGTGTGATGTTATTAGTTGAGCCTTTTGTTTTATGTCAACTTAAAACAAATCTACCCTAAAGCACCTATCCTCCGTGCTCTCCGCAATATTCACAAACTCAAGGTCCCCATCCGAGCGTTCATCAACTACCAGAATGAGCCTGCACATAAATTAGCAAAATACATGGACAAAATAATCAGACAATCCATAAACTTGAACACAGAAACACACATAAAAAACAGAACAAACCTCATAAATAAAATAAAAGACATAAACATACCACACAATTCAACACTACTATCACTCGACATAACAAATATGTACACCAACATACCCATACCTGAAACGCTCAACATCCTAGAAACCCAATTAATACAGAACAACATACCTAAAACCCACGTTACCGAAATCATAAACATCCTCCAAACCATCACCAAACAAAACTATTTCACTCACAACCCAAACTTCTATTTACAACCAGATGGCCTACCTACCCATACGAAGTCCTATCTGTAGCATCCTAAGCGGAATTTTTCTACAACACATAGAAAACACCAAATACTCACAAACAATACACACGCACACAAAATTATTTACTGGCACAGATACATCGATGATATAATAACACTATACAGAGGCAACTCCTGTCAATGCGAAAAACTCCTCACCTTCACTAATAAAATACACCAAAAACTCCACTTCACCTCAGAGATTGGAACAAACCGATCCCTAAACTTCCTGCATACCCCTAAACAAAATCCATACATAAAAACACAGCTTCAACATTCACAGGAAATTCATAACGACAGACACATTTATCCACAACACCTCAAACCACCCTATCCAACACAAACACACTGCTTTCAGATCCATGCTCCATGGACTTAAAGAAGTTCCAATGACCACGTAAAACATAAATAAAGAATTTGACACAATTAAATATTTAGCATACACAAATGGATACAACACCACAATAATAGAGAAACTATGGTACAAAATACAAAAAAAAAAACACTAAAATTAACACTACAGACAGGAAAAACTAATACAAAATCAATTAATCAAAAAACAGGATGCGAAATAACATACAATACTAATAGCAAGTTACAATACAAAATACAACGCAACACCAACAACCAATTATGTATCCCATAGTTACGGTCTAAGTTGTCAATGAGACACATTAATTTTAACATTTGTTGATTCCATCTTCACGTGAGCTACTAGTAATCACTAAACACTAGTAGTAGTAGTAGTATAAACACATACTCAATACACAATTACATTATAACTCACACGCACTTTTTGACATCATAACTCCTAATACACACATAATACACTCACACCACCAAAATATCCCACCCCCACCCTAACCTATGTAAATCTTGAGATCAGTTATGGTCTGAGTTGACAAAGGGACACATCTCCCAAATTGGCCGTCCTCAACAATATAAAGTAAGTGCTACTATAGGCAACTGTAACATATTTACAAGTGTTTTTAGTGAAATAAATTGATATTATTTGATACATGTGTCATGGAAACTATCATTTAAGAGCATTGGGTCGTGACATAAATTTTTTGATAGAGAAACTCAGCAAAAATAGGGTTACAATTATTCACAAGTGTGCTGTAAAAAACATGTCAACACTATTGGTGATTAATTACATTACTATGCTAACACAAATGAAAATAGTTGTCTTTCTTTCAGGAAAAGATTTACTGACATTTAAGCAAAATTTTAGGGATGGTAAAGTACATCATTTTCACATTCAAAATACTTTAAAGAGTAAGTTCTACAGGTATTTACTTAACTAATTGCTAATTTGTTAATTGAACAAAATGTGCAAACAAGTGTCTTATTTAGTTTTAAATGATTACCTCTAAGTATATCATACTAAGTATAACTGTAAATAGGGGATAATTCCAAACATTTGGTCTTTTTTGAACAGGCCTTGCTCCGTAAATTTGTATCTACCTATATAGATACAAAAAATGTAAAACAAAAGGTTTAAACAGTGCATTGTTCAACAACATACAACAAGAAGAGTTTCTTGAAAAGTGAAAAACGTCAAACACACAAATTTTGTTGATCCTACTTCTAAATTGTTACATTTGTTTATTTTGCAAAAATAGAATTTTTAAAATGTCGAAAAATGATTTAGCCAAATATAAAAACTTTTTGTCTTGTAAATTTTTCAAAAAAAACTAATGTTTTTAGTAAAGTCAATTGAAAATTTATAATAATTGGTAGAAATCTAATTGTTTTAAAAATACATTAATAAATGTTCAGGAGGATTCAGATCTAGGATGTTCTTGGGGAAGGTGCTGTGAAAACAGTAAGGAAAAAAGCTAACAGTATTTATTCCACTTTAAAAACCTTCTTTTGTAAAAAGTTGAACATATTTTTATTATATAACAAATAATACTTTACAAAGCAATAATTATTTATAGTTTTGAAGTTACCTGATATATCGTTAAGTTAATTACATCTTTTCAACTAGATACTGTAGTAGCTGTGAATAGTTTTGCAGTAAAATGTGTTAATATACATAAACAAAAAATATAAATACTGTCCTTGAATCATTAATAAAGTAATAGTACAAAGTTATAAATAAAAAAAGGAATCATGTTGATATTTCAACCTTGGAATTTCTCCTTAAAATACTTGCCATACCTATGGCACCTTCATCCAGCTTTTTATATGAAATTTTTCATTCCTTATATTTCAATCCAGGGATGGACATGCCATGCACCTCATGCTGGTAGATCCTTTCTTGGGAGAATATTATTTTAAAACACAAGCAGATTTTCCTTTGTGATTTTTTAAATGAGATTTCTCACTTAATGTTATTTGAATTAATCCTTTTAAACATTTTTGCATCTTGCCATTTTTTTTACAAAGTATATGTTTTTCGAATTACAAACAATTTTTGTTTGCATCATATATCTTTACTTGTAAAATTAAGGTAATCTGAAATGTGTTGCAAAAAAGTAGCTAGAAACAGCAAATTCCCACAAATTTAACAAAACAATTTGGAAATAAAATCAGGCCTATAATTGTAAAAAGTGTAATTCTGTTAGATGCCTTATCCCCAAATCTTCCATGATGTGCTCAACTGGATGATGCAAACACAACTTATGTTTAGAATGAGCTCTCCAGCCTAAAGCTCCTTTATTTTATCCCCTTTGTCTTTCAAAAATAAAATATTATACATTTAATTTTAACATTTGTTGATTCCATCTTCACGTGAGCTACTAGTAATCACTAAACACTAGTAGTAGTAGTAGTAGTAGTATAAACACATACTCAATACACAATTACATTATAACTCACACACACTTTTTGACATCATAACTCCTAATACACACATAATACACTCACACCACCAAAATATCCCACCCCCACCCTAACCTATGTAAACCTTGAGATCAGTTACGGTCTGAGTTGACAAAGGGACACATCTCCAGAACTGGCCGTCCTCAACAAGCAAAGTAAGTGCTACTATAGGCAAGTTTAAAACATTTAATGTTTAGTGATTTAATTTTAATAATTACTTTTGCCTATTAGGTATTCAATGTTAAACTTCCAGTAGCAACAGGTCCAGAAGAGTATTGGAAAGAGCTAGCTGGAATAGCAGATCAGTCATCCAGAATGACACGACTGTTAGTTGTCATCCCAGTGTAGTAAAGTGGGGTCTGAAAATGGTTATGAGAGATGATATAGTGCAACAACCTCCAATTTTACGATATTACAAGACATTAGATCCTTATAGGCTAAAATCTTCCATGTCTTTTGGGTCCTAGTTCCCTCATTACCTTTTTAATGTGTTTGTCTCAAGTATGAGTGATAAGTCTTAGACTAGCTTGCTAGAAAGGCGAATCAAAAGTTGACTGCTTCAGGTCTTCATTTTGTCAGAATAGTGGCTTTTTAATTCCAAATGTTCCTTACTGGAGATACCTTGCAGCCATGTGCTTCAACTACCCATGATTAATACTAGTATTCTAATATTCTTTGAAATCATCAACTATACAGAACAAAAGATATAACCATCTTTTATATAAAATGATCTGAATATTATTCAGAATATCAAAAATACATACTTATTCATATCAAAATAAAAGAGCTATATGTATCCTATTGTTTACTGGATTTTCTCTTTTCAATAAATGATCATAGAAGAGATTATCTCTCTTAATGAGTATGATCACAGAGTTATTGTACAGTTTGATAAACCTTAAAATAAGCCTTGTCAGTGATTCACAGTATTGAATAATGTGCTGGTCTAGTATCAAACGTGTCTGCTGAATAAATCAGTAGGTAGTGGTTTTTTAACCAAGTTAATACCAAAGAAGTGTATTTAAAAAAACAGATTGAAACCATTCAAAAGACATAATAGCATCTGTTAATAAATAAAAAAGACCATTAAAAATTAAAAAAAAAAACAAACAAAATCAACTGAAAATATATTAAGCATTTGAGAAAATCGCCTTTTGAAGTTGTCTGCTTAGGTGCAATAATAGCCATTGCTAATATTTGAAACTTAATCAGCAAAAAATAAACTTTCAAATGAAATATATTGTTTGGAAAAAGTTTAAATTATCAAAAGTACAAAAAAATAAACAGGAGTATAATACCATTGCAATGAAAAATGCTATCATGTAATAAAAGAATTTCAAAGCTTTACCAATGCTTAATATTTATGCTAATTCAGTAGAACAGTTATTCTCGATTGGAGACTCTAAGAAACCTGGAATATAGGTGAGATCAAGAATCATAGATCTTGGAAGGTCTTGCTGTCATTCATGATGATTATGATAATAAAGTAAAAATTGTTAAACTTGCCCTCAAAGTAAATATAATCCATAAACTCTTTCAAATGAAAACCAAAAGAATTAAATTTGATTTTTTAGAATAATTTGAATTAATAAATAGATTTATAATTGTTAAAAATTAATTTTCTCAATTGCAAATAATTATTGCTTTGTAAAATAATAAATAATTGTTAAGTGTAAAAATACTTCTTCTTCCAATGGCTCTCACTTGGCTTACCCCATTCGATCTTGCCTCCCAATACAATCCAGGTAAGTCCTTTTGTTGTTGTATTTCCTTATCTAGGCCTCTGCAGACCTAGAGGCGGTCCTTGTCCATAATAGATGTTTGGCATGAACATATTGTGCACCTGTTGGATTCTAATATTTTCATTCTACTGAGATGTCCAGCGAGACAGTCATGTCCTGTGGCCAGTCTGAAGTTAGCAAGAGATGTTTTTCTTGAGAGTGTTCTACTCATCTCATACAGCTCAAAAGCATTATAGGACCTTCCCTTCAATCTTTCCTCCATCTTATTCCTAAAACCTTGTTGGTAGGGTGTTTTAATACTTTTTATTCTTGCTTGCAGTGATAAAAGTTTGATGGTTTTTGAACAATTTTAGTCCCTCTCTTTGCAAGTTCATCTGCAGCCTCATTCTCCTATATTCCGATATGAGACGAGATCCACAGCATTACAATATTGATTACATTCTTTCTTTACAATAGGGTGACAAAGTTGATTGCATCCGTAGCATACTTTAAGCTGTACGTGTCACCTGGGTAGTGCTAAATGGTCAACAATGATGAAGAAGCCTCCCAAAGTCAGAATAATCTAGTGTAAAAATATGTCAATTTTTTCTAACTTTTTGTAGGTGGAATAAATACCTTAATATATCTTTCTTATTAGGAAAATTTTCTTTTTTTCTCAAGAAAATTATACATCCCTAATTCTATCTAATATTTACAATTCTTTCCATATCTTTCACAGGTAACAATAGAATTGACTGATTGTCTTAATTATAATACTTAATGATTTTTTTGTAAATTAAAAAAAAATAATGTTAAACTCATTAACATATAAATTCTTCCAAACAAATTAACACACACTCTTATTAAATTATATTTAAAGAAATTGCTAAACATAATATTTACTTGCAGCTTTGGGGCTGTACATCTTGGGGCTTTTTTAGTAATAATATACTTATTGATTATATTTGGCAAAAACTCACTACTTACTAGATGTTTTTTGCCAAGTGTACTTAATAAAATATATATATATATATATGGTTTTCGTATATTCTTGTTTATGAAAATTATTTTATTTCACCATACATATTCAACAAGAAAAAATAATTCATCTAAGGATTACAATATATATATATATATATATATATATATATATATATATATATATATATATATATATATATGTGTGTGTGTGTGTGTGTGTGTGTGTGTGAAATTTCACTTTGTCCATTATTTTTCTGTTGCACTGACTTTAAGAAGTTATTATTATTACTTGTAAATAATTAATCACTTCAGTGATTCCACAATGGTCAAGTGACCGAAAGATGCCTCATCACATAAGGTAAAATTATAGCACTAAGTGGTGGCAAAAATTATTTACAAGTAATAATAATTACTTCATATACACACACACACACACACATATATATATATATATATATATATATATATATATATATATATATATATATATGAGTTACGGTCTGAGTTGACAAAGGGACACATCTCCCGAAACGGCCGTCCTCAACAAGCAAAGTAAGTGCTACTATAGGCAAGTTAAAACATTTTTTTAAAAGTGTAAGTGATATATATATATATAAATATAAAATACGTTTTCTTGTTTAATAATTTAAAACAACATAGGTTATTCAAATACAAGAATATTTTTGTTTTGTAATATTCTTGTATTTGAATAACCTATGTTGGTTTAATATATATATATATATATATATATATATATATATATATATATATGAAGTTAATGTATTACTATTGTAAGTAATTTTATCCACCATTAAGTGCAATAATTTTACCTTGAGTGATGAGGCACCTTTCGGTCACTTGACCATTGTCGAATCACTGATATTTTTCTGGTGTAGATGTTCGGTCCGTGATATTGGTATTTGTTGACGTTACACGCACTTTCTCTTGATCTGTGTGTATGATGTTTTTTCATATGATGTTTCGTCAAAAACATCATACACACAGATCAAGAGAAAGTGCGTGTAACGTCAACAAATACCAATATCACGGACTGAACATCTACACCAGAAAAATATCAGTGATTCGACAATGGTCAAGTGACCGAAAGGTGCCTCATCACTCAAGGTAAAATTATTGCACTTAATGGTGGATAAAACTACTTACAATAGTAATATATTAACTTCATAAAGTCAGTGCAACGGAAAAACAATGGATAACGTAAAATATCAAGAATATATATATATATATATATATATATATATATATATTCACTGTACAGGATATACAGGACAGTTTATGAGTAGAAAATAAAGGATTAATTCTTTTACCTATGAAGTGCTGACAGGCGGGGGATGCAAAAATTTCTTTCTGGTGTGGACAGGAGTTGTATAACAAAGGTACTGGGAGGGGGGAAGGTACAATTACTGCACAAAAGTGGTGTGGTGGTTGGTTAACACAACAATAATAATACAATAGTGCAGAAAGTTAAAAAAAAAATCTCTCTAAGCAATCATCTCCTATTTCATAAGTAAATATAAAATTCATAAGTTATCCACTTATTTTGAAATAATGCAACTTTATCTAATGTAAATTTTGACTCTCTGGAAAAGGACTTTCATCTTGTGCTGCTGACAGTTGATCTACTCCACAATATTTACTAAAGTTTGGACTGGCGACACTAAGATTTACAATAAATTAAAGTCAAAGGTAAAATATTTTAATGACTACTATTTGGTGATGCTGTTGTAGTCACCAATTAGAAAATGTTTGCTGCTATTAAACCCTTAAATATACCATTTATTCAATCGGTACTTAAAAAATATAGATCTTATTTGTTTTTCCTAAAGAACAATATTTTCTGTAAAATTATAAATAAGAAGAGCATTTGATGTGAGTAAGTTTATTAAGTTCAGGATTTATTAAAGTCATAACACATTACCCTTTCTGATTGAGATTACAGGTTTTGTGACCACTTTAAAAATGTTATAAATTTCGTGTTTTTATTGTTCGTATAAATACGAATAATAGCTGATTTTTATTTCAATCCGATTTTATTTTGAAAATAAAGTTTCTTACAGTAGGTACTCTGATTTAATTGTTTAATACATTCTTTACTCAGATTTAGTAAAATATCTCCCACATTTTAAATATTAACAATAATGTTTTACTTCTTAAGTTTTATAGTCCATTACGTTTGGTGAATCTTAATTAATCACTTAAACAATAACTTATGACTATCCGAACTTTAAATTTTGTAAATTTGTTAAGACTTACTGAGACAGAATGTTTTGATCGCTATGTGCCGATCTTCATCAGTGTCTTCTGCTTGGAGATGTAGGGCAAGCGGTGACGGTTTTAAAGGTAGGTTTTTGATAGTATCAAAGAGTAAGTATTTACTTACACAGGTAGTAATATACAAATCACACATACTCTTTGATACTATCGAAAACCTGCCTTTAAAACCGTCACCGCTTGACCTGACATCTCCAAGCAGAAGACACTGATGAAGATCGGCACATAGCGATCGAAAACGTTCTGTCTCAGTAAGTTTTAACAAATTTACAAAATTTAAAGTTCGGATTGTCATAAAATATTGTTTAAGTAATTAATGTTTTACTATTTCTAAACAATTTTACATTTTCTAATGTAAAAAACGAGTATTTTATTTTGAAAATAAACAACTTAAAATTATTTGAAGTTACAAGTAAACTCAAAGCAGTTTTGGTAAAACAGAAATGTAATTTTACAATACCTACATTTCAATAGCAACCACCCTATGAATATAAAAAGGTTCATACCATATAGTCAGGCAATCAGGGAAAGACCTTACTAGCTTTCCAAAAAAGAGGATATCCTAAACAACTTGTTGAGGATCAAATCCGCTTAGATCAATCATCTGATGAACCCAGACCACCTATGGAAGACAACAAACTGTCTTTAGTTACAGATTACCATCCAGGCCTACAGAAGCTGAACAAAATACTAAAGGATAGCTTCAAGATTCTTTTCTCAAATCCACCACATATTTGGTTCAGACAACCTTTTAATTTGAAAATTATTTTAGTACATCCAAAATTACCAGATCCAAGTACTGAAAAACCGCCTAAACTTCCTCTTGGCTCCTTTCCGTGCAATAGACCTAGATGCAAGACATTTCCAATACACATCCCAACAAATAGTTTCCATAGCCTATCAACCAATGTAGACTTCAAGATTCAGGGTCATCATACTTGTACATCCAAAAACGTAATATACCAGTTGCAGTGTAAATTTTGCCCGACACAGTACATAGGCCTTACCACAGATGGTCTGAGCATCAGAATGAATGGCCACAGACATGACGTTGGAACCATGAACATAGACAGGCCAACCGCTCAACACGCTGCTAGTCACAACATCATATATTTCAATGATTGTTATACCAACAAAATAATTAAGGCCCTCCCCCCCTGATTGCAACCCTTCAGAATTGAGGAGATGGGAGTTGTCATACCAGTGGTACACCAAATCTAGAGAACCTCATAACCTCAACATCAGATAAAACTCCTTTTACCTTCCCCCTAATTTCTACCATTTTTAACAACTCCATTTACCTTCCTTCTGACAGACTATTATCTGTGACAGAACTATAAATCAGTGACTCTGTGAGATTTGGATATTTATACACATCTGTGGTTCACTTCAGTCTTTTCTTTTTCTCTTTTTTGATTGACAAAGATCATGTGTGATCGAAATATTTCAATAGTGTGATCAGTTTTTATGTGTCTATTTATTTTTTTCCAAGATATTGCAGTTTTCGACTATTGGCTCTAGGTAAGTCTGTCAGTCTCCTATCTAGTCCAAAATCTCCTGCTTTTCTTTGATTCAGTTTAGGAAAACGTTACTTTCAAATTATTATTATACAAAATATACAAATAATTCTTTCAAATATTTATATTATGTTAATTCATTAGCTAAAACTAATTTTAGGAATAAACTAGAAAATGCACAAAAATTACATAAATTATTTTATAGTAGTATACTAAAAAAACATAAATAATAAATATCATTTGACAATAATTATACAACACGTTGCTTTATCACAAAAACAAACATGTAGTAAAAATATATTCTTACCAAGTTTTATAGTTTTAACAATGCTATTTGATCATTTATCCAGTTTCTGAACAATGCTACATTTACATAAACTCCAGGAGTAGTTGTTCCACAATCAATTCCCCAAGCAACAATACCAGCCTGTCTGTAGATTGAGGGGTTGTCTATTGATGGACAAACCAAGGGACTAACACCGTCACCCTGACAACATTAAAAACAATAAACTTTTATAATTATGTAACAAATATATATATTTTTTACTTTTTGACAAAAAATTAAACAATAAAGTAGATAAGTGATTAATTTGGTGCTGAAACACAGAAATTGTGACAATGAAAGTGTTTGTAAATATCTGATGCATTTAGAAAAAAATGATTTATATTTGTTGATTCCATCTTCATGTGAGCTACTAGTTTTCTTAGTTAATTAAGAAATTAAGTTATTAATTAACTTAGTTAATTGATGAAATTACCCCCTCAAGGTTGCAAGTGTATGATTTATGGGTGTGGCATATTTGGGTTGTGCACTGTGTCATAGAAATCCTGCCTATTTCACACCCATAAATCATATGAATAGAACCTTGAGCACCAGTAGCAGGTTAGCTTTGAACTTGCCAGCAAGTATGTTAATAGTTTTCAATTAGTTACTTAAATAATTACGTACTTACGATTTATTCAGTGAATTCAAGATCATTACAACAAACGAATTTACATTTAATGTTGAA
The DNA here is from genome assembly GCA_036971475.1 of Prosapia bicincta. NCBI lineage: Eukaryota > Metazoa > Arthropoda > Insecta > Hemiptera > Cercopidae > Prosapia > Prosapia bicincta. The sequence continues at coordinate 78,377,139 of JBAIZL010000004.1, read as the reverse complement.
AAGAAAAATTAGAAATAAGATGCAAAGGTCTGAATTAAGATGTCATAAGGATTTCTGGCTTCCCCAGTGCTACCACCAAATACAATGAAAAATAAGTTTTTTAAACTTCAGAGTAAGAAAATAGGGCATTGGTATAGTAACTAATAAGGTTACAACATCCCTAACAAAGGAAAATCGTTTTAGGCCAACTAAATAATACAGTACATTTTACCTTGCAAGTATCCTTTCCTGGTTGACCTCCAGCACAGATAAAACTCTCATGTAACATAAAAAGTTGTCCTAACCTAGTAGATCTAAGACAGGCGAGACAAGGACCTCTAGGTACAATTGGTAAGTCAATCCTCTTCAATATAACCTGGTATTTTCCTGCTTTCCCTAAAGAAAAGTTTTAGATTAAAGTTTTTCAGTTAGATAAGTTTTAAAAAGTAACAATATAATACAAATTATATCAAAGAATATGTATAGGAACTCATCCTAATGAAATAGATAGTCAAATTATACTTAATGAATCTCCATTAAGAGTAATTAACTAAATATTCACAATATCACCAATGTTTCACAATATCTGTAACATTTCAGGGATAATTGTTTCACCTTATTTGAACATTACAAGCCTGCATAACTATAATACAAATTAAAAGTAAACAGAAGTATAAAATTTAATTTTTCAGTCAGTAGAACAGTTATGAAAATTAACAAGGAGTAGAAGGAAGTATAAATATATAACATCTCCAACTATTGAGATGAAGCTGAAACTGAATGAAAAATGAAAAACCGAATCATAATAAAGATTTAAGAAGTGGAGGTAGGTTAACAGTTTGTCTACATAAAAAATTTCATTCAAAACTTAAAATCCAATTAATTGAACAATGGAATTAAAAAACAAGAAACCTAAATTATGATACACCTTTTCGAACTTTTCCTGAAAAGCAACTGTTTAGGAAATTTCTGAACACAATGAATAATATAATTGTTTTTTTAGTAAATAGTAACGTTAATTTTCGTAAAACAATTTTAAAATAATAATATGATATTTTTTTATTTAAAGAGAAAGGTTGTGTTATGTATAGAAAAACTCTAGTAATGTACAATGACTGTAATTATATTATGTATATTTTTTTTAGTTCATGATATTCTGTAATATGCAGAGTATAAGACAGCTTAACAGAAATAAAGATGGAAGAACTGATTTTGGATATACACAATTTCAGATAACACGCAGACATATTTTAGCGTTTGAATTCTTAATAATTATGCAGTATAGTAATGGTTAGTGGTACTGTTTAATTAATACAATTCATGTAATTCTAAAAATGTCTATATATATATATATATATATATATATATATATATATATATATATATATATATATATATATATACTGTAATACACAAATTATGTTTCCTTAGTTGGTTATCCTGAATCAGAATCAAATGCTTGATCTTTCTTGGTATACAAAAGCTGTCAGAGAGACAGACATGGTGTTTCAATAATTATAACTGAAACACATTTTGTTTTCTAGCTGGGTAATAAAGGAACTAAATTTATTAAAGCATACTTCTCAAACTGACATGCAACAAAAGAGAAAAGATTTGAAACTAAAGCTTAGATCAAGAAGCAGCCCTATCAGCCTTTTCTAACATGATACTGGCAATACAAGCATCTAAGAAAATTTTTTTTTCTTAATAGACTTGACCATTTATAGTGCATTGATAGTTTTCATGAAAATTTTTAAAAAACAAGAATTTTACTGATATTTATCTCAATTCTATTGAACGTAGTTTGGTTTCAATGTCATCCTGAGTCTTAATTTACCAGATTGAGTAAAAACATGACAACAAAATTTATTTTATAAAAATTGTTTATAAAAAATTATTTGGATTCATAGTTTTGAGTTGAACAAAATTTTTAATAAAGTGGCACTAATTTATAATATAAACTATAAATTAAAAAAAAAAAATTAAGAAAAACTATTCATTATTGCTGAATTTAAAGTGAACTTGAAGTTCAGCCATAAGTGTAGTAACTGGTACCTAAATGAGCTAGGTAAGAGCAGTAAATATACTGGAGTTTTACTAACTGTTTATTTGTGCATATAGATAAACAATGATTAAACATAAATATTAGTAAACGAATTCCAAGAATAGGGAAACCTTATGCTGTGTTTACACTCTATTCCAATATATCCTGTTTTATGCAATGAAGACAATACTTATGAAAATTTAATTACAGACATAAAGGCAGTTCAGGTTTATATATTCTATATAGTTCCAGTCTATATATTCGATATGTGTAAAAGAGGAGAGATATTTGTAGAGGATGGAAAAATATAAAGAGAATGGACCAGGAAGTTACAGTAAAGTGTATTTTACTATTAGATTGTCCTAAAATGACAGAGGAAGAGAATTTGGGAAGGTGTTTGATATGTATGTGGGAGTGGGCCTATATTGCTAACAATATGTCTCCTGGCTCAGTTTGGGTCGAAGCCAAAAGGGTGTGTTGCGATCATCCGAAATTTCAGATTCGAGGGGTTGATATGTCTAGGGTTCTATCCACTGTAGTGATACCAAGGTTAGATAAATTCAATAAGTACGTACAATGAAAAAGTACAAGAAACAGGCATTTATATTTTTTGATTAAATAAATTACAGGGGGAATAGTACAAATAGATTTATTGTAAAACAATATCTGATAATGTATTAATGGTTTATTTTGCTATTTTGTAGTTGCTGTATCAGTGACCCCTAAAGTCCTCTTCCTTGTTGATTGTATTTCTTACTACTACTAATTATTAAGCTTTGTCTTTGTAGGTTTAATCTTTGTAGAATGCATTGCCCAGAGCATGATATTAAATACTTTATTGAGTTAAAACAATATTTTACTTGAATAAAAAAAAGGTCATACAATTTTTTTACTAATTAAAGTTTTAAACAATTTTCAATTTGAATAAATAAATAAAAGTAATAATCTGTCTTCATAATATCTATACATACACAGAAAAAAAAAATTGAAATATTTTTGAGATATTGTACTATATTTTTTGTTAATTAGATAAAACATTTTTGAATTAACTGATATTAATCACAATATTACCACCAAGTGATGAATATCAGTTAATTCCATATACATTTTATGTGATATAAAAAGTAATTTCTTCAAAATATTACCACTAATATTCTGCAAAATATTCCTCTGGTCTCTAAAATCACAATCACAATCTAGATGTTAATAATGTCAAGTTAATTAAGAATGTTAGAACTAATAAGTTATTAAATAGTTTTGAAAGTTTATAAATTAGTAAACATAAACCTGAGAATTTATTAAATTCTGATAGAGGTCCTATTCCTAATTCAATTTTATATTCATTTGTTAAATAGGATTACGATTTTTATATTAAATTTTGTGTTGGTTATAATTTCAAAAAACAATTTTAATTATGTTTTTATTGTATTTTTAATTTATATTTTAGTAAGTTGACGTTAGATATCTTGCTTTCACTCAATGGGCGTGGCTACGCCTTGTTTAACAGGTGGGGCCGCGGCGGTCGGAGTGGGAGTGACTAGTTCTGTAGATTATAAATAAGGTATTTTTCTAGTGTTAATCAGTCTTTGTATGTTATCCCTCTGAGGATGGTTACTTTGTAACTGAAATGTACATTAGGGTAAATTAAAGAAAGTTTGTGGTTAAGAGGTTTTTGTTTATTTATTATCATTTTGTTCATGTTAATCCTGCCTCACACAAAAATAAATTCGTAACATTTTTCCTATACAAAATGTCTTGAGATATAATTTATGTATACAGTTTTTTTAAAATAAGAAAATGAAATAATATATAAACACAAACCTAATTGTCTCAGAATACTTACCAAAAACATCTTTTCCCCAACCAGTTGCAACACAGTTCCTCCCATCAAAATTTTCATACAGATCTGGCAGACAGATAAGATCTACATGTTCTGCTAATTCTAATGGAGTCTCTAAGACAAGCAGGGCAATATCGTTATACAAAGCTCCAGAATGGTATTGCTCATGGATAACAACTTTTATTATATTACGATCTTGGTGACGGTAAAGCTCATTTTCAGTTTGAGTATCCCATTCTCCTGCTAGAACATTTAATTCACGAGCATTTTTCCTGTAAAGTTTAAAGTAACACGTAATTACATTAGGATTAGAATAAACAAATATTTTTGTTTAAAGGTAATAAGGAAATAGTTTAAATTTTAAATATTTAAAAAACTTAAAACAATTTTTTCAATATTATTTGATTCAATCTTCACTTGACCTATTAGTTTTACACTTAAACATATATTAGTATGTTACACTTGCCTATAGTAGCACTTACTTTTTGACTATTGAGGACAGGCATTTCGGGAGATGTGTCCCAATGTCAACTGAGTCTTAACTGACCTTTTGGTTGACTGAAAAGGTCAGGGTGGAGGTGAGGTAGAATGGAGACATTAGCGGTATTTTTAATGAGTATTGGGGGTTTTAATATCGAAAAGAGTATGAACTAGAATGTAACTACATGTTTAATATATGTGTAGGGTGTAGTTTGAAATGTTTGTATATTTTATACTTTTAGGTTGTGTAGCGTCGGTTATTTTAGTTTTGTTTGTGTATAATTTGTAGATTTGATGTAATGTGTGAGTAATTGTGGTTTGTGGATATAAGAAGTTCAGTAAAGTTTGATTAGGTGTTTTTTGTGTGTAAAAGATTCTTTTTTTTGTTTTCTTTAGATTTGTAATGAATTTCACAAGAATTTCTATAAAAATATTCCAAGATCTATGAACCTCATTGTAATTTTATGTAAGGTTCTGTTTACTTACTTATAGATCAATTAAGAATACAATGCCAAAAACTTCTGATGATATTTTTGTAGTGTTTCGCCAACCAAACTTGTCTTCATTAGCCAAACTTTCTTAATATCAATAAGTCAATTGTAAAGAATAAGGCCAAAAGGATGAATGTCCTAACATTAGTATTATACATAAATTGAAAAGCAAAAAAGGGGTAAATATAAATTGGTAATTACAGAGTCTAGAAATGATTAATGAATACATTTCTGAAAATAAAAGTGATATTATAAAATGAAGTGCCCAACTGTGTAGTTGTATTGTGTGGAATCAATAACAATAATGATTTTGACTGTGATAATGTTTCTCTTTGGGATAGAGACATTGTCATTTCATTTTTTATTCTGTTGAATTTTTATTTTAAGTCAGAATTTTTCAATATAATAAATAAAACACAAAATACTTCTCTAAAAAAACTTTAAGCTATATATGCTATTCATTTAAAAAAATAACAACTTACCCAACAACACAATGAGCTGCCGTCATAACAATTTGAGGATGAATAAGGGAACCTCCACATTGGTAGACATTAAGTGTAGTTCCATCTACATTTTCAGAACGGAGTACAGCAACCATCCATGGAAACTCGCCAAACTGTGCTTCATTGTCGGTAGCTCCAGTGATTCTAAAGCCTACTCCTTCAAAATTACGATTACCACATCCAGTTCTGCGGTTTACAGGTTTGAGAGTTATTGGCTCAGTTGGATCATTTGGTGGGGAATCGCAACAAACGTCGAGGTAGTTGTCACAAGCCCCGTCTTTCATTCTAAACAATTACAAGTATTAATTAGTTTTTATATATTTCAACAAAATTTAAGTTGGTAGTAACTTTTAATAGCAAACAAATCTTCTTGATATTTAACTCAAAACACAAGAAATTCGAATGTTTCTTAAATACTAAAAAAACTGTTTAAATGTGTAATGCAAAAATGGAATAATATAACCTGGATGAACCAATAATTTTTAGAGTAACTGGAAACATATTCTATCAAATCACTTTGAACTGTTTTGCCTTGTTAAGAGTGAGTTGTTTTAGAAGCTGTTTTGCAGAAACAAACATAATATTCATACCTGTAAGTATATATAATCCCTTAATGTTTGTAAACAGGTTTTTACCTCCATCTTGAGACAGATATTCTGAGACAAAATGTGCATGCTATGAGTGGTCAGTTGGAAAAATTAGGTTTTCAGACTTTACCACCTAAGCGCTATTTTAAACTAAGGTGCGATATGGATTTTTCATGGTCGTTATCAGGGTACTGACCCTATTTACATCTACAGGAAAGGATACTTTTTCAACCCCTCTACAAATAGTCTTTTTATTCTTAGTTTTCTGTTGAAACATCAGAATCAATTAGCAAATATTAGTTCTGTTATATTCATTTCTCCAACTGAAAGAAACTGAGTTAACAAGGTCCTCCCAATTTAACATGCTCATGTTACAGGAGAAAATTCAACTGCTTGACAAACATGAAAAAAGCGTTTTGTGATAGAATTATCTGTCACATTTGAAGTTAGAAAAACTCTAATCTCCTGCATTGTTAAAAATAAAATGAAAAAAAGAAATGAATGGTTGAAAGGAACAGGAGGATGTATGAACAGAGCCACAAAGAAAGTTTATTTAATTGTTTTATGTTCGAGTGATTTATATCACTTTTAAAAAAGGTTCATTATATTATTATATTTCAGATACGATTCAAGTTGAAGCTCTATCAACCAAAAAAATTAGGAAAGAATAACTTCAAGGCATACAATGGTTGGGTAGAGAGATTTTAAAATTGCCAGAACATTTTCTTCAACTCTGTGTGTGGTGAAGCTATTGGTGTTAATGTATAGATTGTACAGAAGATTGAATATTGAAAATTCATGGTCTAGTTGAGGTGTACGAACCTGAGAATATACACAATGGTGATGAGTGCTGCCTTTGAAAACTGTAACAGTACATTGTGAATATTGCATCAGCAGCAAAATGTATTGAGAAAAATTTACTGTATTTATTGGTGGGTTGGAGAAATTGAAAAACTCATAGTGATGGAAAAACAGCCTACCCCAGATGCCTGGATAGTAATTTTCTCCCAATGTTCTGGTGGTTTAATAAAAAAGCCTGGATTGCTAGTTTAATCATAGAAAAGTGGCTTTCATATTCTATTGATGGAAGAAATAAAAGTGAAGGATGTAAGGTAAAATCTTATTTTTACTCAATGCTACCTTCCAGCCGAATATTGTATTGTTTAACATGAAACTGTTGTATTTTCCCCAAACACAGCTTTAATTACACGACTGATGGATCAGGGTGAAAAAATAACTCCTAAATTTATTTAGACCAATGTTTTTGACGTAATCACCTGTTTCTAAAATCAGCATCTCTTTAAAAGTTTCTGAACTCATAACCAAATTAATGTTCTTGGTGCTAAAGTCAAGGCAAGAAGATAATTCTTCTTAAAACTGTTAATTTGTATTTCATTAGAGTTTGTTTTCCTTACAAGTAACAACAAGTATATTGCGCGTCAAAATAAGATTTTGTTTTAGGCAGTTTTACTGTTTTAACAACGTTTTCTGGGTTAGATGTGCAATGACAACGACTGCTGTGAAAATCGTTTCTCTAATTTTAACTGTGTAAGATAACATATGTATTCCAGAAATTAACTCTACTAACTGTAATTATTTTTCATGAACCAGCTTTAAGGTTTATGTTAATAATGTTTATGTAAAAAAAAAACACTGTGTAAATATAATTTAGATACAACAAGTTTTGAAGAACATTTTAAACCCTCATATCAGGCAGAGTTTTTGTATAGGTTATAGATTTACAAAAAATTCTAGTCATTAGCCATTTTTTACAAATGTCAGGCAACTTTGGATCACTGTACAGAGACTGCTTTAAAGAAATTAAATGAATCTTAATGGGTTTTACTATTTATAATCTTAGTAAAGTAAATTGTTGCTCCTTAATCATATGGCTAGAGTAAAGTGGTCCATGGGCATAACCTTAAATACTAATTATTAGTAAATAAGTGACTTTAGAACTTACTTGTTGATGTGTTTCAAAACAAATGTTTTATATACAAAGCTGACACTCTACTGGCAGTAGTTGCACAAGGCTAAGGTTGTGTGCATATGATTTATGAGTCTAGAGGGGGTGGGTTAAGCTGGTTGTTTACTATGTAACAATACCGCCTAATTAATATATCTATACAACAAAAATACTATGACAAAGTACATTATACAATAAAATACGTCAATCAGCAAAACTGCTACCAACATACAATTATATAGTAAACAACCAGTTTAACATAACCCCTCTACACTCATAAATCATATGGCCAAAACCTATGCCTTGTGCGACCGCCACCAGTAGAGTGTCAGCTTTGTAAATGAAACGATTGCTTCGAAAACACGTCAGCAAGTCAGTTCTAAATGAGTAATCACTCATTTACAAAATAGTTAATTATAATGTGAATTCAAGACAGTTACAGCGAGCAACAGAAAAAACTAATTTTTAATGGGAGTTTATGAAACTATCAATACTAACAGTTGAAGAAATAATTTAAAGTTAAGCTAAATAAGAAAGAAGTTTGATAATTTATTTGGCAATAGATTTTGCACTCTGCTTGATTTAAATATTTCTTTTGTAAATTTGTTTATTATTATATACTGAAGAATATTGTGAACATATAAAGAAATGTATAGCAGTTAAATAATATCAAGTTAGTATTGAGTAGATTATTAGAAGTTGCATCTACTCATATCTCAATCTTATTTTGTCTGATATTATTACCAAAGCTTCTTTTGATTTTAAAAGATTTTGTTAGATTCAGAAACATTAAGTTTATGTTGTCACTTAGCAAACATATTTTAAAGCATTGAAGTGGCAAATTTACCATTTGTTGAATTTGTTGTTAAATGTTAAAAATACAAGTGTTTTTCTACAATTATTCAATTTTACTATGAACAGTGTGAAAAATCCATTTATGAAGCTTTTAAAATGAACAACTTTCTTCGCCCAATGTTTTTGAACTGCATGCTTTTCGATCACTATTGAGTGATCCTGAGTAGGCTTTTGCTCCAACAATACCAAAATACATCAAAACAATTCATTCACAAACCAAAGAATCTATTTTACTAAAGAAGTTATCATACATAACTTTATGTACATATAAGTATACAAAAAAAGTAAACAATAAAATACAAGAAGTTTCTATGCCTTTTTTTTTGTAGATTTGCAAATACTTTCAGAAGTCATTCAAATGCAAAACCTTAAAAGTTTCACAATATTTCCATAATATGTTATAAAGTTGGTAGATGGCAGGAGTGTTCCTCGACATTCACAAAGTTACCAACAGGTAGGTGCAAGATCAGTAAAAAATGGCTATAACTTTGTCAACATGCATGGCGATTAAGTAGCGATGTGTGATGTGTTTCTTGTGTAGTGGAGATGTCAAACCAATTGAAATTCATCACAGAGTTACAGCACAGTGTAGTGATTCATGTTTATCAATGCAGCAAGTGTATGAGTGGAGTAAGAAGTTTAAAACCAATGTAGTTTTTGAGAGGATGTGCCAAGACCAACAGGCCCACCACATAGTGACAGACCAAAACATGGTGTTATTGGAGGAGTATGTAAAGGAGTACAGACCCATTCCTTTGAAAGAAATATTAATTCTTGCAGTTTTTGTGTTGTACATCTTGAGGTTTTTGTAGAAATTACACTTGTTTGTATTAACTTGGCAAAAAAACCCCTACTTACTGATTTATTCAGCAGACACGGTTCATGCTAGGTCAGCGCATTAATCAATGCTGTGAATTACTGACAAGACTGTTGCTCTGGTGTGTTGTGTTGGTGTGATTCTGTGGTATATTTCGTTTCTGTGGTGTGTTATTGTGCCGTTATAGATTAATGCGCTGACCTAGCGTAAAACGTGTCTCCTGTATAAATCAGTAAGTAGGGTTTTTTTGCCAAGTTAATACAAACAAATGAAATATTAGTATTAGTTCAGTGCAGAATATTGTTCATAGTATACTGTACTTCAATGAGGTGTCTGCGAGATGGGTAGCATTTTGGTTGACTGTAAAATTGAAAGACATTGATGCCCGTAATGAACTTTTGCATCATTTCCATGTTGAAGGTGATGCATTTCAGGACAAAATTGTAAAAGCCATTGAGATTTGGGTACATTATCACCAACCAAAAATTAAAAAGTCAAGCAGGGAAGGCTCAGCTTATTGCATAAACAAAAAAATTCTGCATCAACCATCCGCTGGAATAGCTAATTTGAATCTCTTATGCAATGAAAATGGAGTAATTATAGAGCACTATATGGATAGTGAACTGATGGTAACTGGAACTTATTATTTAAACATTCTAAAAATCATAACCTTCCTAAAATCATGAGCTAACAATGACATTTAGAGTACTGTAACAGTATGATAATGCTTGACACAGCTTGTAAGATAGTCGAAACTAAAGAAATTAAATTTTAATGTCTGGTACATCCTCCTTTTTCTTCAGACCTTGGTCATAGAGACTTTCATGTGTTTGGCCTATTCAAGGAAACAATGGAACCCAATGATATTTCCAGAAGGGGACTATGTTAAAATAACGTTATTATTTAATCACTTTAGCAATAGTTTATGACTATCCGAACTTTAAATTTTATAAATTTGTAAATTTAAAGTTAGGATACTCATAAACTATTGTTAAAGTGATTAATTAAGATTCACTGAACGTAATGGACTACAATATTCAAGAATATTATTATGTTATGTTCAGTAATGTAATACGTTCAAGGTAACTGTCAGTGGACTTGGCATTTGTAGATGATATTCAGAGAAGGAACAGAGAGAAGTATGAGAGAAACCACATTTCTAAATTTTGGAATAGAACATTTAAATAATTAGAATTAAAGAAAAGGAAATTGAGACAGTACAGTGATCACAAGTAGAAAATGAACATATTCCACCTAATTGGTTGAAATCAGTTCGAATCAGTATCTAACTTAAATTTCTAAAAATCATAACAACACTACCAAACAGGAAATAATACTTTAAATAGAGAAAGCATAATTTATAGATAAATGAAATTATAATAGGAAAACAAAATATTCAAGACAACAAATGTGATTATATTTCATAAAATATTTTGTTATAAAGGTAGGGAATTTTGTTGCCCATAACAATGAGAGTAACCCTTTACTTAATAATTTAGTAAAATAACTGCCAAACTAAACATATATTTAAAGAAAATTTATAAAAAATCCTATTAAAAAAATGCACAAATATTTATGAGTAATATAGCAAAATGTAAAAAGGAGAGATATGTCAGTCAATTGTATTTATACTTTAAATTATCATCTATTCATCATTTGTTCACCATCACTCCACAAAAAGCAATTGTGTTTTTGGAGGTTATTCTATAAAAACTTTTGTAAATCTGGCATTATTCACAAAGACCTAATGTGATAGCATCAGTTTTGACCAAACAAATTTAAGCAGTAGTTTAGCTTCATCAGAAAAGCTCTTCTCTTAAGTCATGCAAGACGCCCCAAGAAGTGGAGTGAAGCCTTTATCATGCCAGGAAAGTAATTTATTTATAAAGCTGCATACTTACAGATTTTAGATAGTGCAAGAATTTTAGTGCCTCAACATGATTATGTATTTGTAAATTAATAAATTTTTTGGGCACTGTGGACTAATTTTATTTAAATAAATAAATACCCAGTAACCACAATAAAAATCTTTTGTTTTATTTTACATAAAACATTTATATTTTATCTTTTATTTGATTTATATGACTATGTGTTTGTTACTGACGGTTTAAGTTAGCCACATCTAAAAATATGAGTAATTTCTCCCTGATAAGACCTGATTTAATTTAAAGGGACATAAAGAATTAAAATACAAGCTCTAGAACAGCAAATGAATGACATATTATATCATATTCCACTTCCAAAAAGTCTCCACTTGTCAAAAGTTACAGATGTCCAATGTTAGTAAATAGATTAGCCAATATTTACAAATTGTAATAACTTCAGAAGTTTATGTATATGTAATTCAACAATTCTAAGCAATATTCTTGAATTTTTGTAGTCAATTACGTTCGGTGAATCTTATTCATCACTTAAACAATAATTTATGACTATTCGAACTTTAAATTTAGTAAATTTGTTAAAACTCTGTTAAAACAAAGAGCTAAACACAATTAAATATCTAGCATACACAAATGGATACAACACTATAATAATAGACAAAGTATGGTACAAAATTTTAAAAAAACACTAAAATTAACACTACAGACAGGGAAAACAAATACATACATTACCATACATTATCTAAACTACAAACAAAATAGCCCGCAAATTTCAAAAAATTGGATACAAAATAGCATACAAAACTAATAACAATTTTCAATACAAAATGCAACACAACACCAACAACAAAGATAAACTACAAGCACCAGGCGTATACAAACTGAACTGCGACGAATGTAACATATTTTACATTGGACAAACAGGTTGCACCTATAAAGAGTCAAGGAACTCAAACAGAACACCAACTCAACATTTTACAATCATATAAAAGGAACAGGACACAAATACACAGACATTTACCATAACCTAGAAATCCTTCTCATCAACAAAAAAGGACCACATCTCAACACACTACAACAATATGAAATTTACAGACACACAAAAACACAAAGTACAAACATATTAAACGAACAAACACAATACAAATCACACATACTATTTGATACTTCCTAGAATTTGTATTGTGTAAAGACCTTCGCTCTACTTTCACAAAGCAATGGCTTTTTGCGTTTCGCCTTTTAAACACATAAAACTAGTTGCTGGTTTTATACTAAATCTAAAGTAGTAAATATATAACAACTAACGATATTGTTAGTTATTGTGGATTAATACAATCTATTGAAATTAAAAAGCTATTTGGAAGTAGGTAGAGCGGGAGGAATAGCTACGTTATATTACCATATGTCGCTACCCTGTTAAACCTACTACACAGTTTACGATGAGGTGACGTACACTGTGCAAGTGTTAACAATGTTGATACCGGTTGTCATAGAAATCACCAACACCCGATTTGGTAAAACCGATACCTCCAAAACCTCAACTTAACAAATACTTTTTAAATTTTCTTTCTACTAATAATGTGTATAGATAGTATAACAATACTGTATAGCTTTAAACAAAGAGTCGAAGAACACAAACAGAACACCAACTCAACATTTTACAGCCACATAAAAGATTCAGGACACAAATACACAGACATTTACCATAACCTAGAAATCCTACACATCAACAAAAAAGGACCACATCTCAACACACTACAACAATATGAAATTTACAGACACACAAAAACACAAAGTACAAACATATTAAACGAACAAACACAATACAAATCACAGATACTATTTGATACTATCGAAAACCTACCTTTAAAACCGTCACTACTTGACCCAATATCTCCAAGCGGAAGACACTGATGAAGATCGGCACATAGCGATCGAAAACGTTCTGTCTCAGTAAGGTTTAACAAATTTACTAAACTCAAAGTTCGGATAGTCTAAGCAATACTTGTGGAAGACAATCAATATCATCAGTTTCATCACGTAGGCAATTCCACTACTTATATCACATGCATAATGGAGTAATACACAGGTTTAAGAAGTTATTTGATATGAAGCTGATTTCCATAAACCTTTATTTCCATGTGAGGAGTGTATGAAATTAAACGAATTCAGATGTTATTTCTTCTTAAGTCTTGTGAATTTCAGGTTGATAAAATATCAATTTATGTTTATGAGTCAACTCTGAAATAGATAATGTAAACAGTTGTTTAGAGTTGAAGATTCAATATATAATCATGCAAGGTTTCCATGAGTTATTATTCATGTTCAGCCAGACATTAATGAAGTGTTATTAACTTTCATTCAGCCTTGTCAAATAAAGATTTAGATGGTTGCTTATGACCTTGCGTGAAACTGGGGATGTAATCTCCTTATAAGTTTGAAATTAATGTGAAATTATATGCAATTAATTACAACTATTAAATTGTAATTTATGTTTGTTTTATTAGAAGAGAACGTAATTGGGAAATTTTTTTCTACATTGATTTAAATTTGAGTAGTGAGTTTATGTAATTAAGGATAAACATAAAATAAACATGAGTTTCTGGCTGAAAATTGATGCAAAATGCTGTAAACAATTTAACCATGGTGAATTCATACTATATATTTATATTATGGTATTTTACAAAAGAAAAGAATCTGTCTAAGGCATTACTCAAGAAGGAAATGTTTGCTGAAAGATTTACCAGAAAAAGTGGACAGAAAAAAAATATTATGCTGGAAGCTATACTGCGAATGTTACGAGCCTAATCCAGCCGATGGATCAGGGTATTCTGGAATGTATGAACAAAATACTAGGCAGGGACAAAATGAACAAAATATATGAAATTGCTGAAGGCAGGAATGATGAGAATAAAGATGAAGGTTGTACCGAGACAGTACAAGAAAAGAAAATAGTCACGGTAAGAGACAGCCACCTTAGAAACTGCACTACATTATATTTAACAACAGACAGACACCACGCTAACAGATGTGGTTCTGCTATAACGTCTACATGACACTGCAGCTCAAAAACAATTTGATTAGTAGACACAGAAAACACTATAACTTTTTCCAAAAAAAGTAGTAACTGTGATGAACAATGTATTCCAAAGCAAGATTATTTTATGTATGTAATGTAATCAATAAAGCTCTATACATTTATTTTGTGTATTCTCAATTGTATTAGAGTTCATTAACACTCCTGTTTTTTTTAATGCACCGGAATTTATGCCAGTGTAATCCGAGTTATCGGTTCCGATGGGGTCTCAGTCCCATCTACCTCGAATTATCAAGACTCTACTGTACATCTAACGTTATAAAAGATTTTTCTTTTAATACATGAGAATTAAACATTTCTACTATTTACAAGCAAAAAAACAATGAACTAAAATAAAACACAACCACACAAGTAAGTGTCCACCATATTACTGGATAAGGCTTCTAATATTTTTGTTTACTGTTTGATACGTGAACAAACTCTTGTAAATGCAAATAAACTTAGCTTTGAATGCAAAGATAAGAAACAATGGGGATTGTTGTCTAACATCTTTGAGCTCTTGCATTTTGTAGTCCATTACGTTCAGTGAATCTTATTAATCTCTTAAACAATAGTTTATGACTATTGACAAAAGTTTGGATAGTCATAAACTATTGTTTAAGTGATGAATCTTTAAGCTGATGCAGGTGCTAGAAACCAGCATTGTAATTAGAAGCCTATATAGTTATTATTTGTGAACAGTTTTTAACTCAGTAAAGGAGAATATTATAAACTAATTGTACAATTGCTCTGATCCAGAACTGAAAAAGATATGTATAAATAATTACGAGGATGTGTTAGAGCAAAGCCTCACTCAGATTTTGAGCTTAGGTATAAAAAATCTACAAACAACTGTAAGAAACCACTTGAATGAAAGCTACACCACAGAAAGCTTCATATTTCTTTTATCATACAGATCCATATACCACCTTTTATATTCCAGACCTGACTGATCACATTCTAAAGCTGGGCACACAACATTTTGCATATTTGGAAGCAAAGTGCAAGTGTCACTCTAGCATGAACAAAGTTTCTTATAACTTACACTAAATCATTATTTAACATGGAACAAGTACATGGCTTGTATGGTGGTGTTGAAGGCTTTTGTAAAATACCAGACCTGATATCAATAAGCCCAACTCCGTCAGTGATGACAGATTTGTTACTGCTGCACAGGTAGTATGGAACACAAATGCATCCATTTGGACCAATGATGGGGCCAGGTGAAACTTGATTTCCTTGGTCTCCTGCGTCTGGGTTTGGGATGTTTGTGTCTGGTTGCTTGGAGGTTGAAAAGCTGAATCTATCACACTGGACAAATCATCTGGAGATTTATTAGTTTGTCGTGTTGTCCTCCTATATAACTTGTCTACTAGAGTTCCTAAATCTCCTTCAACACCCTCACCCCGAACTATTACTTCTTCACATAGGCAGTGTTGCAATAAAGCAAAAAATAATATAAAAATTATTTTACTAGCCATTATCCTGAAACAGAAATATAACAACTTTTAGATTATAAAATATTATACCAATAAACTACTTTCTTAAAATATTTAGTAAAATTTAATGCTCTTCATAAGTTTATGTAAGGCCTTCAGATAGAATGAGCTAAGTATCTTAACTTTTGGAAAAGTACTGTGTCTGCTTTAGTGGGTATTTATGTAACATGACTATTAAATAACAACGTAATTAATAACCAAAGACAAAAAAACATTTAAAATAGAATTACTGCATGAAAAAATCAACTGTTCACAATCTAACTACATCTAATTTCATAGAATCAATTCTCTACACATCGACATAGATCCTTCTGTTAAGGAAATGTAATAATCATAAATTTAACAAATTATTATGTCTTTGGTAAAGTCCTTTTTATATTTTTAAATTCCTTTTTAAATATTCGATAGATGGAAAAGATGATAGGGTAAGAAAGTTAATTCGCTTAGTGGGAATGCTAGTATGCGACTCATTCAGGAAACAGCTGTGAAAGATAAGGCACATCCAGGAAATCCTAGGTCCACAAGATAGGTTACATCATACATACTATAAGTTTATGAAATAATTTTCTTGTTCTTGGAAAAATTCAAGGTAACTGAGAATTTTAACTAAATTAACTAAACTAACTAATTCTTTTACATATAACTTTGTCTGATAATGTCATAAAAATTATTTTAGACTTTGAATATATTTTACAAATTATACATTTTCAAAATTTGACCTTAACCCATATATGTCTGTTTTCATCTCATTGTAAGAAATTTCATCCAATTGTTTATAACAAGAGTTGTATAACAAGGATATAGTGATTTTTATTAGCTGTGTTTATGAAATTTAGTCAAGGTCAAGTCTATAATGAAACTTGTCTGAGATTAATTATTTTAGAACAGGTTTAATAAATTCTGAGTCTAATATTTCACAAGGACAAAACAATTGAAGATCTTTGTAAGCTATTATAGATTGTCCTGCCTTCCCATAATTGAGACTGTGGCTTTCAGTTTTAAAATTACGCCATTAATTTAGACTTGTTTCTACAATCTCATATTTTTTTTGAAAATATTAAAATTTTTTAATAAATGAAATTCTCAAGTCATAAAAACAATGATCAAAACAGTTCATCACCAGCTAAAACCAGAATAAGATTTCGGGGTTTAATCTTATAATTGTTTATGTGTTTTGGCAAGGGTAGAAAAAAATACCAGGGATAATGAAAGACTGAGCTGGGACCCTCTCACTGCTTTGGATCTTGGATTGAAAGTGGAATTTTACAAAGGTTGAGAAGGGCAATAAATGCTGTGCTGCCCTCCACTTCCCAATATAAATGGAAATATAAATTTACTGGACATTATAATTGACTATGTTTTAAATTAATATTGCACTTAATTGATTGAGCATTCTTGATATCTCTTTGCACTAACATATTTTACAAGTCTTGACCTGGTACCCTTCATCGTACAATTCCCTATTAATATTCATTAGCCATATCTCAAAAAATGCCCTGCTTTTAAAAATTTGTTATCACTTAAATTTTTTAGTTTAATAATTTTGTGAGAAGAGAGTAGCCAGAGTGAGAAGAGAATAACAATGGTCAGTTCTTTTATACCATTAAAATAGTTGAGGAGAGACCTCTTTTACTCTATTCAGTTAAAGATTTTAACTTGGTCAGTACAATGCTTCAAACAGCCGATGGACTGTTGCGCCCTAGGTTTAACCTAAGGCGACCATTCGTCCCGCTTTTGGCGGGACAGTCCCGCTTTTTAGGTTAGTGTCCCGCTGTCCCCAGATTTACTCGGGGGACTCTATTATGTCCCGCTTTGGCAGGATAAAGATAAACAAATAAACGTCGCGCTTTAAATATTATTTTATATTATATCCCAAAATAAAATGTTCTTGACTGACTCTTTCACAATATAAAAGCAGCAAGGACATTGCATACACTTAAATGTATTGTTTATTTGGTCCTTGTAAATTATACCTGTATCGGGGAATTTTGTAGTTTTTGGCAATTCTGCTAACTATCTCTTTTAAACTGCATAAAAAAATATGATACAAATGAAAAGTTGTCAGAATGGTGTAAGCTGAAAACGTCGATCGATCAAAGATGGGTAGCAGTATTTCTCCATTTTGAACAAAAGAACATTCCTTACGAAAACTTACGTTACATCTCTGAGTTGCTTCTGTGTCTGCCAGGAACTAATGTTCCAGTTGAACGAGTGTTTACTAACATGAACAATATATGGACTGAAAGTAAATCTCAATTGAACGTTCTAACTTTAACAGCAATGCTTATGCTGAAGTATAATGTTGGACTAACTTGTGATAAGTTTCATGACAAAATAAAAGGAGAACCACCTTTCCTTAAAGACATACTGTATCATCTTTTCAGCGTTTGATTAAAAGACATTGAAATGAAGCAGAACGGTAAGTACTTCACGAAGTGTAAGATAAAGATGCCTGTAAGACGGAAGCCCTATAAGATAAATCTCACGATAGGGTTGTAAATCTCATGCAAAATCCTAAAGGTTGTTAGTTACGTGGAAGACTGAAGGAAGGATGACTGTTAATTGTTGACATTTAAACATGTTTAAAGTCAACTTATAAGCATCTTTTAATTTGGATCTGTCAGTCACATTTTTTAGTAATTTGAGTTGAAAATAAAATTGCTGTCCCAGTTGATACAGATATAGATCCCGAAACGGACGGGCTTCATAATTTACTTGTACGGATAAATGAATACGAGCAAATTGCGTAAAACGAAATATGCGTAGAACTACACCTGGGATCTTGTGAAAGATGCGTACAGTATAAGGTTTTGACAGATGGTGAGGGTAAACTATTACGTCAGACTGTGTGATATGCGAAAAAACGTACAACGTTTAGGCATACACGGATCTTTTAAAATCACTGAGCTACATAAATGAGTATATCTCTATATCTAGTTTCTCAAGGCTGGAGATCCTTTCAGCTTTATCTATTAAACTTTATTTCCATTTTACTTTTTCCAGGATTTGGACTGACAAAATTATAGAGATATGTTGCGCTATTTCATTTTGGCTGTTTCCTCATGTACGCTAATTTTCCTCTGCGCATTTTCGTGCCACCGGATAAATTACCTGTAATTTACCATCATTATAGTGTAACCTGTTCAAAACCAGCCTAAGTGGATAAGGCTAGCTGTTACCTACGGTAACTAGCTTAGGCCTACGTGAAAGATATGCTCCTATGCAAATGCCAGAATTTACGTGGCTTTTAGTAGATTAATTATTCCACTAACCCTAACACAATCACTTTTTGATCATTTGCTGTCAAATATAAATTTACATATTTGGCCTTCTTTGTAAATAATTTTAACAATTTGTTGACAATTCAACATCTGCTAATGTCTTTTTTCAAAATAATAGTCATTTTAATTTAATAATAATAATTTACAATAAAATTTTATTTTATGATTTATGTCGAAAGGCTAATATATAATTTAGTTTAGTCATTACCAGAATAAAACTAACAATTTTAAGTTTGCATACACAATCCTCATTTCTATAGTAATAATTAATAAGAAGTGTACAAAATATCGAAATTAAACTACGTACAATCTTAGCATATTAGTCGAGACAGGAATTGTTTCCGGGAGGGAGGGTTGTTAGAGCAGCCAGATTTTGGAGGGGGAAGTGTTTTGAAAATTAAATGAAAAACATCCTAGAACACGTTTTAAACAAAAAAAGGATTGGAAATTCTACCCACATGGCCGCTTCGGCAGCTCTTTCACCGTAATATTTTATTTGTATTTATAAATTATAAAAATGCCTAATTCTTTTTCATACATTTATAAAGGGTCTAATACCTTTGATTTATTCTTGATATGACCTTGCATGTATTAAAACCATAAATTTATCACTCGCTCTATTTACAGATTTACTTTTTAGTTGTTTACAAATAGTATTTATAGTGTATCCCGTATCTTATCTAGATCGATCATAATGATCTACTCCTGTACGATTAGAATCCTCTGAGGCCTCTCTTAACCTGACGTGATGCTCTATCTGGTACTGAGTTTGTCAAACTATTTAGACCCACAGAACTATTTTTTGTAGGAAAGTTGTTACTTTAAAATGATACTTTTGGAGAATCAGTCAATTAAACCAGAATTTCTATAAAACATTTTTTACTTTATACTGTATGTAATTCTCACTTTACTGTTAAACTAAATATCTTGGGTTCTCTTCTTGATAAAGCCAATGAATTTAAGTATGCATTTTTACCCACAGGTTAATTCAGTTTGTGAAAAAGTAGGGTTAAACTAAGGTAACCATATTCATAATGACCTCCAAGCGGGACACATTAGGAGGGTCAGGAGGCCTCCCCCCGGATACCGTGTGCAAGATATTTTCTAAATTGACACAACTAAACGTCCTAAACTCATTATTTTATCTATTTTAGCATTTAAATTTACATAAATAAGCATAGGTAAAACTTTACTGTTAAGGTAGTAAAAGTAGCACAATTACACTAATCGGACCATCAGTTAAATTAATTTATTAATAATGAAACAATCAAAAATACACATTTAACAATCGAAAATATTGTAAGTTACACAGTAAAATCAACTGAATGAAGTGTACTGTCCGACCGAGAGGAGAAAATAATTGGCAAACTATGTAGACAAGTTTATGAAACATCTTCTTTTGCCAAACTTGTAAAAAGGTTAATTGGCAAATTAGTAAAGTTTAAATTGTCAATGCAACCTCAACTCATTTCGATATAAAAACAAGAGTACAGTATGTCCACTAGCCTACACGTTCACTCATTGGCATACTTTTATGATAAATGTATGTCTTTAAGGAGAGCTGGTTCTCCTTTTATTTTGTCATGAAACTTATCACAAGTTAGTCCAACATTGTACTTCAGCATAGGCATTGCTCTTAAAGTTAGAACATTCAATTGAGATTTACTTTCAGTCCATATATTGTATATCAGATATTCCTCGACATATATAGACGAGTGACTAAGCAATATTGTCTAGATTTAGTATTCTGAGAAAATGAAATTATGATTTTATTATTATTGTTTTGTATTTTATTACTATTTAAAAATTCTATAATTTTATTAATAATTATATTTTGTTATTATTCAAATTTATTATTTTTCATTATCATAAAAGCCTTTTTTTATCATTTCTATATATATATATATATATATATATATATATATATATATATATAACGTAAAAATATTAATAAATATACGTTTTGTTGTTTAATAATGTAAAACAACATAGGTTATTCAAATACAAAAATATTTATTAATTTATATCCAAAGCTTTTCGTTGGTAAACAGTACCAACATCATCAGGAATTAATATATATATATATATATATATATATATATATATGTGTGTGTGTGTGTGTGTGTGTGTGTGTGTGTGTGTGTGTGTGTGTGTGTGTGTGTGTGTGTGTGTGTGTGTCTGTGTGTGTGTGTGTGTGTGTGTGTGTGTGTGTGTATCTTACAGCATTACTAAACTATTTACTTAGCTTCTACTCTAATCCTTTATTTTTTTAATGCAATTTGTTGATTTTAAAGTTTTTATAATAAAAAGACGGATGTTT
Organism: Prosapia bicincta; assembly: GCA_036971475.1. Taxonomy (NCBI): domain Eukaryota; kingdom Metazoa; phylum Arthropoda; class Insecta; order Hemiptera; family Cercopidae; genus Prosapia; species Prosapia bicincta. The sequence goes on along the minus strand of JBAIZL010000004.1, from coordinate 78,355,521 downwards.
TAAAGACTTAAGAATGATTTTTTAATACGAATACTTTTCTAAAACTAATATTTTGTTCTTTTCAAGTCATTATTAAACTTATAGCCTAAAGGAAGAACATCAACAATGTCAATGTCAAATACAAATTGAAGGTTTTTTTGTGAACACTGTTTTTCGATATTCAAACATTTTCTGTTTTTACTTCAACCAGTAGATAAAAAGCGCAATGAGGTCACAGGTCAAAGGCCTTTTTAAGATATCCGTTCTTAAGACCCTGATCCAAAACACCGCTCTGATTGTGAGTTTTGTGTTAGTTTTTTATTACTGCATTGAAGAGAGTATCACTAAAGAGGCAAAGGGGCAAGACAGCACGGGACCTACCGATTAAAATAGTTCACAAAGCGATAATACTGGGTTTGAATAATGCTAAATCAGTTGTTTTTAAGCTGGGGATCAAAAAAATTTGAAAACCAAACACAAATTAAACCTTTTAATTTAAAACACGTACTTTTTCTTCTAGTTTCAATTTTCTAATCTTGATTAATCTTGAAATTATTTTCTAACCAGCCATTTTGCCCATTATCACCTACGAAGAATAAAACATACCTATGAATATAACTAGGATTAAGGTATAAAGGTATAGATAAGCTATGGGGTAAGTAGAGGATAAGGATGGAATTAAGTAGGGCTAAGGTAAGGGCTTACTAATCCCTTAGTACTGGGAATTGGAAAGTTATGGCATATCTTCCGCTTGGTTCAGAGAGGGCTTACTAACCTACGTTTCTTATCCTAAGTGATAAAGATACAATTTTACAGTTACAAATGCTGAGTTTATAATCTAATTCGTTATAAAATGAGAAATTAGCTTACATATATTGTACACAAAAATTATTATCCCTTTCTGGAACACTATCATGAATCTCTTATTATTTATTACCTTTGTATCTTGACAGCTGTAGAATAATTAAATTTCTTATAGCTCAGTGTCAGAAATTAAATCCATCTTTAGACTTATCATAATGAGTAGCTATTTTTAATTTTAAATACTTTAAAATGTTAAATGAGTGGAGAGTACGTAGGAAGATTAAAAAAAAATTATAATAAGGTGTTGTTAGGAATAATATTTTTTTAAATGGCATACATAAATACAGTAAATGTTTTTACAGAATTTGTAACCTTAGCGATTCATTGACCTTGGCTGGCAAATACCAAATTAGCCTATTTAATTTTAAATTTAACACGTCATTCCATGTTTAGTTTTCGAGGAGGATGCTAAATATCAAGCTCCTGTCGCCGACCTTGTCGTAGCATATGAATATTTCCTCCGCCTCTACTGGTTATTTTAATTTATATCCATTTTAGAGATATTTAATATTAAAAATTGCGAAAACATCAACATATTCAATCCATACTCTAGAAAAATACGAAAGTTTATTTCTCAATTCCTTTTCAAAATTTTTCATAAAAAGTTCGGCTATAAAAGGAGATAAACTATTCCCCATAGCTATACCATCCTTTTGTTGGTAAAAGTCGTTGTTAAAAGAAAAGTAATTGTGTCATACAAAACTTAGTTAATTTCAGATATTAGTTAACTTCATTAATCTCTACTTTATTTTCAATTAAAAATTCTTTTAATAAAATTATTGTTTCAGCAATTGCTATACTTGGAAATAGTGAACTAACGTCAAACGATACAAGAATTTCGTCATATGTTAATTCAATATTTTTTAATTTTGTTAGAAACTCTCCTTTATTTTTTTATTGAGCTGGATTCTATATTAAATTTAAAATTTCCAAAACTTTACTAAACCATTTTGACAAAAGATAAGTTGGTGAGTCAATCCCCGAAACTATCGGTCTCACCAAATTACCTTGTTTATGTGTCTTTGGGAGGCAATATAATTATTCTAGGTAGAACTACGTCTGAAACATTAAATGTATAAATTTAATTTTTTGGAATAACTGAATCGCAACTTTTAATAATATTTGCCGTTTCTTTTACAAATTTGTTTAATGGATTTTTTCTTGATTTCATAAAAACATTTTCTCTTAACAAATTATGAACTCTATTAACATAATCTCCTTTATTTTAAAATTAAAATTGTATTTCCATTGTCTCCTTTTAAAAAAATAACATTTTTGGGATCTTAAACTTTTTATGACTTCCAAATCTTGATTATTTCGGGCTGCATTCTTCTTTAATTTTAAATTTTCAGCCATCTTCACTTTACAAGCACTTTTTATCAGATTCATTTAAACTTCTAATTCCACTTTCAATATTTCCTATTAACTCTTCAACACTTTTTTCATTATTATTACGAAATGAAAATTTCACCCCTTATTTAATATTTCCATTTCCGACTGGGTAAGTTTTTTTCTGGGGTATTTCTCATCAACATGGTTAATTTTCTATCCAACTTTTCAACTTTGATGAAATATTTATATTCATTTACTACATAAACTTGTTTACAAAAAATATCCCAATTTTCATTATTTTCTTTTGCTAACTTTAAATGTAATTTGTATAATTCCAATTCCACAGTACTTTACCATAAAGGTATTTTATTTCTAAACTTAACCATTTCACCTTTGCAAACTGTAAGACTTTCTCTGTTCTAGAATTTTTTATTTTTATATCTATTCCTTCAATAAATTTAGAAGTTATGTTCTTCTTTTTACATCTTTTCAGAAACTTTATATCCGTTAATATCAATTTAACTTGTAGGTTTAATTTTTTGGATCTGTTCCAGCAATGAAATGTTCTAGTACTACCGAATTACATTTAACATTTATTAAACTTCTTATTGCAAGGAAGTGTGTTCGAATCTTTATTGCCTCTATAGAGTGTAGACTTTCTTTAGGTATGTGACCCTGCCACTTTATCTGTCATAAGAGGATTTTATGTCCTTACTTTAACCATAACTGTATTCACAACCCTTTCCTGTCCTTTATACGTAATAACAGACATTACGGCAGGCCACATTAGCTAAAAAACAATCAAACCACAAACAGAAAGCAATTTGCTTTTTACAGTTACAATACAAGCTTAGACACTGTACGAAGAGCCTGAAGTGGAGATATTTAGAAAATTCAGATTGAGCCACATTAAAAAAAATATTAAAAGAAAAAAAGTGGTAAGGGGTTGAAAAACAGCAAGAAAGTTCATCGGGGTTGAATGACTTGTCTGAAAAAACCAATAATGATAGATTAAACATTTGTGTTACAACTATGTTCAGAACTGTTATAGACGGAAGTGTAAAATAAGTGAAACAGTACAATTTTGATATAAGCGTAAATATGCATCATAATTGCAAGAACGTCATACTCGTAGCACGTGTATTACTGAACAAAACAAAGTGAATACTACAACAGAAGTAATAAAATTAGAAAGAAATTTGTAGGTGGGGTGGGGGATGACCGAGTACAGCGTTGCCATGTCGTTAGTAAGCAAACCTTATCACGTTCACAACAATCAGGGAGAAGAATGACGAGGTAAGCAAATTACACTTGGAGCGAGGAACAAGACAACGCACAGTTCTCTTGGAGAGAAGGCGGTAAAATACCTTTATAACATAAATGTAGTAAGACGAAGCTGAAGGTAGAGAGAAGGAAAGTGCTCGAGTACAAGAGCTAAGCTTGTATGAACATGTAAAACTAGGGCGTTATATAATATAATCTCATCACAACATGAGAATTATTGTACAGACACGAAATTTAAAATAATTGGTTAAAGTAATAGAAAAATTATCTCTCAAGGAATTTCAAAACATTTTTTTCAGAAATCTCAAAAAAATTTCAGATTATTTTTATTTGAGTTTGTGTTGTCCTTTTGAGAAAAATATCGCTTTGTTTCAAACCACAAAGCCTTAGTATCATTGATCTTTTTCCCAATTGGTCTTCTTAAGCATTTTAGCTGTGGGGGTGGAACGTCAGACGCCTGTACCTGCGTTTGTATGGGCAATATTTGGTCAGCTGGTTCCGGTTTTTTGACGCCTGGCTTATTGGTAAGGTAACTATGGAGATCATTGCCGTATGGTTTGGAGACAGTAGAGCTCTATATCGTCTGTTTGAAATTAAGATCTTCCATGAGAATGATGGGGTCAGAGCTGGATAGCCTACTACCAGGTTGTAGATAAGCAGAGAATATATAAAGGTTGGTACCCTCGTAGTGTACCTGAAACATAAGATAAGTACTATGAAAACATAAGATTGGAATCCATTAAGAAGAACGAAGGTGTTAGACCCTGGCCAAGTTGATGTTAAACTCGTTTTGGGGAAAATTTAGACAAAGGGAAAATCAGACTAAAACTACAATATTTCGTCAGCCGTCCGAATTTTTTAAAATGATGAGATCACCATCTATACATGTAAACAATATTCAAGAAATCAACGACGACGTGATCATAGTTAACTGACAATTCGTAGAAAATGATTGCAATCCCTTATCTATTGCAAATGTTGTAATTGCTGCATACACTACAGCTCAGGCCAGATTAGAACTGTTTGAACGATTTGGGGAGGCAGGTATTGTATTATGACACTGATAGTGTTATATATTATCACAGACCAGGAATGCATAAGGTACAAACAGGTGACTACTTAGGACATATGACTGACGAGCTTGGTACATACGGACAAGGATCATACATTACAGAATTTGTATCGGGAGGTCCAAAGACTTATGGCTTCAGAGTACTCTCTACAGCTAGAAACTCAATAGAGACAGTTTGCAAAGTAAAAGGACTGACTTTAAACCTTCGCACATCTGGTTTGGTTAATTTTCAATCTCTAAAATCAATGGTCACAGACAAAGACGAATCCTTGGAGGTGCCCGCTTCACGTATTCGTAGAACAAAAGATCGCGAGGTGGTTACTGTCGAGGAATCGAAACAGTTTAAAATAACAGGATTCAAGAGAAAAAGGGAGGGTAAGTATGACTCCTTTCCTTATGGCCATAATAAAAAAGTACGACGTACATAAACGTACGATCAGTTCAAATGAGTTTTACTTTTCCACGTAGAACATGTTTTAAGGGTAACATCGGAGCAAATGTAAATTATTTTTATTTCTTAGCTAAAAAAATTTCATAAAAGTTGATTGAGATCCCCGTTAAAAAGGAGATACGTAATTATTAATAAATCGAGTTTGTACAGTGTGATCTTCATCCTGTCTCTTGCTACCGTCGCTGGCGCGAAATTAATTTTTCCGTAATCAAAGGCAAGAACGAAAGCTTAGAGATTAAGTCACGTTGTGTAATACGATAAGATTATGCATGAAAGGTCAAAATCAGTGTATTATTATACAATAAGAAATGATTGTCGCTTCTTGTTTTTGTCAGAAGAAGTAGAACAAGAAGATGGAGGAAGTGGGGGGGTGCACTAGGGATGAGCGGTGGCTCAAATGGCTCGGGCAATCAATGCGGTATGTATTTTAGCATGGAATCTGACGGAGTCTGTATGGAATGTTCCAGATATCTGTGCAATATCGATATCTTAAGGGTAGGGGAAGTGGCGGGGCTGCACTTTCTTTTTTTTGACGACTACCCCATACGAGATAACATCGATCATGACAGGTTTGAGGTCATCAGTTTAGGTAGTTGAGGTTAAAATGATACAAGGAGGTCAGTCTTTTTTTCATGTAGGGGAGGTATCCGGGGTCCGCGCCTCTGAGGGGTGTATTTGCAACCCCTTTATCCGTAGGGATGTGCAGGTCTGAGTAGGTGCAGGTTGTGGCTTTTTTGTTGTTTTTTCCCTTTATAAAAGCTAGGAAATACCCACGACAGAGCATGCAGGAGCTCCTAGACTAACCTTATGCTAAGAGATATTGGAGTTATTATTATTTCACCTCTACACATAACGGTTAGGAGTGCAAGTGTCTAGATAACAATAAACTTGTATATTTGCTACACACAGTGTTAGGCGTTACAGAGAATCAACCTTGTTATACGGTACACCTGTAAACAGACATAGAGTTCGGTGTACTGATATTCATACTCTTCACACATCTCCCTCCTGTGGGTGCGCCTGCAGCAACGCGTCCGTGTGTTGCGTGTCCGTCAGGCGTAAGCCTACCGAGCGCCTCCAATGTGATAGGGCGATTCCCGCACAGACTGTTGACTATTTGAACTTGGTGTAAATGTTGGTGGTTTGAACTTCGCGTATGTTGGTCGGTTAAACTTAGCGTAAGACAGTTGTTTAGTTGAAACGTTGGTCGTTTGATCTAACCGATCGTTTTTAGGCAATTTTATATATTATTTAAAACAACCCTTGGGGCGACCCCACCCCCTCATCGAGCCAACATACACAACTTTCTCTTAGGTTAGGAAACTAGAGCGAGACGCCATCTTGTTCCCGCGCTTATAGGCGCTGCCATCTTGCTCCCGCGCTTATGGTCGCCGCCATCCTGTTCCCGCCATCTTGGAAAGGGTTGGGGGTAGAAAATCCGGCTTTCCTATTGGCTCCCGCCCAAGCACCCCGTCTCAACGATAGCCTTCTCTACTCACATAAATGGTTTGTTGCTATAAGTGCGTTTTCATAAAATGAAGGGGTCACGTTCACACAACATTGATATAACTGTCACTTTCATTGGCTCATTTCGATAACCAAATGATTTCAGAACATATGAAATACCCATCCTAAAGCCTCCGATAGAGAGTCTGTCTATATTTACGTACGCAATTTTTCAAGCCTAAAACTCCTAATCCATCAGACATATCAGACTTAAAATTTTGTCAATTTGTTTATTTCATGATTTTTCATCGTTATAGATATAGAAAACAGTAAAAAAAAGAAAGAAATGCTTGTTTTTTTAAAATACCCATATTTCAAGAAAATAAATTTTATACACATCTGAAGATTGGAAACCACTAACAAAACAACTTGTGAAAATTTGAGTTTGATATCTTAAACGGTCTAGGAGTTATACGGGTTTATAGTGGTAAAAATACGGCCTGATTTTACATTTCCAGGTTTGCATGATGCAAGCCTTTTTTAAAACAGTCATATCTCTGTTAATATTCAGCCAAGCAAGATGTTTCTTACACGGAACGAAAGAGGAAAGTCTATATTTTTATTCAGAGTTTTTAGTTTAAGAATACCATCAACGGCTTTTGAGTAATTGGCCCGAGAAAACTAGTAATTTTCGACTTTTGCGAGATAAGAAGGGGTGACCCTTCAAATTATCCTAAATTTCGATGAAAAATCGGATTTTGAATTATATACATAGATTGAAGCAGTATTTAACGTAGATTGACGTGGTGACAATAGTTTTTCAAAATTTTGCCTTGTTCTTGAGTTATTGGCATTTTTGTGTAAGTAAAACTATAGTTACAATGTACTGACAGGTGCTGCTACAAGCGGTTTTCCGAGGAACTATTAAACACACGAATGCTTTAAACAGTAGTAAATTATAAAATTAGTAGATTTATAGTGGCAATTACTCAAAACCCGTTATATATTCCTTAACATTGACGACAAAAATTGAAAATATAGATATTCCTCTTTCATTCAGTATAAACATATCTTGATATGATAAAAATTTAAAGAATAATGCCGTTTTGAAAAGTACCCTACATCTCGTTGTTTCCAAATATATTCCGGCTCTTCTTATTACCTTAAGAGCGTATAACTCTTAAACAGTTTTAGATTTTAAGAAGGATACATACCCCAGATATCAAAATAGTAAGAAAAAGGGCAGAAATGAAGTAATTAACTTCACGACAATAGTATTTATCATGATTCGAGGGCGATATGCTCAAACTCCTAGGCTTCTGGTTTACCACATAACTGGTTTGTTGCTATAAGTGCGTTTTCATAAAATGAAGGGGTCAAGTTCACACAACATTGATGTAACTGTTACTTTCACTGGCTCATTTCGATAACCAAATGTTTTCAGAACATATGAAATATTTCACCCATCCTAAAGCCTCCGATAGAGAGTCTGTCTATATTTACGTACGCAATCCTGCAGGCGTGATGTCACCATTCCTCTTAATTCTACCCTACCTCCTACCCTGAAGTAATATGTTTATGCAACTATAGCTGCAGACATCTTGACTGTTATTTTGTTTTAATTTACAGAAATAATAAATATTGTTTTCATATTGTAAGAAATAGCTTTTTCAAGTGAAACCTCTTATAGCGACGCCTACATAAATTTATTGGAAGGATATAACAATGTCGCGTCAGTATAATTTCCGTCAGGTTACGCTATGAATCACATCAAAGTAATATGAATAATAAAACATGATTTCATATTTCAGTTGATTTTGTGCTTCAAGTTATTTTGTAAAACAACTGTTTAAACGCGTAGGTAATGTTAAATTATTTATTAAACATTGTTAAGAAAAAAGGGTATTATTATATAGTTTTGTTCAACTAAGTTTCACCGAAGATAATGGACTACAAAGATCAAGAGTTTTGACCAGTTAATAAATATATTAAATTAGATTAATTTCGGTGGATACAATAGAAATACCTCAATATAACGATAATAATAAGTTAGGTATTTTCATTTCTACAAATATAAATATAGACTTTTTGCTTTCATTTCGTATAGAAAAAAGTTAGCTGTGATGAATAATTAAAATATATGATTGTTTTGAAAATGCCTTTTATATTGCTGCTTTAACATGTAGCCTGGATGTGTTTTATAATTTTTCAAGCCTAAAACTCCTAATCCATCAGACATATCAGACTTAAATTTTTGTCAATTTGTTTATTTCATGATTTTTCATCGTTATAGATATAGAAAACAGTAAAAAAAAGAAAGAAATGCTTGTTTTTTTAAAATACCCATATATCAAGAAAATAAATTTTATACACATCTGAAGATTGGAAACCACTAACAAAACAACTTGTGAAAATTTGAGTTTGATATCTTAAACGGTCTAGGAGTTATACGGGTTTATAGTGGTAAAAATACGGTCTGATTTTACATTTCCAGGTTTGCATGATGCAAGCCTTATTTAAAACAGTCATATCTCTGTTAATATTCAGCCAAGCAAGATGTTTCTTACACGGAACGAAAGAGGAAAGTCTATATTTTTATTCAGAGTTTTTAGTTTAAGAATACCATCAACGGCTTTTGAGTAATTGGCCCGAGAAAACTAGTAATTTTCGACTTTTGCGAGATAAGAAGGGGTGACCCTTCAAATTATCCTAAATTTCGATGAAAAATCGGATTTTGAATTATATACATAGATTGAAGCAGTATTTAACGTAGATTGACGTGGTGACAATAGTTTTTCAAAATTTTGCCTTGTTCTTGAGTTATTGGCATTTTTGTGTAAGTAAAACTATAGTTACAATGTACTGACAGGTGCTGCTACAAGCGGTTTTCCGAGGAACTATTAAACACACGAATGCTTTAAACAGTAGTAAATTATAAAATTAGTAGATTTATAGTGGCAATTACTCAAAACCCGTTATATATTCCTTAACATTGACGACAAAAATTGAAAATATAGATATTCCTCTTTCATTCAGTATAAACATATCTTGATATGATAAAAATTTAAAGAATAATGCCGGTTTGAAAAGTACCCTACATCTCGTTGTTTCCAAATATATTCCAGCTCTTCTTATTACCTTAAGAGCGTATAACTCTTAAACAGTTTTAGATTTTAAGAAGGACACATACCCCAGATATCAAAATAGTAAGAAAAAGGGCAGAAATGAAGTAATTAACCTCACGACAATAGTATTTATCATGATTCGAGGGAGATATGCTCAAACTCCTAGGCTTCTGGTTTACCGCATAACTGGTTTGTTGCTATAAGTGCGTTTTCATAAAATGAAGGGGTCAAGTTCACACAACATTGATGTAACTGTTACTTTCACTGGCTCATTTCGATAACCAAATGTTTTCAGAACATATGAAATATTTCACCCATCCTAAAGCCTCCGATAGAGAGTCTGTCTATATTTACGTACGCAATCCTGCAGGCGTGATGTCACCATTCCTCTTAATTCTACCCTACCTCCTACCCTGAAGTAATATGTTTATGCAACTATAGCTGCAGACATCTTGACTGTTATTTTGTTTTAATTTACAGAAATAATAAATATTGTTTTCATATTGTAAGAAATAGCTTTTTCAAGTGAAACCTCTTATAGCGACGCCTACATAAATTTATTGGAAGGATATAACAATGTCGCGTCAGTATAATTTCCGTCAGGTTACGCTATGAATCACATCAAAGTAATATGAATGATAAAACATGATTTCATATTTCAGTTGATTTTGTGCTTCAAGTTATTTTGTAAAACAACTGTTTAAACGCGTAGGTAATGTTAAATTATTTATTGAACATTGTTAAGAAAAAAGATTATTATTATATAGTTTTGTTCAACTAAGTTTCACCGAAGATAATGGACTACAAAGATCAAGAGTTTTGACCAGTTAATAAATATATTAAATTAGATTAATTTCGGTGGATACAATAGAAATAACTCAATATAACGATAATAATAAGTTAGGTATATTCATTTCTACAAATATAAATATAGACTTTTTGCTTTCATTTCGTATAGAAAAAAGTTAGCTGTGATGAATAATTAAAATATATGATTGTTTTGAAAATGCCTTTTATATTGCTGCTTTAACATGTAGCCTGGATGTGTTTTATAATTTTTCAAGCCTAAAACTCCTAATCCATCAGACATATCAGACTTAAATTTTTGTCAATTTGTTTATTTCATGATTTTTCATCGTTATAGGTATAGAAAACAGTAAAAAAAAGAAAGAAATGCTTGTTTTTTTAAAATACCCATATTTCAAGAAAATAAATTTTATACACATCTGAAGATTGGAAACCACTAACAAAACAACTTGTGAAAATTTGAGTTTGATATCTTAAACGGTCTAGGAGTTATACGGGTTTATAGTGGTAAAAATACGGCCTGATTTTACATTTCCAGGTTTGCATGATGCAAGCCTTTTTTAAAACAGTCATAACTCTGTTAATATTCAGCCAAGCAAGATGTTTCTTACACGGAACGAAAGAGGAAAGTCTATATTTTTATTCAGAGTTTTTAGTTTAAGAATACCATCAACGGCTTTTGAGTAATTGGCCCGAGAAAACTAGTAATTTTCGACTTTTGCGAGATAAGAAGGGGTGACCCTTCAAATTATCCTAAATTTCGATGAAAAATCGGATTTTGAATTATATATATAGATTGAAGCAGTATTTAACGTAGATTGACGTGGTGACAATAGTTTTTCAAAATTTTGCCTTGTTCTTGAGTTATTGGCATTTTTGTGTAAGTAAAACTATAGTTACAATGTACTGACAGGTGCTGCTACAAGCGGTTTTCCGAGGAACTATTAAACACACGAATGCTTTAAACAGTAGTAAATTATAAAATTAGTAGATTTATAGTGGCAATTACTCAAAACCCGTTATATATTCCTTAACATTGACGACAAAAATTGAAAATATAGATATTCCTCTTTCATTCAGTATAAACATATCTTGATATGATAAAAATTTAAAGAATAATGCCGGTTTGAAAAGTACCCTACATCTCGTTGTTTCCAAATATATTCCAGCTCTTCTTATTACCTTAAGAGCGTATAACTCTTAAACAGTTTTAGATTTTAAGAAGGACACATACCCCAGATATCAAAATAGTAAGAAAAAGGGCAGAAATGAAGTAATTAACTTCACGACAATAGTATTTATCATGATTCGAGGGCGATATGCTCAAACTCCTAGGCTTCTGGTTTACCGCATAACTGGTTTGTTGCTATAAGTGCGTTTTCATAAAATGAAGGGGTCAAGTTCACACAACATTGATGTAACTGTTACTTTCACTGGCTCATTTCGATAACCAAATGTTTTCAGAACATATGAAATATTTCACCCATCCTAAAGCCTCCGATAGAGAGTCTGTCTATATTTACGTACGCAATCCTGCAGGCGTGATGTCACCATTCCTCTTAATTCTACCCTACCTTCTACCCTGAAGTAATATGTTTATGCAACTATAGCTGCAGACATCTTGACTGTTATTTTGTTTTAATTTACAGAAATAATAAATATTGTTTTCATATTGTAAGAAATAGCTTTTTCAAGTGAAACCTCTTATAGCGACGCCTACATAAATTTATTGGAAGGATATAACAATGTCGCGTCAGTATAATTTCCGTCAGGTTACGCTATGAATCACATCAAAGTAATGTGAATGATAAAACATGATTTCATATTTCAGTTGATTTTGTGCTTCAAGTTATTTTGTAAAACAACTGTTTAAACGCGTAGGTAATGTTAAATTATTTATTGAACATTGTTAAGAAAAAAGATTATTATTATATAGTTTTGTTCAACTAAGTTTCACCGAAGATAATGGACTACAAAGATCAAGAGTTTTGACCAGTTAATAAATATATTAAATTAGATTAATTTCGGTGGATACAATAGAAATAACTCAATATAACGATAATAATAAGTTAGGTATTTTCATTTCTACAAATATAAATATAGACTTTTTGCTTTCATTTCGTATAGAAAAAAGTTAGCTGTGATGAATAATTAAAATATATGATTGTTTTTGTGCTTCAAGTTATGTTGTAAAATAATTCTTTCTATTCGTGTAGGGGATGTTACACTATTTATTGAACATTTTTAAGGAAAAATATTATTATTACAGTCGAACCTCTGTATAACGAAGTCGATTATCCAGAGAGAAAATTCGTTGTAGAGAGGTATTCGTTATTAAGAGGTTGTGTTGTAAAGAATGCTCCCACCCCATCTTACGCATATCGCACTACCTGCGGTAATAAAAGGGATACAGTATAATATCGCGAGTGTAGTTAGTGTAGTAGGCCAATGTTAATATAGGATAATGTTTTATAAAGTCTCAATTTATTTGAAATTCAAGTTGTTAAAAATGTTTTATTGATGTTTCTTCATTTAATTACATATCCACATTCAATATTTTACATAGGGTCTACTCTGTATAGGCTATTATGATAAGTTATCTAATGCTTATGAAAACTTACTGGTAAATATGTACACTCACCAATTCATTTTCAGGAGTTTCAATGCTGATGTCAAACTGGTAATGACATTAAAATGTCCGTCATGATAAAAACAGTTTATTTTTCCCAGCATTGTCACCTTCGAAAAAAATGTCACGCCCTTTGTTTCCGTACATATACACTGTAATTTTATATCCAGAGAGTAAATTTTGAAATTTTTGTAAATCATCAGATGTCTGAATGTCAGCATTGTTCCTTAACTGTTGAGCTTTGATCGTCTGTATATTTCTCACGTCGAGGCTGATGTCACGATATTCAGGATCTTTGTCGACGTACGCTTTTGCAACAACAAGCGAACACGGGAGCGAATCAGCATTTTTAATAACCACTATTCCTCTTCTCCTGCGACACCCTTCATCGTAGCTATTAATAGGCGCTATACGTACTCGACCCCGTGGTACTCTGACTTTGGTACAGGTAATCTTGAAGGTGTCACTCGAACCAAAACTTGTCGAATTACTTTGAATAATCCCACCAAATACTTGCCAAAGGATATCATAAGTCATTTGATCAGCCTGATGGAATGAAACATAGCCCGGTTCTCGATTTTTGAAATTTAAACTTGTCATCGTGAACCCCAGTTGATCCTCTTCATTCGTGTCTGATTTCATCTTGTCGACAATATCGGCAAGCCCTTTTTTAATCCAGTCAATTTCCTCCACATCGTCAGGTGGTAAATTAAATTTAAACAAAAAACTATTTCTGTACATACGGAACCTTTTTACATATGATTCATTACTAGAAATAAGCCTTACAGCCATTATGTTAAGCTCTTACCCGTTCTCCACTTAGCAGCAGCGTAACAGGTTCCAAAATCAAAGTTGAAATGTTGTGAGATTAATTTTGTTTAGTAGAAAGTGTGTTCCTTTGAATTATGTGTGTGTGTGTGTGTGTGTGTATGTGTGTATGTGTGTGTGTGTATGTGTGTGTGTGTGTGTGTGTGTGTGTGTGTGTGTGTGTGTGTGTGTGTGTGTGTGTGTGTGTGTGTGTGCGTGTGTATGTGTATGTGTTGTGTGTGTGTGTGTGTGTGTGTGTGTGTGTGTGTGCGAGCTTATTTTAGTTAGAAACAGTTAATTTAACTTACACGGGTATATTTAATAATGTTTATAATAATTGTTTGTATATATATGTGTGTGTGTGTGTGTGTGTGTGTGTGTGTGTGTGTGTGTGTGTGTGTGTGTGTGTGTGTGTATGTGTGCGTGCGTGTGTATGTGTGTGTGTGTGTATGTGCGTGTGTATGTGTGTGTGTGTGTGTGTGTGTGTGTGTGTGTGTGTGTGTGTGTGTGTGTGTGTGTGTGTGTGCGTGTGTGTGTGTGTGTGTGTGTGTGTGTGTGTGTTTGTCAATGATTGGCTTAACAGTTGTAACGCTTTGTTTACTATTACACAACACACCTAAGTTTTATCACACAAAACTCTCAAACAATTGAGTTAACGACTGTATCGTATTGCTTACTATTACTAAACTACAAAAGTATTTGTACATAGGCAAGGAGTACATGTACTAAGAAAAATCTCCTTCTTCACTAAAGATAGTATAAACTTGTACACTTCTCAAACAAATGACTTAATGACTGTAGCGTATTGATTAATATTACTAAACTCCGTAAGTATTTGTGCATTCGCAGAGAATACATGCATTATGAAACATGGAAAAATCACCTTCGTCACTAAACTTAATCTACACCTGTATTTCACTCAAACGAATGACATAATGACTGTAGCGCATTGTTTATTATTACAATATGACAGTATTTGGACATAGGCACGGAATACATATCTGATGATAAGATGACATGATCATCAAAATGTACATATGGGCTTAATTTTAGATAACTTGTATTACAATTTGTTTTTTATTATTGTGTGGTATTTGTGGAGTTGTTTTCAATAATTTCATTGTAATATGTTGTAGCACTGTGCTCTTGATATTGTATAAACTAAACTGAACCGGGTTAGAAACATAGGTAGTAAAAAATTAGAATGAGATAAATTTAATGAATTATTTTAATTATAATTATAATTTAATGAATTAAAATTGTTTAGGATAATAAAATTTGAGAAAATAACCTAGATTTGTAAATAGCAATGAAATAGATAGCTTCACTTTCTACCCACAAAAGATTAGACAAATACGGTTTTAAAATAAATAAAGTTACGTTGAACGTATTCATTTCCGTTAAGGTTTATAAAATCTTGTGACACATCAACGCTACTAACGGTTAGCTACGAAAGATTAGAGAATGGAATTAAGTTTATCATTACATAAAGAAACGGGAAAATTGTTAGAACAAATTATATAAATGCATCTCATAAATTTACCTACTCTTAACGTCCAGAAATCCGAATTAAAGTAAAACTAATGAGAATGGTTAAAGTTTAGAAATAGACAAACTGAATACTTTGACAGCACTACTGTAATTCGATGAAATGGAAGAACAGGGTTACAAGAGATTACACGTTTAGTGAGAGTTTACGAGAGTTTAGTGAAATCCGAGCTGTTGATACGGTGTGATGTATTTTAATAGTGTTCATGATGAGTATGTATTACCTGTATTTTTAGTCGCCTGTATACTCTTGACACCTGTAAATATAAGTCAAAAGTCCAATTAAAGGTTTAAGTCACCTGTATAGGTAGTCATTTGTATACGTAGTCACGCGTATACTTAATCACCTCTATTCACTAGTATACGTAGCAACATGAATACACCAACATGTATATTTAGTCACCTGTGGACGTAGACACATGTATACGTAACCACTTATATATGTAGACAGTTTCATACAAAGTCACCTGTATACATAGTCACGTGTATATTTTATCACCTGTATACGTGGTTACCTGTGGACGTAGACCCCATGCATACGTAGTCACTTGTATAGATAGTCACCTGCATGTGTCAGTAGTCACATGATTAGGTAACTCATATGTATACGTAACTAACTGTACACGTAGTCAAAGTGAACAAATTAGTAAAACTGAAATTAATTATATAACTCAGTGATTTGTATACGTAGTCCCTTCTATTCATAGTCACCTGTATTCCTAATCTCCTGTATACGTAACGACCTGTTCACGTTGTCATCTGTAAACGTAATCATCTGCATACATTGGCTACTACTACATTAGTCATCTATACATTTATGACACCAATATAGGTTTAACGGTTTTATGAGTACTGTTACCTGTATAGGTGGGCCGCCTATTCTTATTTTAACATTAGTCATAACATTAAGAATTAGTCAAAAGTGTAAATAATTGTATAAAGCAGTGATTTGTATACGTAGTCACCTGTATTAAGTCACCTGTATACGGAGAGACCTGTATACGCAGTCATCTATATATATATTAGTCACTTCTATAATGAGTTAAGTATATGAGTTCATCAAATTTATGATATCAATATAGGTTTATCAGTTTTATTGATTGGTCATCTATACAAGTTAGTCACCTGTACATGTAGTCACCTATATATTTAGCCACTTTTATACATAAGACTCCTGTATACGTATGCACCTTTTAATGTTGTCACCTGTATACTTTTCACCAGTACAGGTAGCCGTCTGTATGTATAGTCGCATGTATGTATTTATAAGATTTGTTTGTGTTTCTGACCGACAGGTTGTACAGCATTGTTTAATACTACAAACATTTAATGCAGACGTAACTAAGAGAAACGCCTATTGAAAATAATAATAATACCAATTAACATATGATTGAATTATAGTACGTATGATTTATTAGCTGTAAAAACTTGTTGTTTTTCAAAGATACAAATAATTAATATAATATTAGGAGATTATTTTAGCTCTTTAACGAATAATGCAGTGTTAGTTTGATAATGAAAGAGTGTCGTCAACGTTAAATGTTTTCTCTTTATGATTGTAATGTTTGAGAAAATTTAGTTGTTACTATATTAGTACTTACATGTTAACCAGAATGATTACAACTGCACAACTGCACCATTGCGCTGCATTTCACAGGGACGGTGACGTCACAGCCCATGTTCTATTCCTCCGTTCCCCATTTAGAGTGAAGAATGAAATATTCCACTCAGGCCGGAAGCTTCCTTATCACGTAGATATCATTCTACGGCTGTGCTTTCTATAAGTCTACACTCTTGTACAATTTAAACTCTATTATAATTAATTTAAAAACATAAATTCTCCTTCTAACGTAGGTCAAAATTATATTCTACATTACAAGATTGTTAATTCAAAGATAGTTACGTAGTATAATATAGAGTAATAATCAGACATAACAATTACTCTAGCTTTCCAGCTTTTTCATCTTTTCAAAATAATAAATAATTAATATAAATAGGGATCCGAAAATGTATTGCTGGCAAGTTATACAGTGTCAAATAATTAATCTGGAATTTACCTCTCTCAGTGAAATTAACTCTCACTGATATTTTAGGGTTTTAATCGAGTTTGTTACATTATTTTTATGTAAAATGAG
Source organism: Prosapia bicincta (assembly GCA_036971475.1). Lineage (NCBI taxonomy): Eukaryota > Metazoa > Arthropoda > Insecta > Hemiptera > Cercopidae > Prosapia > Prosapia bicincta. The sequence goes on along the minus strand of JBAIZL010000004.1, from coordinate 78,338,042 downwards.
TTGGCAATTAAATAATACCCATACACTCTATCTCTAATAGTTCAAAAGATACAGGCATTAGATAAAAGGGTAAGGTCGAAAACACGCTTTTTTTCTTATGAACAACAATAGCTCTGTTAAATCACCTGTATACAAAGAAACCGCAACATTGAACGCAATAATAAAAACGGAATATAATCATTCTATTTGATGTGGACACAAGTCTCATCTCATGTCTATAACTTCTAAACCTTGCCATAGGTCGCTCACGGTATAACAATTTCTCCCAGAAGTACGATTGATATTAAGTAAACACATATTATCTCATATCGGATACGATAACATTATTATCTTCAATCAGATGGGAAAATAAAGGTTTATCACTGATAAGTAACGCATACGGTATTTAAGGGTCTGAAATACTCAGGAAGCTGCCGATACCCTCTTAAGACCGTCCTTTCTCTGAGGTTTTCAAATCTATATAGGTCCAGAGCATCGAACACATGACGGTGTGATCCTGACACCTGTGAGGAGTCGCAGTCAGTCAGAAATAGAGTGCGTCATTGGTAGGCACAAAGTACAGTAACATCCTATAGCTGAGCCTTAGGTCACTCAGACCTCAAGCCAGATCGTGCTGGTCAGGGGTGGATTACGTGGCATTTTGGTATCTAAGAGCTGGCGATTTAGTTTCCATAGAGAACCATTTTCTGTGTTTACTGAGGATAGGAATTTGAACCATTCCTCGTCAGCATGAGTTACTAGTAGTGTCTTAACTAATTTTGTCTAGGCGTTTAGGTTCCTGTTGGTAGAGGTTGCAAGGGTACATTGTCATGTTCGGGGCCGTCGGCGTTTCTTTGTCAGCTAGGCTGGCATGTGGCGTGGAAGGTCAGTCTTTCTATCATCGCAGACAGTGGTTTAGGAGCTGTTCTTGACTGCATGTTAGAGAACTGTCTGTATTATGTCGACCTCATGGTCAACATCCTCGTAGCTGTCAATCGGGTTACCGTGATGTTTGTAGAAGGCACTCATTGAAGCTTTCCCAATTGGTCTTCGTAAGCATTTTAGCTGTGGGAGGTGGAACGTCAGGTGGGTCGTCAAGTGTTAGAATAACAGGTCATAGCCCGAGCTCAGATAGTCTATATTGATGAGTGAATGTCTGAGGATGATGTTTTAAACACGGTAGTGCCTAGGACATCATGCCTGTACCTGCGATTGGATGGGTAATATGTGGTCAACTGGTTCCAGTTTTTTTTGACGCCTGGCTTGTTGGTAAGGTACCTATGGAGAACATTGCTGTGTGGTTTGGAGACAGTAGAGCTCTATATCGGCTGTTTGAAATTAAGATCCTCCATGAGAATGGTGGGTCATCAGTGTTTTGTAGGAAGTCCGGGGCAGAGTTGAACAGCCTACTACCAGGTTGTAGATAAGCGGAGAATATATAAAGGTTGGTACCCTCGTAGTGTACCTGAACACCAATGTGTTCAATGTTGGTGTTAGGGCGATTTATTACAGCCTGATGTACTAGCCTTCTGTGAACCAGTAGGCGATGCCTTCGGACAAGCGGTGACTCAAATAGCTCGGGCAATCAGCGCAGTATATATTGTAGCACAGAATCTGACGGAGTCTGTCAGGAATGTTCCAGATATCAGTGCAATATCAATATCTTAAGGGTAGAGGAAGTGGCGGGGCTGCACTTTCTTTCTCTGTCGGACCCTACCTCTCTTAAAGTTATTTGTGTAATGTAATAGTAAACCACAGAGCATTACCCGGTTTTACCCTACGTACATAGTTTAGAGTCAAGAGTTTTCTTGTGACGACACAATTGCTCAACACTTATAAGTCGTCTCGTGTAGTACAGAGTTACAAATTTTGTTAAATATATTTAACCTATTCATCGCAAGAAGTAGAACAAGAAGATGGAGGAAGTGACGAGGCTGCACTTTCTTTTTATGACGACTATTCCATACGAGATAACATTGATCATGATGGTTTTGAGGTCATCAGTTTAGGTAACTGAGGTTAAAATGATTTACAGTTATACAAGGAGGTCAGTCTTTTTTTTATGTAGGGGAGGTATCCGAAGTCCGCGCCTCTGATGAACGTATTTGCAACCCCATTTTCCGTAGGGATGTGTAGGTCTGAGCAGGTACAGGTTGTGGCTTTGGCTTTTTCGTTGTTTTTCCCTTTATAAAAGTGGTTGGGTAATGTATATGATATATTGAGAAAAAACCTATAAACAGTTTTATAACAAAGGGCTGAACCCAGAGATTCCGCATAGACCACGTGGCGCTCATCCTCGAGGGAGCTGTTTCCTTCTCGCATGTGGCTAGTATCCTTTGATGAAGGAATCAGGATAGATTACCCATTTACCTAACTAAAAGGACATTTCCATCGATAATCGGGAGATAATGGAGAAACAGAAAGGGGAGTGTAACGCAAGAGCGGGATGAAAAAAGCTAGGAAATACCCACGACAGAGCTAATCTAGTATTCTTACCTCCTCATTTTGTTGAGATTGCTATTTTACAATAAATTTACTTAGTTTAGGCGAAATACATTCAAACTGTATGCAAGATAATATTTTTGCGTACCACCTTATAGCCTAAGCATTGTTTTAATTCCAACAGTTTGCCCTACTGTATGTAATTGATGCGCATGGCTGTGCATGGATTGTTGTATAAGAAACCAGCCTTGCTTTTGCTGTAAGTAACTTATGTCGTTTCCTTTTTTTGTGAAAACCTTTATGGTGATGCCTACAAAAACTTATTGGATGACGTCAGCATAATTTCCTATGAACTCAACTACCTCAACACGAATTAAATGATGGTAAAAATATAGTCTTAATGACGTTGGTGGTGAACACTTTTTTCATCTTTAATTACTCGTTTTAATCTGTAGAACACGAATATCAACTTTTTTTCCGCGGAAAGTACGAAAAGTTACTTTTTTACATTTTAAATGTCAAGTTGTAAAGGCATGTAGGCCTATAGCGTGAACCGGGCGCGCAGTAGCTACAGCGCACTGCACTAGGTCTAGATTTGTAATTTTATACATTACTAAATACCTATATCAAAATATACCTACGAAGTATCCAGTCAGGATAGATTTGGTAATAATTTTATTTAACATTACTATCTTCCTGTATCAAAGTATACCTATGAAGTATCCAGTCAGGATTGATTTCGTTATACTTTTATTCAACTTCACTATTTACCTATATTAAAATATACCTATAAAATATCCTACGAAGTATTCAGTCAGGATAGATTTGGTTGTAATTTTGGTAAATATTTAGACTTATTACCGATGCAGTAAATTACAACCAAATCTATTCTGACTGGATACTTCATAGGTATACTTTAATATAGGTAAATAATAATATTGAATAAAATTATAACCAAATCTTAATGTTCTCCACTTAGCAGCAGCGTAACAGGTTCCAAAAACAAAGTTGAAATGTCGTGAGATTAATTTTGTTTAGTAGAAAGTGTGTTCCTTTGAATTATGTGTGTGTGTGTGTGTGTGTGTGTGTGTATGTGTGTGTGTGTGTATGTGTGTGTGTGTATGTGTGTGTGTGTGTGTATGTGTGTGTGTGTGTGTGTGTGTGTGTGTGTGTGTGTGTGTGTGTGTGTGTGTGTGTGTGTATGTGTGTGTGTGTGTGTGTGTGTGTGTGTTTGTGTGTGTGCGTGTGTATGTGTGTGTGTATGTACGTGTGTGTGTGTGTGTGTGTGTGTGTGTGTGTGTGTGTGTGTGTGTGTGTGTATGTGTGTGTGTATGTGTGTGTGTGTATGTGTGTGTGTGTGTGTGTGTATGTGTGTGTGTGTGTGTGTGTGTGTGTGTGTGTGCGCGCGCGTGTGTATGTGTGTGTGTTGTGTGTGTGTGTGTGTGTGTGTGTGTGTGTGTGTGTGTGTGTGCGTGCGAGCTTATTTTAGTTATAAACGGTTAATTTAACTTACTCGGGTATATTTAATAATGTTTATAATAATTGTTTGTATATATATGTGTGTGTGTGTGTGTGTGTGTGTGTGTGTGTTTGTCAATGATTGGCTTAACGGTTGTAACGCTTTGTTTACTATTACACAACACACCTAAGTTTTATCACACAAAACTCTCAAACAATTGAGTTAACGATTGTATCGTATTGCTTACTATTACTAAAGTACAAAAGTATTTTTTGTATAAAGAAATATACATTTTGTTAAGTAGTGAGTTTTGTGTTTAAAATTGTTTAGAAATAGTTTATAGCTTTTGTCTCACAAGTTATTTTAGGATCAGAATTACATAAAGCCAGCTAAAATGGTTAAACTTACAGATTCAGAAAGCATGAAACTCCATTTGAATTAAGGCAACATAGTTATTACAACAAAGGTAAAATTAAAAATTAGAAAAATTTTAAAAGTACATTAAAAAGCCTATAAAGAGTTCTATACATTGCCTTATGAAATACTTGAGCAGGACTAAAGGTTAATGCTATGCGGACAGAAATATTCGTGCTGGCAGATACATACCAAGCGAAGGGCTGAATTAAAACCGGTGGATGAGTTAATTCGTTAAGCTGAAAATCCGCGTGTTTGGCAGAATGTGAAGTTACCTCTACTATTTAGCGAGTCTTTTAGCCACTTCTATACTTCTTTTCGTCTCTTTGTTTTGTTTATCATAAAAGGTGCAGCTCATCGAAGGCACTTACAAACATCATATAATATTTGGGAAACGTGCTTGGGTATTTCCTAAGGTCGCTAAACATAACTTGTAACCTACCAATAGCCAACACGGTGGATGTGTTGAGCAATGCCTGTTTGGTTGTTGCTAATCATCACATCATACAGACAACTCAAGAAATGAACAATCTCTGCCCCATTAGATATTGAGTTTGTTGTTTCACAAAATTTTGTCACGCCGTGCCGGTTAGGCTCCGAAGAGGCCATCGTCGTCTGAGAAACATCTAATTCTTCTGCCACAGCTTTACACATCCCTATGGAATGGGCATGATGAGCTCAAGTAACTTTCATCGTTGAGTTGTGCCGTATTTTTTCCAGGATGGACAGCTTTAAACATGTTTATATGTTCTAAACCTCGATTTATATATTTTAATGTGGTAACTCTTAAATATGACACTGGAAATTCATTTAAAAAATTTTTTATGTTAAAAATAACCAACTGAAAACCATATTCTTCCGAATGTTTTGTATAAATAGTTGTTTAAGTATGTTAGGTTCAGCGTAATTTAGTGATTTTTGTTGAGAACTTACAACAGTAAACCTGAAACACATTTTTAAATATCTTTTGTCCTTCACTTTCGTCTTTCAACCAAGTTTTTTCTGTACTTAATCTACTTCCATGTTGTCTCGGCCTAATTTGTTGGATATTCATACAGGCCTAATGTGATAAGATTACAAAATAATTTAGAAAATGAATTAAAGTTCGGATAGTCATAAACTAATGTAAAAGTGATTAATTAAATTTCACCGAACGTAATGGCTAAAAAACAGAAAGTACAAACATATTAAACAAACAAACACAATACAAATCACACATATTCTTTGATACTATCGCAAATCTGTCTTTAAAACCGTCATCGCTTGACCCGACATCTCCAAGCAGAAGACACTGATGAAGATCGCCACATATAGCGATCGAAAACGTTATGTCTCAGTAAGTTTTAACAAATTTACAAAATTTCGGATAGTCATACACTGTTGTTTAAGTGATTATTTAAAATTTACCATTGATAGCAATGTAAATTTCAGAAAATTTATACAATATAAACAATAACATTATAAATAAAAAAACACTAAGGTGTACTCTAGAATTGTGGTAAAACAAAAAAGGACGGTAAGTGTGAAATTGTGATTTTAAATATAAATCACACACGTTTTATATTTTATTATGTTTAATATTTCTATGCTCATGACACATACAACCACAGAATATCAATCAATTAAGCACAATGCTTCTGTTACCCTTTCCCATAAAAAAAAGGTTATGCTTTCCTACTATATTTTAGTATTACTGTTTATTATTATATTTTACCAGCACATTTATATGCTTGATTTTTTGGCTGATTTGGGAAACAGTAAAACTTACACTACTTTACTAATTATTTTTATAATTCACATCACAACAATTATAAAATCTTGTTGTATAAAATATGCTCTATACTCATGTCTGACAAATTTCAGATAAATTGTTCATATGAACTTCCCACAGTGGTTACTACTCATGCTGTTACTTTGCCTATCTTCCACCAATGGAAAGCCTAAGCCCTATAAATGGATTGATACTCATTGTCACAATTATTACAACCCAAAGATTAGATGCATTTCGAATGTTTAAAAACAGTTGTTATTTCCAATTTTTCATGTTACCCATGTGTTCAAATATATAATAAATATATTTTATTTTACTTGAAACATAAGTTTTAGATTTTTGTTCACAGTCATGATTATACTCAAGTTATTTCTAAATTGAATTTTCTGATTTATCATTGGATTATTAAATACAACAACAATTTAGAACTAAACAATTAATTAATCACTTGAATAATAGTTTGTGACTAACAATATAAACAAAACAACAAACAAAATAGCCCCCAAATTTCAAAAAATAAGATACAAAATAGCATACAAAACTAATAACAAGTTACAATACATAATACAACACAACACCAACAATAAAGATAAACTAAAAAACACCAGGTGTATACAAACTGAACTGCCACAAATGTAACAAATTCTACATTGGACAAACAGGTCGCAGCTTTAAACAAAGAGTCGAGGAACACAAACAGAAAACCAACTCAACATTTTACAATCACATTAAAGAAACAGGACACAAATACACAGACATTTACCATAACTAATTTTAAAAATACCTAACTAAGTGAATATGTAATTGCTTACTTGCTGACACGTTTCAAAACATTCGTTCCTCTTACGAAGCTAACCCGGTTAGCTTCGTAAAAGGAAGGAATGTTTTGAAACGCGTCAGCAAGTAATTAATTACGTATTCACTTAGTTAGGTATTTTTAAAATTAGTTTAATCAGTGAATTCAAGATGATTACATCAAGCAACTTCATTTACCATAACCTAGAAATCCTACACATCAACAAAAAAGGACCAGATCTCAACACACTAGAACAATATGAAATTTACAGACACACAAAAACACAAAGTACAAACATATTAAACGGACAAACACAATACAAATCACACATACTATTCGATACTATCGAAAACCTACCTTTAAAACCGTCACTACTTGACCCAATATCTCCAAGCGGAAGACACTGATGAAGATCGGCACATAGCGATCGAAAACGTTCTGTCTCAGTAAGTTTTAACAAATTTACTAAATTCAAAGTTCGGATAGTCTAAGCAATACTTGTGGAAGACAATCAATATCATCAGTTTCAGCACGTAGGCAATTCCACTACTTATATCACATGCATAATGGAGTAATACACAGGTTTAAGAAGTTATTTGATATCAAGCTGATTTCCATAAACCTTTATTTCCATGTGAGGAGTGTATGAAATTAAACGAATTCAGACTGTCACCGCTTGACCCGACATCTCCAAGCAGAAGACACTGCTTGGGTGAAGATCACCCCATAGCGATCGAAAACGTCCTGTCTCAGTAAGTTTTAACAAATTTACAAAATTTAAAGTTTGAATAGTCGTAAACTATTGTTTAAGTGATTATTAAGATTCACCGAAAGTAATGGACTACAAAGTTCAAGTAAACAATTAAGTATATTTGGCTAAGTGAAAAGTTATATCATTCATAATTAAATTAATTACACTAAATAATTAATCACACCTAATTATAAGTCATATGAAAATTAAGTGAAAATAATCCCTTTAATACATAAGTCATTAAATTAAAATTAAAATACTAGCAAAATAGTTTTATTTAAAGTACTTCCAACGTAAATACTAGTTGTGAGTGTGAAACAGTATTTTTAATCTATAATTGGTCTTTATATATATATATATATGTATAAGTAATTAAGGTATTATTTAATTTGTAATATTTGAAAGGAAAGCATCCAATTGTACATTGATCCAATTGAATGCATAAATAACAGAACCATAAACCGCTGGGATTGAACTTCCTCCACATCCAATACCCCAAGATACTACACCGACTTGGATGTATGTTGTGGGCTGGTCTATTCGAGAACACACAAGGGGGCCCCCACCATCACCCTGCAAAAATCAAAGACACATTTAAATTAAAAGAATAAATATATCGTTGAATACAGTTTTCTGAAATTCCTAACGATTAAATATTCTCCTCTGTTGAAAAGTTTTGGAGTAACTCTGTTTTCAAAACATAAATCTTACTCATTTTTTGAAAATGGAGATACTCCGAAACGCGTCAACAGAGGACAATACTGAATCGTTAGGAATGACAGAAAACTGTACTGAAACATATAGAAGTATTCTAAGAGAAATAGAGATACTCCGAAACGCGTCAACAGAGGACAATACTGAATCGTTAAGAATGACAGAAAACTGTACTCAAACATATAGAAATATTTCTAACAGAAATGAAGATGAGTATATTCATAATTTTTAAAAAAATAATTAATAACTTTGTTAATAAATATAACTAATATGATACAAACAGAAAAAAAGTTTTGAAATATCTAATTAAAAGGGAATATGCTGTTTGAGATGAACGTATTTAAAATAAGTATTTCTAAAGGTGAATATGCCAATAAAGGGTTTTAAAGAAAGATCGAGCGGTTCTCTGAAAGTTATAGCTTCTTTATTTTAATAAAATATTGTCAAGAAAATTTTAAACATACTTCAATAAAATTGAAGTTCAAACTGATATTGGTGCCCATTACTTGATATGTTACAAAATTCTGAAAAATTAGTTGGACTTGAAATTTTAGTCATGGAGTTGAAATTAGTTGACCATGGACTGACTGAAATGATATTATGTACGATTTTAATGGATGTCTTATGAGCTCAAGAACAAAGGAAACAGAATAATGAGTTCTTAATGATAGAGCAATAGAAGGATGATGATAAAAAAGGATCTAAGATAGCAAATTGTTGAACATCTTTGCCTCAGAACCTAAGCCTACTAGAAAGTAAGTTTTATTTTCCAGATAAGTGAGAAAACACACACATGTGTTCACACACACAAATGTACTTACTACTTACTAGCCAACGCCCACCCTTGGCTGTTGAGCCATTTGGTGACGCGCTGACCAGTATAGTCGAACCAGTGGGTCATCATTATCTCCGGAATGGTCGAGTGCGCTGCACTTCATCAGATGATCCGCATCAATCGTATCGTGTCCACAGAGAGGGCATTCCAGTGTTGGGAGCACACTGATGCGATGTATACAAATGTATACTCACACATATACACAAATACACGCACTTGCAATGATTTTAGCATTTTAAAGTGCTGTTTTGCTACTGAATGAAGGCTCTAGGTTTTTTGGGGATGCTTCTTATGGGATTTATAGTCATTGAACCTGCACCTTGAAAAGTAATTTACAAATTTATCTTGCTTACTCATTTCAATAGAGCAATTAAAAAAAATATTTATGTATGTAATAGCACAGCATTAAACATTTTATCTTCAACATTTTAGTTACTTTATTTCATAGAGTATTTTTTCTCTTTTTAATTTTTACATTTACTCTGTACTCTGTGGTAAACTATTGCAATTTAAAATTTGTCTAGTTCCTAACCCTAAACTACTTTGAGCTTGCTATATTACATCCTCATTTGCAGTAGCCTTAAAAGATAACTTGTTGTCTTGCTTTTTCAGTAAATGAAGGAAAAGAACCAGTTAAATGTAAACAAAGAAAAGATGAGGGAAAGGTTTTCGGATTTGCAATTCTTCTATTAGAAAATCTCTCTTGATATTCTATTGTTCTGCAGGTTTTTGCCTTTTTTTAAAAACAAATTCCAATTATTATTTGTTTTACATCTTGAGGGTTTTTGTAATTCACTGTCTTAATCCATTAATGCCCAGTGTCCTATAAATAGAATGCTCACATTTGTTTTTAAAATTTGTCTCATAACATATTATTGTTTTTAGGTTATTACTTATAGAAGAAGATACTGCAATTAATAGCACAATAGTTACTTTTCCATCCCTTTTCAAACAGTTTAGAACAATTTGATTTGGAGGTATTACTTCGAGTCTGGCGCTCTGCGGAGTCTTCATATTTTTTATAATGATCATTATATTCAAATTTTTAAAATTGGCCATAACATATTTATTATGGTTCACAGAATGTATATTTGAAGGTGGGAGATTGCGATTCTGTTTTATCTTTGTGTGGAACGTCTTTGAATCATGCTGTCTATTTCTGATGAAAAATTGAAGCACAGTTTATTAGTTTGTATTGCACTGTCTGTCTTCTGATAACTCATTGCTTCATACAGTTCGTGTTGTGTGTTTGAAGATTCATTGGGCCAGATCTTTCTCTTTGTTATCTGTGGAAAAACCAAGCTAGTTTGCGTTTCAAGTAATTTATCCATATACTTTCTTTGGGAATCAGTGGTAGTTCTGTAAAGTGTATACTGTTTAAGCTTCATTTTAGACTGTGGTAAGGCAGTGGCTGAAAACGAAAGAGAAGATTTGGTTTTAGGGTCTTGTGTTGTTCTAAATATGTTGAATCCAGTTTAAAAGCCAAAAACCCACTGGGTATTTTTCGACAATCTTTTTACCAAGAGAGCAATCTTGTTCATTTGAAAGATGTTAGTTTTAGACAACTGACATGGAACTGCCTCTGGAAATGTCCTTTGAAGGATTCCAAAGATCTGTCCAAAGAGCTAAGTGGCATTTTTGATTCAGAGTTTGATTCTGAAGGTGAAGTTCTGTTTGTGAAGTGGAATGACAAATGTGCCACAGTTGGGATAATTTTGACACTGTTTATCTTCTGCATCATTTACCTCGAGAAAACAGGAAGGTTTCAAGGCAGAATCTGTTTATTCCACAACCAAATGTCATAAAATCATACAGTACATACATGGGTGGTGTTGACCACCATGATTGGTTAGTTGCAAAGTGTAACATATATAAACTTGGTGAAAAGGAGTACTGATGTTTATTTACAGAAATGTTTGACATGGCGATTGTAACCTTATTAAATTCAGAGGTTATGTTGCCAATGCACATTTAAAAAGAAAGCCTTCAAGGCCAAGAAGAGCATCCAATATATTCTCTTGAACATCCATCTCAAGACATCAGATACGATGGGAGGGGCCATTTTATATCAAGATGAGACAAAGAAGATGACAAGAACTGCAATGCAAAACCTCTCCTTGGCTAGTGTAGTGTAACTTTTGTGCAAGGACTGTTTCATCCCTAATTACATCAGCGAATGATATATTTAAATTTCAAGATTATCATGTAATTTTGACAAAATAATCTGTAGTAGTTTTAAAATAAACGTGATAAATAATAATTGTTATTAATTATCGTTCTGAATATATTTTCATAATTAGTCTAATGTTATTTCATTGACCCAGCGTCCTATTTTTAGGACACTTCAGCATTTGTAACAGATGCGAGATATTTTTGTAGTATTATACATATTAAAAAATAATATTAAATAATAATATGATTCTGTACATGCATACAAATAATTTAATAACAAATTTTCAAATAAAAAAAATACCTTACACTTTTTAAAAAATGTTTTAACTTGCCTATAATAGCACTTACTTTGCTTGTTGAGGACGGCCGTTTCGGGAGATGTTTCCCTTTGTCAACTCAGACCGTAACTGATCTCAAGGTTTACGTAGGTTAGGGTGGGGGTGGGATATTTTGGTGGTGTGGGTGTATTTTGTGTGTATTAGGAGTTATGATGTCAAAAAGTGCGTGTGAGTTGTAATGTAATTGTGTATTGAGTATGTGTGTAGGGTGTAGTTTGAAGTGCCTATATATTTCGTATTGTTCGGTTGTGTAGCGTTGGTTATTTCTGTTGAAGTCTGAATGTCTGAGTTGACAAAGGGACACATCTCCCGAAACGGCCGTCCTCAACAAGCAAAGTAAGTGATACTATAGAGTCTGAGTTGACAAAGGGACACATCTCCCGAAACGGCCGTCCTCAACAAGCAAAGTAAGTGCTACTATAGGCAAGTTAAAACATTTTTTAAAAAGTGTAAGTGATTACTAGTAGCTCACGCGAAGATGGAATCAACAAATTAAAAAAAAAATATTTTAAAAATTATGGACGGTAATGGATTAATTAAAATATTTAACATGAACAACTACTTAACTGAAATTTTCAGCTAACACTTTTCTCACTAGATCCATACATTATTCAATTCTTTGAGACAATAATCAAATCTCATTAGTTAAATTTATGTCTGAAATATAAAAAGGATTCACAGAGTGAAATGCTTCTGTTAAAAATGTTAGTATGTAATGGTTTTTTAGTCATACATTTCTACTAATGCAAAATGAATTATGTATTTAAATTTATCGTTTAAATTTTATCCATTTGTTCTAATTTTATTTAAAAAAATAAATAAAAATACTTCAAATTATGCATCTGTGAAAAATTATTCAGTTGAAAGGTTATTTTTATTCATATTAAATTGTTATTTGAATCTTGAGTTACATATTTCATTAAAACACTTGAACACGAACTGAGTTATAGTTTAAGTTGATTTTGAGATAGATGACCTGAAACGACCACCCTCAGTAAACAAAAAAGGAAATGCCCGTTCTATAGACAAGTGTAACATATTAATGTATTTTAAAATTTGAAGTTTTTGTGTTGTACATCTTGAGGTTTTATTTTATAAATTATTACTTTTGGTATCACTTGGAAAAAACCACTACATACATATTTTTCAGCAGACGCATTTCACACTAGGTCAGTGCATTGTTCAATGCTGTGAATAACAGATCAGAGTGTTGCTCAGGAGTGTTGTGTTTGTGTGAGTCTGTGGTGTATTGGCATTCTGAGGTGTATTATTGTTCATAGAGTAGTTGTTAATTATCTGTTCAAATATAGTATATGATTGTGAGCGTATTTTGTCATTTAGAATGTGTTGTGGATAGTTTTTGTAATGTATCTCACAGTTTTCTGTGATTAGTTTCTTGCTTTTTTGTGAAGCGTAGGAATTTTAGATTAGTATCAATATTGGTATAAGTGTGTAGTGTTTTGTGTGGTGAAGTTTGATTTGGGTTGCTTGTTTTTTACGTCACATAAATCATTTTTTATGAACACATAAAAGATTTGTGGCTTTGATTCATAGCATTAAACAATCCACTGACCTAGTTCAAAACGTGTCTGCTGAAAAATATCAGTAAATAGTAGTTACTAATAAAGTAATATTGTTTATTCAAATGTTTTAGTGTAAAACTAGTAACTCAAGTAGAAGACGGAATTAAATAATATTCAATATTTAAAATTTAGTAAAAGTTTTTATTAACAAATGAAAAAGAATTTAAAGCAAAATTTTAAAAAGTGTTTATAATAATTTATTAACAAAACTTATTTGAATATTAAGAATTCAAAATAGGTTCAACTGGTTAAAGCATACAACTCTTACGGCCAAATAAATATGACCTTGAAGATGCACATAAATTTAATGTCCTTTGAGTACTCTCCAGATATGGAATCTACCTAAATTAGGAAAAAACTTTCAATAATTTTGTTAATTTTTTAAATTTTAGATGTTAGATTGGCCTTTAATAGCATTTAATTTTAAAAAATTTGATTTTGGGCATAAATTATCTCCTAATCATTCCAGAAAAGACCAAACCAACCCCCCCTCCCCAAACAACCAAATTTGGCGCCCAGAAGGAACTTTTAGTTGTACTATTCTAGAGAAGATTTATTCTTTCTCTACAGAAACTATTATACATATATTTAACGTTTTAAGTAACAAATTCAAACTTACCCTGCAGGTATCTTTTCCTGTCTCACCACCGGCGCAAATAAAACTTTTGTCAAGTCTGAAAAACCTACCTAGCCTTGTTGTTCTAAGATTTTTTTGACATTCATCAAGTGTCACTAATGACAGCTCTACCTTTTTCAAGACAGGTTGATATTTTCCTTCGCTTCCTGTATTAACCAAAGGAAAATAAATCACTTCCTGTATTTTCCTTCGCAAAACAAATTAACCATAACAAAACAGATAATTTTATAATAGGTCTACTATCAGATTTAACTGCAAGGTGACTTTAAACAATTCACAAACAAAATAGTGAATAGGTTTCTATTCAGAGCTTCAATGTTACAACCATGATTCTGAACGTTCATTGGTTAAGAATTAAAATGATGAATTTCCATTAAATTTTATTTATACTATGAACAAAATCAGTTTGAAACTTATGCAATGTTGTACTGTATTCAGCAATCAATACATCAGAGATAAGTTTTTGATAGATATATTTTTCAATACAACTAAAAAGAGTTCAGAAGTTATGAAATAACAAGAAAACTCCAGCTATCACCAAAGAAATTTATAAATGTTGCTCCAAAACAGTAACAACACAATTCAAGATATTGTGGTTAAATTTGGAATAATTTGTAAAATATATCAGCAGAATTTAGTGAAAAATTTGGATGGTTATTCAAAACAATCTGTATCTAGAACACTACAGGTTATGAAAATATGATTTATGCACAATGCACATGTCCTCAATTAAATCAACAGCGGAGTCTGGTCATTCCAAATTAAAAAAATGCTTGCTCTTGAAGAGCAATATAAAGAGCACACACATTATTTTAGTTTATATAAACAAAAATATGTAAAGAATTATTTTATAAACCACTGCCATATAGCTTTATACTTGACTTCGATGTTCTGGTGCTTATTTAATTATTCCTTATATTAGCTCACACTCCCCTTAAATACATCTTGTACAAATTTTCAGTCGGTTATAAAATACGTTTTTATTCATCCAATCATCTTCAAATACATTTTTCAAAACCTGTAGCAAATGACAATTGATGGATACAGTTTTTTCAAATACTTATTCACTAATAAAAATTTTTAATAGTTAGGTAATTCCGTGTTTGAAATCCAGCACTTTGGACTGAGTCAACTTTTCAGAGCTAAAAATCTCTTACTTAAAGATATATATGAAATTATAACAGAAAGGTTCCTTGTAATAATGAAGCATCACAAGAGATGGGTAGAATAAGAAATTATAAACCACCATCAACTTCATATATTAGAAAATAAAAAAAGCAAATAAACAGGAGCAAATAAACAGGAACAAATAAACAGGAGCAAATAAACAGGAGCAAATAAACAGGAGCAAATAAACAGGAGCAAATAAACAGGAGCAAATAAACAGGAACAAATAAACAGGAGCAAATAAACAGGAACAAATAAACAGGGGCAAATAAACAGGAGCAAATAAACAGGAGCAAATAAACAGGAGCAAATAAACAGGAGCAAATAAACAGGAACAAATAAACAGGGGCAAATAAACAGGAGCAAATAAACAGGAGCAAATAAATAGGAACAAATAAACAGGAGCAAATAAACAGGAACAAATAAAAATGATAACTGACTACTTTTGGTATTATTTGTAAAAAAAATTACTACTTACTGCTATTTTTCAGCAGACGTATTTCACACTAGGTCAGTGCATTGATCAATGCTGTGAGTCATGGACAAGAGTGTTCTCAGGTGTTTTGTGTTGGTGTGAGTCTGTGTGTATTGGTGTTCTGAGGTGTATTATTGTTCATAGAGTAGTTGTTAATTATGTGTTCAAATATAGCATATGATTGTGAGTGTGTTTTGTCATTTAGAATGTGTTGTGGATAGTTTTTGTGGTGTATGTATATCTCGTAGTTTTCTGTTGTGTTTAGTTTGTTGCTTTTTTTGTGAAGTGTAGGATTATTGGATTAGTATCAATATTGATGTATGTGTGTAGTGTGTTTTGTGGGGTGAAGTTTGATTTGGGTTGTTTGTTTCTTATGTCTTTTATGTGTTCTTTGTATCGTGCGGTAAACTTTCTGTCTTTTATGTGTTCATATAACATGCTTTATGTGACATAAAAAACGAAAAACCAAATCAAACTTAGCCATACACATACAAAACACACTATATACCATATAGATACGAATCTAAAAATCCTACACTACATCAAAAAAGCAACAAACTAAACACAACAGAAAACTACGAGATATATATAAAGACTACAAAAATTATTCACAATATATTCTAAACAGCAAAACACACTCAATCGAATACTATATTTAATTAACAACTGGTCTTTGAACAATAATACCCCACAGAACACCAATAGTTCACAGACTCACACCAACACAACCCATCTGAGCAACAGTCTTGTCCGTGGCTACAGCATTGAACAATCTACCGACCTAGTGTGAAATGCGTCTACTGACAAATATCAGTAAGTAGTGGTTTTGCCAAAATCAGTAATACCAAAAATAGTAATTTATATAAATAAACCTCAAGATGTACAGCAAAAAAAACTGAAAGTTTTAAAAATAATAGTCCAACACCATATATACTGTATAGAGAGGAAAATGGAAAATTGCATGACAATTCACTTTCTACTTTGTCACTTAATATTTTGATTCTGTCACATGTATGTACATATTTATATTAACTGTAATTATAAATTTAAAAAAAAAACTAAAAAAAAATTCTTTGTTGGGCTCAGTAGGAATGTAATTGAAATTCTTCTATCTTACTTGTTTTTGAGGATATAAAACGAAAACAGTCTGAAAATTGGTGAGGAGATATAATCATATTGAATGAGGGAAATGAGATTTTTTATTATTTTTAAGGTATTCAATGATTATATGTATTTCCAAACTGATTAGAATTTTCAGCAAAATGAAAATTTCGATTAAAAGAATGATGCTTTATCAGTTTCGAAAGATTTTAAAAGAAATCCTATACAGCATTACTTTGGACTCATTTAAGGAACCAGACTATCAAAAAATATACCAGGTGGAGGAGACAAGCTGAATCTTTGAATACATTCTCACTTGGTAGCAGGAAGTACAAACTAAGCTTTTATATTTATGTAGAGTCCAAGAACATTTGCTTCTTACTTTTTAGATGTTTTATTACTCTATCTTTTACTTATCTTTTTATAATATTAATGTCTTTAGGATCTTATAAATATGTCGAGGACAGTAATTTTCTGCTTTCCTATTAAGTTTCATATATGTTAACATTTTTTAAAACACATATTTTATTAAAGTAAAATTACTTTATGGTTTTAAGAGGATGGCCATTTTGGAAAATGCTTTCAATTTTAAAGTTCTTCCTAGGTCTGGAGCACAGCACCTTTTGTTTTTTTTTTTTATAAAAACAAGATTAAAAAATTATAAATTATACTTTCCATATCTATACTTTGTACTCTCATTTTAGTGATATAAGTACTTTGCATTTTTTGTTATTATTTACTCAAAACTTCGGTTAAAAACTACTGGGAGTGTGATAGAGCTAATAGTGGTGCAAATATAACATGATCAACTCAACAATACTACCAGTAATTCAAAACTATTTTTATTCCTATGTAAAGTGCTTTTTATTAAATAATAAAAATAATATTCAACTTTCCTCTAAAATAGAAGAAATAACCTTAAATTTATTCTGTATTGCAAAAAATTCCAACTCTTGCCTTTTACATTTACATTTTTATCACTGATATCCTATATGTGTGGCAAAGCTGTTTGTTTGTTTTTAATGTTTTTGTTGTGCTCATTGTATCAAGTAGGAATGTTATCCTATCTAAAAGCACCAATTATCATTATGTGTTATTTTGTATCTTTGTGAGATATTTCAGCTACTTAGGGGTTTAATAAAATATTTTAAAATAATGCAAATAGTTAATTATAAAAAACCTACAACTTGATCATTATAAAAACAAAAATTATGTTATGAATTTTGGCAACAAACAATATGCCTACAATTACTATATTTGCCATCACCTTGAACTATGAAGTTAAGAAATTATATTTCAAGTTACTTGCAGGCTTAGGAAAACAATAGGTAAACTAATACTCGTACTTACCAAAAGCATCTCGTCCCCATCCTGTTGCAATACAGCTAGAGGTATTTATCATTGAAACATCTATTGGAAGGCAAATTGTATTAATATGTCTATCTAGAATAAATGGACTGTCCAAGAAAAGTAGAGAAATGTCATTATGTAACGCAGTTGTATGAAAACCTGGAATTATTTCTATTCTTTTCACCAGTCTTTCCTGATATGGTAAGGATTCGGATTGTGACTGAATGTCCCAATCTCCAGCTCTTACTTTCAGTGTTTTGACATCTATATTCCTGTTCACAGAAAGTGTTTGTTATGTAACAAGCTATATCTTCAATGTAGAAAGTTTTAGTTAAAAGTTTTTCAAACTTATATTAATTAAAGTTTAAAAACTCTAAATGGCCTTACAATAAAAACAAAAATTCTAACCTTTTAAAATATATTATTTAAATAGAAATACCTTATTTTTAAATAAATAAAACCTCTAAACCACAAATAACATTTATTTAAACCTTATGTACATTTCGATTGCCCAGCAATCATCTTCAGAGGTATTTAAAAAATACAAATACAAACTGAAGAGTTGTATTTTTTAATACCTCTGAAGATGATTGCTGGGCAATCGAAATGTACATAAGGTTTAAATAAATGTTATTTGTGGTTTAGAGGTTTTATTTATTTAAAAATAAACATTACGCCGCAGTTGCTTCATACAGTTATGGAAATACCTTGTGTAATCTTCTTTAGCAACAGCTTTTAAAAATAATAACAATTTTTAACAAAGTAGTAGTTTGAATATCTATTAACTTATTACACTTTTGCTATTACTTGGGACAAAACTTTTTGTTAACTAAAGGTTGTTAAATTGTTAACTTACACTTGGAGGAAACGTTTTCGTCTTACGACTTCTTCAGCCTCGTATTTTTGCCGCTAGGAATACTGCAGTTGTGCTTCCTCGGTACCATTTTTTTGAAAGTTAGAAGGGATGTGATCGAAGGGTATGTGTGATCTGTGCCATGTTTGTTCATTTAGGATGTCATTTTTATGTGTGTTGCTATGTCTATATATTTCATACTGTTCTAGTGTGTTTAATTTATGGCCTTTGTTGCATGTGTGGAGGATGCTCATGTTATTTTCCATACTTTTGCATGAGTGTTTAGTGTCCATTAGATGATTTGCGAAGGTGGATTCAATAGTAGTATGCAGATTTCAATATCTATTAACATGATTTTTCAAATTATAAAGTAGTAATAATTTGTCTACACCAGGTGAAGGATTTCCATTCACCATCTCTAACCTCTATTTTGAGTCCACGCTCAAAATCTCCTTCTATCATTGTCATACCTATATGATTCATTGTCAATTTAAGATGGTTTTATTTTTCCTTTGAGGCTTGATCCATTTCCCTTCTTTTCTGTGTATAATATTAAATCTGTCTTTCTTGAAGGTCGATAATTTGATTTCAAAACATTAAAATAACAAATCCATTCACCTATATGTTGCCACCCATATCATCACTAATGACTATTTAAAAACCTGTTCTATTAATGACCAAGTATTATCTTTTCTTCAAATAAACCTGCAAAGCCCATCCCTTGTTTTATTATATAGCCTAAACATAAATTTTAACTCAAAAGAGTCAAGAGCCATAACTATCTGATCATATGCAAAGTTTAATATCTGTGGTTAGCCCAAAAACACAATAATCCTAAAATAAAATGCTAGCACTCTAGGTATGGGGTATTTGGTGTTTGGTTAGCTCTCAACATGGGAAAAATGCCTATAATCACTAAACAAAATTTCAGAGAAGCTTAAAAAATGAGGAGTAGAAATAGAATATGCAAGCACATAGAAGTTATTCCATACAGTAGGCTCTAGTATTTAAATTTTCATCACAACACAAACACAAGCACAATGGTGGATAAAAGACATCCAAGCACTAATAAACAAACAAGTTTTACAACTAAGTAGAACAAGTCGGGAGTGAGCTGGTTGGTCTTTGTCCTGCCCCTGGATAGCTGTAATAGCAGTCATACCAGAGATATATAGCATCTGTAGCTTTTACAGTAAAATGAAGGCTAGCATTACTTTTGTAGAAAAACATTATAAAAAAATCAAAATAAAAATGCAAGCAAGATTCCAAAATAGTCCTTGTCAGGGTTCTCCATGTGCTTCACCTTCAAGGAAGCGAGAACATCCTGATAGATTAAAAGTTTTATTTTGGAACATAAAAGCACATAGTAATAAATCAATACGGCATGTTTACAACATTGACAATAACCTCACTATGAGGCAGAGAGGTGTGAGATCTGTTCAATGATTTCAATTATGGCACTCAAATAGGTAAAAAAGGACAAATGATCGGTTTTCTGCTTAGGCCAGAGGAAATAATTATTATGCACTGGAATGTGAGATCTAAAAAATGGTAAATCCGAAGAGCTGAAGAGAGTCATTGAGGAGAAAAAGTCAAGAGTCTTCCATACCTCAAATTAGCAAGTACCATAAAATGTTTAAAAGATTACAAAGTTTTAATCTTTCAAGAGGGGATAGAAGAGGAGGTGGTTTACTGATCTTGATTCATGACTCTGTTACTGTGGAGGAGCAAGAATTCATTATCCAAGACAACTTTGAATTTGCTGAGTTTAAAATAAGAATAAACAATGACTGTTCATTTACCCTATTCAAGATTTACATCTGTGATCAATGAGTCAGTTTTACCGATCTTGACAGATTATTACCCATAGATGAGAAAGTTCTCGTGGTTGGAGACTTAAATAGTTAGCATCACAGGTGGAATAAAGGCAGTGAAAACCATAACAGACCATTACTCTACAGTTGGCTCCTTAATCGTATCTTGGTGAACAGACAATTTCTTTCTACTTATCAGTTTGCCTCGACTGGCTGTTTGAGCACTTATCAACTATAGCCTCTTATTCTTATGGAAGAAAATTTTCAATTGGTATATTGGTCAGGGTAGTGGGTAGTGACCATCTCCCAGTTTTATTTCAAATGAGAGTGAAAACTAAGTTAGTTCAGAACAACACCACCTTTCAAAGCAAGTTCAAGATTGGGAAAGCCAACAAAACTCTTCGCGAAGGAGACCGAACTCATTAGTGCCGAGGAGAGTCCGAACTGATGCATCCATCATATCAGCTGCTGAAAAATATATTCCTAAATGATCTTATAACACAAAACAAAAATATATGAACAGCTGGTAGACTGATGAAATTCAAGAACTACATTTGGAAAGGATCAAGGCTCGGAAGTGCTGGACAAAATCCAGGAAAAGTTCAAATAGGATCGAATACAATAAGTGTAGCACTAAACTACGTAGAGCTGTCATCAAGACCAAGAGAAAATACTGGAGAAAGTTCATCGGATCCATGAATATTAGTACTCTTTCAAGTTCAGCCTGGAAGAAGTTTAAGGCGACAAACGGAGAAACATCAAAAAAGATAAACACCAATAACAGCTATTGAATGATAAAGATAAATCTGAAGAATTTGATACATGTTACTCGGAAAAATTAGGCCGCAGAATATCCTGGTCTAAATATTTAACAAGGAAAGAGACATTTTTAACATGTAGAATGGAAATACTATTTCATTGTGCCGATCCCAAAGATTATCGTTTTTGATGACCGAACTTATAGAGGGTATTGAGAAACTAAAGATTGCAGCTCCTGATTCTGATAGCATTCATAACGAGATGCTAATTCACTGCTCTATGAAAAAAAAACCAAATTCCTCACTTTCTTCAACCTAGTATGGGCCTTGGGTAACATCCCCAACTCCAAAAAAACTGCCAAAGCGATACCCATTTTGAAGCTCGGGAAAATTCTGTCGCCAACTGGCTCTTACCTCCCCATTTCTTTAATGTTATGCCTGGGCAAGCTGATGGAGTGTTTGGTCAAAAATCGTCTTTCATGGAGACTTGAAACAAACAATTTGCTATGTAAACATCAGTTTGGCCTCAAACACCAACATAGCACGACAGATGCACTCCTATTCTTAACAAATGAGATCTATGAAGCCTTTAACCAGAAGATGTCTATTACATCAGTAATGATTGAATTTGAAGCTGCATTTGATAGAATCCAACTATCATCCTCCAGTGCATGAAACTTCGTATTAGAGAGAAAATATTGCAATTCTTTACCAACTTTTTACTGGATATAGTTGTTTTAGTTAATGTCGCCATCTCATCAGAGTATGCAGTTGAAAACGGAATTTCACAAGATGGAATTATTTATCCTACTCTCTTCAACATTACTCTCCATGATCTGACCAGCAATCTCACTCCTGATGTCCATGGCATTTCTTATACTTAAACCATATGGATTACCGCCAAAAACCAGGAAAAAACAAGAGAAAGAATTCAAGCAGCCCTTGTTGCCATATCAAACTGGAGTGCATAGTAGTCTTTAAAAATTTCAACGGAAAAAACCGAATGTTCATTTTTCTCTGGACAAAATCATCTTGCCAATTTTATCCATAAGCTCATCATGAATGGGAGAGATATTAAACACAACTCAACCCCCAAATTATTGGGAGTGGTGCTGGACCCAAAACTCAGGTGGGGACCCCATGTAAAGTACTTTGTGGAAAAGTGGCCTCAAGATTAACCGCACTTAAAGCTATTGCTATCAAGGAATTGGAAGCAGACACATGCACCACAAGAACGTTTTTCAGCTTTTGTCAGATCTAGAGCCTGTAAAGTCTGGGGTACAGCTTCAAAGACACATTTAAACAAGACCAGAGCGATCCAATCGGCAGCACTTCATTTTTGCTTGGGATGTACTAGGACCATCCCAATTGCTGCAGTGGAGGTGGAATTAGGTGTGATACCCATCATGCTCTATATTGACAAACAGATCTGGTCGAAATAGTTGGGTATAAAGACTCTACAACCCGCTCATCCTTTTCACAATGCAGGAAATGGTATTAAATGAGTTAAACAATCCTTCAGTTACAAAACAAAAGATTTGTCTGCCATGTTGCCAAATTCTGTCCCCGAGCATATACCTGCTTTTTACTGTGATTCACTCATTACCTGGTCAGGAATAAAAATTACTTTGAACCTTCCAATCAGAAGGAGCCAGCAGGACCACCCATTAGTTCTGAAAACTGAAATGTTGGAAATTATACATACCAAGTACAATGATCATATTAGAATCTACACTGATGGCTCACTCTACAACAAAAGAGAACATTCGGAGCAGGTTTTTTCAACGAATCTATTGATATCTGCTTTTACATCCCTGCAAACTCTCACTCTAGTATGGACACAGAGCTTCTGGTGCTAAATGCCACGTTGGCAAGTTGCTTTGAAACAGAGGAGGAGAAAATATACATATTCACTGACTCCAGATCTGCCCTCCAGACTTTTAAATTCATCCACAGGGGACTACTCCTTCCGGATTGCTGAAATAAGAAAATTTGCAAATAACCTGAAGGACATGAGGAAGGATGTAACTGTTCAATGGGTACCCTCACATTGTGGAATAACAGGAAATGAGCAAGTAGATGAAACAGTTAAAGCGACATCCCATATGTACCCACCATTTAAAGTCAAGTATCTACTCATGTATTTTGAAAGCTTGGCAAATAAATTCTTCCATCAATGTTGGACTGAATCTTGGAAAAAAGAGGCCACAGGCCGTCACCTTTTTCAATTTCAACCTGAACTGTTAAATGAGGACAAATTCAGAAAAGTTTCACTTTTCAACTTTTGTAACCGATCTAATCATCTAGTAACACAAGAATATTTATTTAGATTTAATCTTTTAAATTCTCCAATCTGTGCACTTTGTGAAAATGAAGATGAAAGCATAAAGCACATTTTGTTCGACTGCACATATCCCATATCAATAAGGGACCTCCTGAGAGCCGAAGTGACAACATGGCAAGAGATTCTCATGAACAAGAAACAAGGCTATCGGCTATTCTTGAAATTCGGATGTCTGTACAAGGAAGTAAAAGTAAAACAAGTCTGATAAATAACCACTAAAAAAAATCTTTGTCTAATTAGGTCCATACCATGTACAGTTTGAATTCAAATGCCAAACTAAGTGTCTAGTGGCACATATTTTTTGAAATTAAACAAGATGCTTGCCTTATGCCACATTTAGATCAGCTAGCAAACAGAGTCAGTTAAGTGGAAACCTGCAGCCAGCATTTCTGCTAAGTATCAAGAAAATCTATATAAGAGAACTTTCTGTAACTTTACCACATAACAATTTGCTTTAACTTTAGCATTGGTTCACCAGGTTCATGAGGAGGACTTTATTAGCGGTTACAGGCGGTTTAAGATTTTCAAGTCAAACAAATCATTAACCAATGAAAATTTTTAAAAAAAGATGGGCCCTAATATCAAAAAATGAAAAAAATTAATATTATTTGGTTCATCTTCACATGAATTACTAGATTTTAACTAAAAACACTTGTAAATATGTTACCACTTGCCTATAGTACCACTTACTTTATATTGTTGAGGATGGCCATTTTGGGAGATGTATCCCATAGTTACGGTCTGATATGACAATGGGACACATCTCCCGAATTGGCCATCCTCAACAATATAAAGTAAGTGCTACTATAGGCAACTGTAACATATTTAAAAGTGTTTTTAGTGAAATAAATTGATATTATTTGATACATGTGTCATGGAAACAATCATTTAAGAGTATTGGGTTGTGACATAAATTTTGATAGAGAAACTCAGCAGAAATAGGGTTACAATTATTCACAAGTGTGCTGAAAAAAACAAGTCAACACTTGTAACATTATTTTAAGTAATGTTACATATTGCAGCAGCTTCGGAAAACAAAACGAGATATCAATTTTAAAATATAAAATAAAAGTTTTAAAAAATTGTAAATTATATAATAAATTGTACTGGCGAGTTATGAAATCCATATAAAAGATGGGCAGTAACATTGCGCGGAAGTTGAAACACTCGCGTAGTTGCTGTAATTAACTCTCTCCTTGGTTAGACGTAGATTGGTACAGACGTCGCAAGATGCGGCGAGCAAAAAGGGATATTTTAATTTTAAAGTTTTAATTATGTGAAAGTATCATATATCTTTTTATTTTGTTGCTACTCTAACACTCAACACAGGGCGAGCTTCCAAAACTCAACCAACGCTAATCCAAAATGCTGAATGGCGAGATCTGATTCAAAAGCCATGTTCTACCTTACATATTGCAGTTCAGATAAGTTATAATTTTAAACATAAGCGATGGAAAATCCAAATTTAGCTTTCAAACTTTAACTGGTCACAGCATAATAATACAAGTTTTTATATTTTTAAAATGCAGGAAGTGTTGATTAATTTGCATGATGCAATAGCAATTTTTTTAAATGGGGAATAGCTAAATTTAAATGTATTTTAATTTATGTAAAGGCAATCTTTTGTGGATATCATGTGCCATGCCATAGTTTTTAAAATAATGTAAAGTTCTTATAAAATCATAATTTATAAAACAATTTAATGCAAAACATAAAGTAGAGTAAACGTTTCAGATGTAATTTTGCTTTTGTATTTTATATATTTTTGTGCAGTAAAACTTAATTTATTAAAATTTAAAATTGGTTGGATAAATTATTTATTGAATGCACCATTCTTGAATCCAATTTAATTCTTGACATTGCAGGTCAAATAACTAATTATGTAACGAATTACTGCAATATTTAACATCCTAATTCATTAAGAATTATATCTTAAAAATTATTTACGTTACACACTATTGGTGATTAATTACATTACTATGCAAACACAAATGAAAGTAGTTGTCTTTGTTTCAGGAAAAGATTTACTCACATTTAAGCAAAATTTTATGATGGTAAAGTACATCATTTTCACATTCAAAATACTTTAAAGAGTGAGTTCTACAGTTATTTACTAAACAGCCTCTGTTTGCTAATTGAACAAAATGTGTAAACAAGTGTCTTATATAGTTTTAAATGATTACTGCTAAGTATATCATACTAAGTATAACTGTAAATAGGGGACAATTCCAAACTTTTGGTCTGTTTTGAACAGGCTTTGCTCTATAAATATGTATCTATCTATATAGCTACAAAAAAATGTAAAGCAAAAGGTTTAATCAGAGGAACTTGGTCAACAGTGTCGGGATGAATTATTGAAACAGATGAAGTATAAGCCAATGGTTCAACCTAAATAAAAATTAAAGAATGAAAAAACCACTGCAAAACCTTTAACTATTATAAGGACTAACCAAATACAACAATTAAGAATGATTCATTCTCAGGCTCCGGAATACTCAAATCCATGGAAAATTGAAATACAGTATTAACAAAATCTTGAAATATTAGCTGCATGCCTGTATACTAAAGTACACTAAAGTCGGTCCATTTATTCGGTCTCCAGTGATTTACAAGAAAACACAATATTACTAATTAAATCTGAATGGACAAATTAATCAACCTTCCACATTGTATGGTTTTCGCAATAAGGACATTCTTTTACTGAGAAAAAATCATTGGAGCTTTCATGTTACAATTTCACAGTGAAAGCCACCACCTTGCTTAGTATTAAATGTCCAGATCCACTGTTACAGTATGGTAACAGTCTAGAAAATGTGGTCTCAGAAGCATAAATGCTCAAAGGTATTTTTATATTTTTCAGTTTTTAATCATTTGATAATATTGTCCACCTGGTATTTGTGAATGGTCAAAACCATAGTGTGGAATGAGCCTTAGTTAGGTTATCTAACAAAAGTTTTAGACAATATTTTTGTTAATCAATAATCTAATGAATAGGCTCGACATCTTCAATATTTCTTTGGAGGTATATGTGATTCAGTGATTGACTATGTCTAGCATTATATCAAGCACTTGTGGTTCTCATCCTTTGCAACAATAGTTAAAAACCAAATTTGACTTATTTAAATTGACCTCCTCTTTTTATTAGAGATTTCGTTTTAAAAGACCATTAGGTATTCAAAATTTACTCTGCTTATAAATAGAAATATTGTATTAAAAACAATCCAAATTAACAAATCTTTCAGGTAGAGTAACTTTAAGCAAAACTGTTTCTAGTCAGAAGATATAACTCTATCACTCACACCTATATAGAGTAAAATGAGTCCTACCGGAAATTAAGTATAAAATTAAACTAATTTTAAAAATACTTAACTAAATGAATATATAATTGCTTACTTGCTGACACGTTTTGAAACATTCATTCCTTTTACAAAGCTAACCCTCTACTGGCGGCATCGATTAGGTGTAAAGGCTAACGGAAATGGATTTATGACTGTGGAATGGGGTGGGTTGTTTTGGTTGTGTGTCATATAATAGAAAAGGCTGTTGGCTTCAAAATGTGTGTGATCATTTAAAACGTTTTCCTTACCTGTTGCTTAGTGTTTGTATATTTCATATTTTTCTAAGGTTGTTAGTTTTTTACTTTGTTTTAATGTGTGTAGAACATTTATATTAGTGTGTATGTCGGTGTATGTGTGTTGGATGTTTTTTTAAAATGTTTTACGTAGCTGGATTTAGGGTTTGTTTGTTTTTTAGGGTAGTGTGTTCTTGGAAGCGTGTATAGAATGACCTACCGGTTTGGCCGATGTAATAGCTGGGACAATCGTTACAAGTTAATTTGTAAATACCTGAGAGTTTGTATTTGTCAGTTTCTTTTTGAAAAGGTTGTATGTGCTGTCTTAAAGTGTTTGTTGTTTTGTAGGATATTTGGTAATGGAGTGCTTTGAATGTGGAGGCTATTTTGTGTGTGTTTTTGTTGTGGTAGGTGAGGGATATTTATTGTTTGTTGTGTGGTTTGTTTGCGTGGCCGTTTGATGGTGTTTATGTTTAATTTTCCTGAGTATGTTATCTATGAGTGTGTGTTGGTAACCGTTTTGTTGAGCGATGTATTTTATAGTATTAAGTTATTCGTTGTAGTCTTTCTGTAGAATTGGTATATTGATTAGGCAGTGTAACATATGATTAAATGCAGCATGTTTGTGTTGTGTGGGGTGATTAGATATATTATGTATGACAATATCGGTAGTTGTTGGTTTTCTATATATTTTGAAATTATGTCTGGTGTTGTGTTTGGTGATAGTAAGATCTAGAAAGTTTTTATTTTATTGTTTTCTTCTAATTCGAGGGTAAATATGAGGTTTTGGTGTATGGTATTAATGTAATTGTGTAGTTGTTTGATTTGCCGTTTGTTGCCGTTGTTTAATATTAAAATGTCATCTACATATCTATGGTAATTAATTATTTTATGTGTCTGATTATTGTTCTGTAGAATGTATTATTATTCGATATGATGAAGGAATATTTCTGCTAGGATGCCTGAGATGGGGAACCTATAGGGAGGCCGTCTTTCTGTGTGTAGAATTTGTGTTGGTATGTGAAGTAGTTTTGTGATGTGATGAGTTTGGTGAGTGTTATGATTTAATGTGTGAGTTTATGGAGGGTGTTGTTTGCTGTAAGCATATTTTGTAGTATGTGAAGTGTTTGTTCTATTGGCACATTAGTGTATAGGCTTTTTATGTCAAATGAGGCAATGGTGGAGTTGTGTGGTATGTGGATGTCTTGAATATTGTAAATGAAGTCTATGATATTGTGTATGGATGTGTGATTGTGAAAGTTTATGTTGTCTCTAATACACGCTTCTAAGAACACATTACTTAAAAAAATAAACAAACCCTAAATCCAGCTACGCAAAACATCTAAAAAACACCCAATACATACACACACCGACATACGCACTAGTTTAAATGTCCTACCCACATTAATACCAAGTAAAAAACTAACAACCTTAGAAAATAATGAAATATACAAACACTACGCAACAGATAAAGAAAACGTATTAAATGATCACACAGATTTTGAAGCCAACAGCCTTTTCCATTATATGACACACAACCAAAACAACCCACTCCATTCCACAGTCATAAATCCATTCCCGGTAGAGCCTTTACACTTAACCGATGCCACCAGTAGAGGGTTAGTTTTGTACGCGTTAAAAGGAACCAATGTTTTGAAACGCATCAGCAAGTAAGCAATTACGTATTCACTTAGTTAAGTATTTTTAAAATTAGTTTAATCAGTGAATTCAAGATGATTACATCAAGCAACTTCATAAAATTAAAGTTAAAATTGGTATAAATGTAATTAGCAAGATATAAACTCATACTCTCACTCCTATGCACTGTAAATTCAATGATGTATTAGGTGTAGAAATAAATATGGGACATATTGTGGGAGGAGGGGCACCAAGGGTGTCATATGCTAGGGAGCTTCATGACTGTTGCCTCCGTTTGGGTTCATTTTCATTTATTTACTAACAATAATTTTTGGTCAGTTTGTCCACATTATCTAACATGATACTTATTACTTATCAAACTATTGACAGCAATCCCAACACTACAAAAATAATAAAAAATTACTAAAACATAAAGTTATCAAGATTAAAATGAAAGTTATGTATTAGTTATTTTTATTTTTGTGACATTGGGCTTATTGCCAATAATTTTATTGCAATATTGCCATTTTTCTCATTATATTGTATTATCTTATTCCACATATAAATTGATTTATGGATTTCTAAATCACATTTTAAATTCTTTTATCTATGCTAAGGTTTTTCTTTATAACAGAGTAAACATTGTAGTATTTATCATAGAAATTCGTGTTTCTAAAAAAACCTTGTAGATCTTCCTAATTGTCAATCTGGCCAATCAGATATTGATTTTAATTAAATTGATAAATAAAATATTTTACAAACTTTTTTTTTTAATTTTAAGATGGATTTTATGCTGTTAAAGGATCATCATTGATTCTAATCTTCCACTAAGAGGACAATATAATCTCTTTTTAAAAAAGTAGGACAATAAAAAGAGGTCATAGAGCTTATTATTACTTGACATTCATTATTTATTTTGTCTTCCACAGAAATTGAAAGTTGACTTTTGAGTTTGGGATATCCTCTTGTGGAGGACTGAAGATATCAGCCATTAATCTTGCTTGATAAATTCAAAATTTATGGCTCTTTGTATATATATATATATATATATATATATAATGTAAGGTATCTGAAAAAATATTTTTTATTGTCATATTTACCGTACACAATGTGCTGCAGTGAGAACAATCGAAGGGCTAATTATGGAGCCTCCACAAACAAATATAGAATTGATTGGTTGTACACGCAGTATAGATATCATCCATGGGAACTCTCCAAAATAGGTTGTGCTTTCATCTGAGACAGATAAGCGTAAATTATAGAATTTTTTCCATTTAATTTTTAAAGGAATATGACAATGTTTTGAATAAATTTAAAACATTTATATATATATATATATATATATTGTAACATACAATTATTTCTTAGTTAGAGAATATGGAACTCAAGCCTTAAAATGCTAACAAATGGGGGCACAGTACAATGGTAGTTGTATAACATAAAATAAAAAATCCAAGGCTTTTGACTTTTGAAGGCGATAGAATCACTAAATATTTTTTTGTTGTGTGTTAAAAGAAACAAAGCGCTAGAGGGTTGCTAAAATATCATTAGGGAAAGGTTAGGGTAATGACAAGAGGAACGCAAAAACAGGAGACAGGGACAAAAACGGTGGTAGGACGTATGAGTACAGGAACTGGGATGAAGGGAACAATTGTGGTAGGACAAGTGAGTAACAAAGGGATGACTTTATTAGGGAAAGGGGTATTTTTAGAATAACAAGCAAGTTATTAAAAGAGTAGTCAAATGCAAAGAAAGTAGTGAAGACAAGCGAGTCAAGGAACGGCCGACTAATCTTCAAGATGCAGATAGAGATCGAGTCCAAGAATACCATCATTCCAACCGTAAGGAAGTCCAGGATAACTACGCATGTCCTGTGAGCCACATATATATTAATTAAAAACAAATTACACTTTTGCTATTACTTGCGACCAGACATTTGTTAACTAAAAGTTGTTAATTGTTAACTTACACTTGGAGGAAACGTTTTCGTCCTACGACTTCTTCAGCCCTGTATTTTTGCTGCTAGAATGCTATACATATATATTCCTAAAAGCATTGAAGATATTATTAAG
Organism: Prosapia bicincta; assembly: GCA_036971475.1. Classification (NCBI taxonomy): domain Eukaryota; kingdom Metazoa; phylum Arthropoda; class Insecta; order Hemiptera; family Cercopidae; genus Prosapia; species Prosapia bicincta. The sequence continues at coordinate 78,307,008 of JBAIZL010000004.1, read as the reverse complement.
AAATTAAACAATTTTGGTTTCATCTTTAAAAATCATATTAGAATAGACTGAAATAATAAAAAAAATAATAATATGTCGATTATACAACATTATTATTCTAAAGAATTTGTTTGTAGATGAGAAATCCTGTTGATAAAAGTTCCTCTTGGCACTTGTAGAGTTGTCAAAATCACCTATATAATATCAAAACAAGACTAGTGGAAAAACATATTTGAACAGTGACATGGTTGCATTATGACAAGAAATTACTACAAACACGCCTTTAAATAGCTTTGTTTGCACCAGTATTGAAAGGTTTTGAGGTTTTAGCATACAATTAACTGATATTAAAAAAAAACTGACAAATCATAACTGGTTCTACATCTCATACTATAATTGACTTATTGGTTACTTATGTATGGGATGTTTGGGGGAAACTCTATCAGATTATTTTAATAGAATTTTAGGGGTAAAGATATGAATGTGTTATATGGGTGAATTGTAATGTGATTGCATGTTTATAATGTGTGATGGATGTAATTTTAAATGCTTGTATATTTCATACTGTTTCGTTGTGTTGAGTTTGTTGCTTTTATTTAGTTTATCTAGAATTTGTAGGTTTGAGGGAATTTATTTATAGTTATGGCTTGTAGATATGAGGTGCTCAGCAAAATTTGATTGAGTGTTACTGTATAGATGACTTGTGCTCTTTGTTTGAGACACGGATGAAGATCTCCACCGAGCGATTGAAAACGTTCTGTCTCAGTGAATTTTTACAAATTTACAAAATTTAAAGTTTGGATAGTCATAAACTAATATAAAAGTGATTAAATAAGTTCCACCAAACGTAATGGACAACAAAATTCAAGAGTATTGTTTAATTTGGTTTCAACATAGAACAGGTATGATAAGTTAGGATGTATAGAATTGAGGTGTTTTAGAAATGTATGTTTTGTATTTCTTTGCATATGATAATAATGTTATCTACATATCTGCCTATCAAATTGCACCCAACACACATCCTCAACAATAAGTTACATTAACTGTATGAAGCAACTGTGGCATAATGTTTATTTTTAAATAAATAAGGTTTTATTTACCTAAAAATAAATAAGTTACATTGTAATACACACACACACACACACACACACACACACACACACACACACACACACACACACACTGTAACGACTTAAATTGAGGATTCAAGCGTTACAATGGAAGTATTAAAATTAAAAAATATAAAATTTTAAAATTTGGAAATAAACAAATATAAAAATAAATACAGTGCCATAAGCAGCTATTCAAAGAAATTTTATAAAGTAAAGATATTCTTAAAGGGGGAGTTTTTTATTATTTTAGATTTGAAGGAGATAAATGCAGCAACCAGGAAAAAGGAAAGATTTAAAAAGTTACAGCCAGACTTAAATTTTAATACTAAAATACAAAATTTGACAAACACCGGAAATTGTGACGTAGGGAGGGGGTAGATCTTATGATTCTACGTCACTCTCTAAGAAGGTTGCTGATTGGATCAGGGACCTCAGGTGATATCGGAAGTTTTGTAATGGCGATGGAAACAGGGGAGGAGAGAGTTAGTAAGTTTTGAGATGCAGTCAACGTTGAACGATGATCGGCTTGCTCCGTTTTGTTATGAGTCAAAAGTGTTAAATTATAACATCATTTGCTAAATGTGGTAAGTAAGTGGCTGCTAAATGTAACTGTGCGATTCCCAAGCCTTTTTTAGGGATTTCGGTCCCTAAAATTGGCAAAATTCAATCGAAATATGGTGCATTTCAAATCGATCGAAAAATGGAGGTTTACAAAGTTGATAAACCGTAGATTACTTTAAGAAAGTAATGACATTAGAATTCAATAAAATAAATCTTAAAACTGTTAAATGTAAAACTAAATAAGAAAAGAGGGGATAGGAACGGTAAACATTTGAAAAATTTAATTCATGGCGACGTGCGAGGAATAAAAGACCGTGAACAAGGCCGACCAAGAATGGAAAAGATCTTCACTCCACAAATCTGGGAGCCAAACTGTAAAATTAACAAGGGTCCAGGAAGGGGAATGCATTAAAAGGTAGTTGCTTTCTTCTTGTTCAAATCTAAAATGTCGTAAATTCATTTATTTTTGGGGAAATAAAAATTCAAATAATTCTTTAAAATTTAAAAAGCATAATGAATAAACTATGTTATAAAAATAATGGCTTTATTTATATTAGAGGTAAAGAAAATGTATTAAAAGGGTTGTTCATAAAGTATACAGAAATAAAATTAATATATAAGCAATTATGTTTTTTGTAAACAAATAAAAAGGTCAAAATTAGTATAAATTTGCCTTAGGGTTTTATATGTTACAGTAATTATGATTAAGGAACTGTTAAGTTTGTTTGAATACTAAAATAGAATAATTAAAACATTAGCTAGTTTTGGATGGGAAAAGATATAAAAATAAACTCAACATAACGGTTTTAAGTGAAACTGGTTAGGAATTAACAAATCAAAATTAGTATGGAAAATAAATGCCAGAAGACAGATAATTTACATTGAAGTAATTCTCAGATTTACAGAAAGTAAATAAATATTGTTTGAAAACAAAAAACAATTAAAAAGCATATTTTAAGTATTAATTAATAAACTTTAAAAGAAGTATGATTTCTATGTGTATATAAATACTGATTTTACAAATAGTGTGTTAGTATTAGGATCTAAATATGATTTTTTAAATTAGGTAAATGATGACATTAGTTATTAATTTGGTTTAAATTCTAAATAAGATTTGTTGATCAAGATGGGTGAGGTTTACCAAATGATTTGAAACATGTGAATTGTCTGTATAAAATGTTATATGTTAATATTTGTTTTTCTTTTTATAAATTATTTTTATGTATAATTCTTTAAATTTTTGAATACATGAAACATTCTGATAAAATGTGATGTAATTGCATAGGTGATTTTTCTTATGAAATTATAAACGATAATATGATTTCTTTTAGGGAATTTAGTGTATTTTTCTATAAATTAAATTTAGCAGTAAAGAATAAGTTTTCAGATATAAATGTATGCTAGAATTAAGTACATTTTTCAAAAGGTTACATTTGGAACCAAATGGTTTAAAGGGTTAAAAGGTATTAAAATATTCAGATAACTAAGCTAGGGCAAAATCATTTAAGAAATAAATACTACGTTCATTTATAAAAGTTTTATTGTGCTTCAGAAATTTTGAAAAACATATGAAGAAGTTTCGTAAAAAGTTAAATTTTATAAAAGTGAAAAATTTGTGCTAAAGCGAAAATTGAAATAAAATAAAAAACAGTGTTTTTACAAACTTGCAAATTAATTTGAAATTTATTTAATAAACAATTTTCATACACACTCCGACACCCTGGTCATTAAGCTAAGATGCCTAAAAAGAATTCATTCCCCAGGAAACAGTACCCAAAGGTTTAAATTTCTGCGAGTTAGGTTTTTTAAAATAAAGTCCAGTGACTGGTTCTCTGGTAGATTTTGGAAGCGTTAGCACAGGGCTGCCTTCGGTCGGTGATGCTTGTTCAAAATTTTTATCTTTGTGACAGTGGGTAGGGCCGTCGCAACACCCCCACTTTTTGACATAATTACACCTAAAACTTCCTCAAAATCACATATTATAGTTTTCCCACATCTATTGCATACTGAAATTGGCAAAAGGTCAGTTATGGACTGAATTGACAAATTTAGCAGATCTCATGAAACAGTATCCACATAGACAACAAGTATATTCACTAAACACAAGTGTTTACATATTAATATTTACCAAACTGTATAACTATAAATGTAAAGCTAATTTAAAAGCACAGATTAACAACTGTATTGTGTCTTCAATTTACTAGTGAGTGGCTTACCTGAAACTATCCTACTAAGAGAAGATACATCCACATTTCCATCAATACCTCCTGGATTCCTAACCCCACATTCGTTTTTTGTGCCTTTACCAACTGGAATTTCTGACTTAATAGTTGTAGATTGTCCTGATTCTTTTGGCAGTTTACAGCACACCTGAAGCTCCTCTGTACACTTACTGTCCACATTTTCAATCCTAAAGAATACAATTTGAGAAATAAGTTTAAAATGAGAAAATTTTTGTTTGAATAATTGATTTGTTGAAAGGGTGTAAGTTACAGTTTTAAAATTTCGTAGGAAATAAAAACAAAACTTTCCCCATTTTATTTTTACTAAAGTTCATAGTTGAGAATATTTTATTGGTAGTACTTATGGACAATCTGTTAAAGTTATACTTTGTTTGTAAAACAGGTTTCTTTGTAATTAAACATTAAAATTCGTAAAATTGCCTCTTTTAAGAAAAATCCTAAATACAAAATGTTTACAGGACTGGATTACAATGGAACATTCACTTGCTTTAAGTTTGTTTGTTCATTAATTTTTAAACAAATTACATTTTTTGTGTACATGAGTTATTCTCTCTCTCTCTCTCTCTCTCTCTATATATATATATATATATATATATATATATATATATATATATAGGCCTATATATGTCCCTGTCAGAGTCTCATCCATGTATACAAAAATATTGAAATTTTTCACTTGGACAAAAGACTAAAAAACAGAAAATAATAAATAAAATAAAATAAAACTCTTTTTCTAATATATCACGTTTTTAAAACAGACTTAAAAAGTATAAAATAATTTTACATGGGCCTTCTGTAAATTTGAGGGAGAATCGTTAGTGGTTATGGATATATTTGTAATACTTGGCGAGAAATCGTGGGGCGTGGCTAGTAAATAATACTAGTAGACAATACGGATGAACTGACAGCTGATTTCAATGAACTGGAAATGGGAATCACTGTAATTTAATTCATTTACTCCTTAATCATTATGGAGCCTGCGGTACACGGTTTTCTCACCAAGTATTACAAATATATCCATAGTCAGTAGCGATTCTACCTCAAAATGTAGGAGGGCAATGAAAAATTATTTTATACTTTTTAGTCCGTTTCAAAAATATGGTAGGCCTATATTAAAAAAATTTCATTTAATTTATTATTTGACTTCCTTTCACCTTCTTTTTTGTTATTGTTATTTATTAATTATTTTTTTGTAGTAAATTTTTTAGTCTTGAGAATAGCAATAAAGCAACTGTAAATTTCTGAAGTGTTGATAAACATATTCGATTAATTACAATAACTAATGTCTTGTAATTGCCCTCAAAGTCCTATTTGTACTTCTATATTAGGCCTACTACATATAAGAGAGGTTATTTGTATTATAAAAATATTAACCTTCTAATTATTCCAATTCACATTTCTATTATATATTTATTTCTTAACTTGTAAATACCCTAGCTTACTAATAAACAGATGACATCTAACATGAAATTTAAATAAAATTAAATGAAAATTAGTTTTTTTGTGTTGATTTTGCATCTAATTATCACACATCCAACCCTCCCCCTTTGAACGATAATGTTTTTTTTTTGTACAGCTATTCCGCTGAAACAAAATTTCAATAGGCCTAAATATAATTTTATAAACGATGGTAAAAACAATAACTTCCTGCAACTTGTATAAAATAGTAGGCCTATATATTATTATTGTTCATATTTTTATGAACATCGCGGTGACAAATAGACGTTCGTGGTCAGAGCCCTTCGTTAGAAAATGAGAGGCTTTGATTAAAACATTTTATTCGAAAACTATTTACGTGTATTGTTCAACTCCATAATATTAGCTTACACTTTCATTGCACCGGTATATATCTTGTACAAGTTTTTAATCGTTACTAAAATACGTTTTTATTCATTCAATCAAGTTCAAATACACTTTTTTAAGCATAGGAGATGACAATTGATGTTAATACAGTTATTTCAAATATTTATTCAATAATTAAATTTATACAAATTGGGAGGGGTCTAGGTCGGATTCGAATTGAGTATGTTCAAGTTCAAAATCTAGCGCTTTTGGCACTGAACCAACCTTCCCATAGATAGAAAAGTTTTCTCAAAAAAGTATATGAATTTTTTTTGCATCAATATGGCTTTTCATCGAAATCTCTATTGGACAACCTTAAATTGTTGCATGGTTACCACACAATATCATAAATAATGCTCTAGGATTAAAAATGAATGAAAAGAGTAAAATAAACATACAAACTGGCTTAACGGTTCGAACCTTCCTTCACAAACGGACAATACGAAAGGAAAGCGAAAAGAAACTACAACACAATGCAAGCGACGTAAAAAAAGCGTATAGGCCCTAAATTGTAACACAAAAATAATAGTCCAATACCATACATAGAAAGAAAGTGAAAAATTGCACGGAAATTCACTTTCTATTTTGTTACTTAATATTCCGACAAATATACATACATATTTATATTAATTGTAATTATAAAATAAAGAGAAACTAAAATTTTCCTTAATTGACTTTAGTAGGAATCGACTTCATTTTTGTTTATAATACTTGTTTTCTTACTTGCCAGGGTTGAAACGCCATCACTATCAAACGATGTTTTGCATTCTTCTGGTCGCGAGTCGATATCTCGTTCGTAGGTTTTGTCATTTATCAATAATGTAACATATTGAGCGGGTAATCAGGGAGATATTTTAGGCACTTATATCTGTACTTTATTATATTATTTTCATTCAACCAAAACTTTTTACATATTTTTTAACCCGTGTAGCCTCGCGGCGTGGGGTACACTCGCTCCACCCTTAAGGACGGCTCTGTTCGTGGTTTGAACCAGCGCTGTGTAAGCCGGAGTGACCTTTAGCAAAGAATAGAGCACAAAAACAGTGGTTGAAGTAAGAAGTAAAAATTCAACAAAGAAATGTTAGTTCTATCTTCGAATTTACAAGAAGTTCCTTCAATGAAGTATAATTGTGAATATAACCAGTACATTTGATGCTGGAATTACGAATATAAATCCACATTAACGTCAGTATTAAAATAGCATATTTTAAAGCAATTTCAACATTCTAAATAAAGATAAACATTTTTGCTCTATAGGAAGTATTTTGTAAAAGTAGCGCCCTTTACACAAACTTTAAAAAACATATTGAATCTTTTACTGAAATCCAGCTACTATTAAGAACGCAAAATAAGATTTTCCAAAGTGTTAATATTGGAGACTCAATAACACATTCAACCCTACATTAAATAAACGCAATTTTGTTGCACAGTATGCCCTAAAAAACCTTACATTTTTCATTTATTTATTTTCTGAAGTTTTTCTTGTTTCGTTTCTCTGATTTCCAATTTATAACTTTTAAATTACAGACGTTTTCAATGATTTTATACCCAATTGTTTCAACCGTATCACATTAAAATTTGTCATTCCTATACGAACTTACATACACATTTGTTATAATGTAACAAAACTTATATTGGCGTTTATAAAATGTCACATAAATTTTATAGCAAGATTTCTCTTTTTTTTAGAAATACTAGCCTTTATAAGGAACTTCAAGAAATGGCTAAGAAGGTCTCATTAAAGAAATGAAAGTAACAATAGACAGATATTGAAAAATTAGGATTTGAAGGCTTGATCCAGTTGGAACAAGATAAATATATAACTTCAGGCTACATAGACTGTCGATGTAGCACTCGTATTAGTAACTGTTTAAAGTCCAGTAGGCCTATCTGATACAGCAGGTACATTCTGTTGTCGCTCAAGTTTAGTTTCTTTAGAAACCATTTTTCTTATGTGAATTTTGTTTTGAAATAAATATGCAAGTGACAGCATAACTGCGTATGAAGTGATAGCTGCATATATTTTGAAAGAAGACTTCAAAAATATCTTTTACATAATGAAAACTTTATAGAATATAAAAACAATTCTAATTTCTTGAAATAAATAAAGTTACATTCAATTTTTAAACAATTTAAAGGAAAACATCAAATATTTTAAAATATTACAAAACAAAACAAAATATGATGCTTGAAGATTTTTTGTCTTTATTTCAATCTTGGACTTAAGCTTCACCTTAGGCTTACAATTAGCTTATAGGCATAATATGTTAATACTTCCTTATATAACAGTAAGTATTGTGATAGTCTTCACAATTCAAAAGCAAAGTTTTTGAAAATTTAACTTAATTTTACACTCTTAGGCTTGACGTATGTTTTAAAATTGGACACAAGAAGACAAAGTAAGAAAATAAATTTCTTCCCAATTTAAATGCTTTCTAAATTTAAAGGGCGCTGAATAAACATTTAAATTTAAGTAGGCCCTACTTGTAAGGCGTATGGTATGAGGTTAAATGGTTTGATGTTGAATTTACTCATCACTAAAATGGAGTGTTTTACATCTTTACAAAATTAGGTTATTGGTTAATATGAGTATTCAGACTTGTGTGACTAATTTCTATTTTTTTTTTTTTTTTATCAATTTCTATTTATTTTAAGGTGTATCTGCACCTTCGTAAGAAAATAAGAAAACAGTAGTATAGGCTACACAAAAATTAATTTCACTGAACAACATTCTTTCCAAGACTTTAATGTCAAACGTGTTTCTATAGCTATGTTGCCATCATCAGATACTATATAAAATAGTCTCCAAATTATCGGAGCATAGTTATATTAATGATTAAATGTGCTTAAGTAAAAGTAGCCCAAATATCAAAATAAAATTATATTAAAGGTTAATAATTGAAACAGATAGCCTACTAGTTAAATTAATCAGATATAAGTTTTTGAAAATGAACTAATAATTTATAAATTATTGCTTCTGGCTTTAAATTTATATTTAATATAAAATTTGTATTATTAAATAAAGCTTATAGATTACAATGATTTAAGTATTTTAATAAAATAATGTTAAAACAGACCTTACTATAGGCTACAGTATCTCGATTAGTCTATTTAAATTTTAAATTAAAGATTTGAAAAGAATAATGAAAGATTTAAATTGGTTTATGTGTATAACATTAGTTTATGAGTTAATCTCACATAATAGGTTCAAACAATATATTTTTTAGAAAAATGACTGTAATTTTATCGATAAAACGAAATGGTGTAAATACAAAAATTGAAAAATAAACGCATTTAATCTCGTTACAAGTGGTTGTATAAGATTACTGCTTCTTACCTAATATCTATTACACCTTCTCCTCCAGTTTTTATCACATTGTTTTCATCGCACAGAAAGAAAGGCACACACTCGCAATCAAGGTCGCCATTAGATCCGATCGATTCACTACCACAGCCAGAAGTAATCAAAAATAACAACCCAATAGAAATACTATGAGCAAACATATTGACAGCATTAAAATTCGATATCACTGCCTATTTATACAAGACCGGATGACAACCTTCAACCCGCAATTTCCTTTCAGTTTTACTGTTTAGTGGCAAAGTAAGATAACTACCTAACCTCAATTTACAAGTAGCCTGCCGGTAGCTGAAATAGAGACTTTCTGAGTTTGCAAGCTAATCTATTACGTTACAACCATTTATTAATTTTTCTTTAAAAAAAAACAAAGTATATTAAAAATTCTGTTAGTGATACCTACTATTTTCTGCTTGTCTAAACACGGAGATATAAATTTTATGTGATAAATCGATAGTTGTGATTTAAACAAATGTACTCGTAAATTAATATTAAATCCAAACAGGAAAATAAACTTCTAACTTGCAAAGTTTTGGAAGGGTCACTAGGTTTGCATTCACCGAAACTTAAACAAAAGAAAATATTTTTAAAAATAAATTCTAAGAACGATGACTCGCTTTCGTTTGTGAACTATAACTGTTTATAAAAGGAATGCGAGCATTTTAAACTCTTGCGTTGGGTTATCGTGAAGTAATAGATTTGGTAGGATAATACAGTACACACTTGACAGTCAACTCAGGTTTTTTTTGTTTTCACAAAAATCACTTTACAAACATATTCCTTTATGAATTCTTCAGGAATTACCAAATTGTTATATTAAATTACTAAAGCTATATTACAATATGCATCCGATTAGGGATATATAGGCCTATTTTTTGTTATATCCTTTTGGTTATATATAAAAAAAAAAACAGAAAAGGTTTGGAGAAGTGAAAAACTTGACTTCCATTGCCAAGAATATAGGCTATAAAGAATATTGAGCATATGGTCCAATTTAAATCAACGACCCTTTATGATTATTAAAATAACCTTATTTTGACAGTTATGATTGGTTCAAGTAAAATTTAGGATTTTATTTCCTTGTAGGCTATGCTTTGTTTTCGGCTTACAATATTTCAGTACGGCCCCTCGACTTAACTCTTGTTACGGCGAAATAAGTTATGAACTTTGGAAACGTTTTGTATGAGATGTTACAGTTACTTGTTAAATTCCTTGGTTTTACCTAATTATATTGAGAGTGTCAATAAAATATCCGGCTAGGATTAACGTAAGCGGGCTCAGGGGCGGGTTCAGGATTTACTTTTTTAAGCAGGCACAGTTTAGGGGAGTCCAGTGACTACCATGGGGGTGGTCTAGCACTCTAACCCAGAAATTGTTTAAAATTTAAAAGGTGTGTGTGTGTGAGCATTTTTACTCTTAGACTAAATAGTATATAACCTAAACAAAACGGTGATTATTTGCTATTTTATTGTTGTCTGGTGCATTCTAAATTTGGCTATAATATTATGAGCATTTTTTAAAATTTTATATATATATATATATATATATATATATATATATATATATATATATGGTGAAATAAAATAATTTTCATAAACAAGAATATACGAGTATTACTTCATTTTATTGTTGATTTAACAATAAACGAATCAACAATAAAATGAAGTAATACTCGTATATTCTTGTTTATGAAAATTATTTTATTTCACCATACATATTCAACAAGAAAAAATAATTTATCTAAGTTTTACAATATATATATATATATATATATATATATATATATATATATATATATATATATACCGTAATGTTTTTATATAAAACACTAAAACAATAAATAACAATAATTTGAAATATAATAGAAGTGAAGTAGAAATGGATAAAAAAAATGTAAACAATTGAGCCATAACCTAAAAAAAATTATTATCATAAATATTAAAACCAAGATGGCTGCTAGTATAATTATGATTCTGGGGAAACAGCTGACGATTTTCAAATATAGAAATTTACAAAACCTAAAATTATTGCATAGAGGATCAAAACTTAACTGTCCAGGAAAGAAGATGAAAATCAAATAATCAATGGGTTATGTAACAGATGTTTCAACAATGGAAAAAAGTTTTATTCTTTTCTCTAGAATCTCAATAGAAAAAGTTTTTGTTAGAAAAATTAGCCTTGGTGCTGGAAGAAAAAAATTAGTTGGTCCAAAATTTTATTAAAGGAAGAATTCAAGTATTAAGAAAGCTAGCCCAATTAAAAGTTGATAAAAGCAAATATTGGTGAAAGCATAAAAAAAGCATAGTGGTGAAAGATTTGATTATAAAAATAAATTTAAAGGCGATAAATTTGGACAAGAACATTAAATCTCAGATAAGTAATAAATTAAGAAAAATTGTAAATTAATATTTAAGTTGATATTGTAAAACCATCGTATAAGCAAAATTAGTAAATTAAATTCATTTAAAAAAACCATTTTAATATTCTTTTCAAAATTAATAACTCTAGGCCTAGGAATTTCTTTTAAAAAATTTATTAAAGCATTAATTGCATAAACAAAATTTTAATTTATAACCAGAAGTGCTCAATATAAATAATAAACATATACATTACTTCGTATAAATCATCGTGAGAATAATCTGTGAACATTTGAGCATCATAACTGCAATCATTTATGAAATACAGACAGAAAATCTTTAAAAAAAGTAATTGTTTTATCATTTCCAGTTTTGCACATTGCAAGCCTTTTTTTCAATTCCTACCATAAGTACATACTCTTCCTACATAAATATATTTATGTATCTTGTTGAAATTTCAGTTGTAATCAAATACTTTTTATTTATCAACTTAAATTTTTCTGTAGGATTACTTTTATGAAAAATCGAATATTGATTTACATAAAGCTAAGAAGTAGAATGTATCAGAATCACATTCCGACCCCTCTTTAGCTTGAGAAAAAATTAAAATGTATAAATAAAGTAAAAATGAAAGAGAAATATTATATGTTTAACTGGAATTTAGGAGTAGGGTAATACGAAAGACAATAGAAACTAATATTTTGCCTACTTGTAAATTGAATTATTTGGGTAAGTATTTCCTCTAGTAAACGGACTGTAATAGCCTATTTTTATTCTAAACGCGCCAACCTCCGTTGGATATAATACATGCTTTTATTACTTTTATTTGTATCTGTGTATCCTGTTGTAAGAGCCTTATCAGGCTTTAAGTAGCATTAAAATGTTAGCCATTTTTAAATACATCACTCATTAAAAAAAATTTCAACATTTTGCTTTGCGGTAAAATACGCAGTTTTTGAGTTGACTCCTTAAGGTGTAACAAAATAAGCATTGAAGTTACTTGACAGTTGATGATTATGGGGATATATTAAAATTAGAGGATTGTTTAATGATTTAACATTTATTTAACTTCCGTTCGTACAATCATAACAACAGTCCTTGTCCTCCATGGCCGTTTCGGGCGGTTGTTAACATCTCTCTACAATCGTCAGAGGGTTTCGCTATAGTAGGATCTTTAGTTGAAGAATAACTCCTTAATAAATAGGGGGCATAACAGGCCCTGACATATAATTAACAATTTTTAAGATTGTCAAGGTTTAATTAGGCCCGTCAGTTTAAAACATGTTTCCGAGATGTCATGACAAAAGCAGCAGACTAACAGTTTTAATAACATTTTCCGTATTTCTTTGTAAAATTTGAGACCATTATAAAAAACCCAAATTAACTTATAACAATAAATATCCAATATATTTGTTAAAGGTTGGTTTAATTTTTTGCTGTCCATTGTCTAAAAACGTAGACCGTAATCAGAAAATGTTCTTTGATTATTATCATTTTGTGAGTAGCAAAAAAAACAAACAAACAAGAAGATGACTACAATGAAAGTCAACGGTACAGGAATCAGAATGTAAAAACGCCCAAGGTACTCGTCGAAGAATAATAAATAGCCTACTTTATTATGACATAAAAAACACAGATTTAGTCTCAATTTGAGTCTTTTTTGTGCTGCATATGCTTAAAACATAGGTTTTAGAGTGGTGAAAATCAATATTTTCTACAGGGGTGAACAAACCGAAATCCCCCCCATCCCGGGTCCGTTGTAGTTCTGGCCCTGGGTGCATGCCTGCTATATTGTGATTCTAACTTTACTTACAATGACGCTTTACATAGCTGGTAACAAAATACAATGGTGGATAATTAACTAATAGTTTAGTTCAGAGTGTAGTTGTTTTAACAGTGCTTTATTTATTTTAAATAGGTAGATTTTAAAATAAATTAGATAGTTAACAGATTGCTCTAAATAGATTAATGGAATGCCAAAAGTAGGTCATCTTCGGAGTAGAATCTTTAGCCTAAGGTTTTGCATCCAAGGCGACTAAAAGAAAATTTAAAGGGGATTTAGCTTGTTCTATTTTATATATGTTAGAAGATAATATTAGCACACTAACTAGAATTCTAAAGTAATACAAGATGGAATGAAGGTTTCAAATTATTTTCAAATATGAGTCACACTTTGAATTTCAGGCCCGCTCACATATACTGATTTCTTATTGGGGTCATGCCTTTATAGTTGACAGTTGCAAGAGATGTAAATGTAATTACTCTAGTTATAAAGAAAATTTCATGTGAGATCGATCTGATGGCTTGTTAGGTTCTGATGGCTTGTTAGGTTTTGGTGGCTTGTTAGGTTCTGGTGGCTTGTTAGGTTCTGGTGGCTTGTTAGGTTCTGGTGGCTTGTTAGGTTCTGGCGGCTTGTTAGGTTCTGGTGGCTTGTTAGGTTCTAGTGGCTTGTTAGGTTCTGATGGCTTGTTAGGTTCTGGTGGCTTGTTAGGTTCTGGTGGCTTGTTAGGTTCTAGTGGCTTGTTAGGTTCTGATGGCTTGTTAGGTTCTGGTGGCTTGTTAGGTTCTGGTGGCTTGTTAGGTTCTGGTGGCTTGTTAGGTTCTGGCGGCTTGTTAGGTTCTAGTGGCTTGTTAGGTTCTGGTGGCTTGTTAGGTTCTGGTGGCTTGTTAGGTTCTGGTGGCTTGTTAGGTTCTGGTGGCTTGTTAGGTTCTGGTGGCTTGTTAGGTTCTGATGGCTTGTTAGGTTCTGGTGGCTTGTTAGGTTCTGGCGGCTTGTTAGGTTCTAGTGGCTTGTTAGGTTCTGGTGGCTTGTTAGGTTCTGGTGACTTGTTAGGTTCTGGTGGCTTGTTAGGTTCTGGTGGCTTGTTAGGTTCTGGTGGCTTGTTAGGTTCTAGTGGCTTGTTAGGTTCTGGTGGCTTGTTAGGTTCTGGTGGCTTGTTAGGTTCTAGTGGCTTGTTAGGTTCTGATGGCTTGTTAGGTTCTGGTGGCTTGTTAGGTTCTGGTGGCTTGTTAGGTTCTGGTGGCTTGTTAGGTTCTGGTGGCTTGTCAGGTAAAATATTAGTAGTAAATAGAATTACGTTAGGTCTTGCGAAGTGTTGCTACTAAGGGCGTTTTAGTAATACAGTAGATCGTAGTGTTGTAAGCAGTTATTTTGTGTTGGTGAGGATGGTTTGAAGAGTTATGAATAGTGATATTAGTGTTGGTAAGTTTGTATTACATGTTAAATTTGTGAGTTTATTGATCTGTAGATGTAATTGTTATGTTAAGGGAGTTGATTGTTTATGTTTTGATTGTATACATTAGCTTTTATGTTGGGTGTTTATTTCCTTTGTATAATGTGACAATGTCGGCAACATATTTCTATCAGTGTATGATTTCTAAATATTTATTGTTCTGTAAAATGTGGTTTTATTAAGGATATTTCAGCCAAGGTGGTACCTATAGGGAAACCCATAGAAAATGTTATTATAAGAGAAGTAATTATAGGATGTGATTAATTTTGTTAACACTGCACAACAGAACAGTACAAAATATAAGCAAACATTACAAGCTACGCCTAACATTCATTCTCAACACCCGATTAGATTATAATTTACATATACGTTTGACAGTTTATATCCCAAAACTCTCTAAAAATCACATAATATTACACTACCCTCCCCCCTAACATAAAACAACAAAGAGGTCCGTTTCCTTCTGAGTTGAAAATGAAATATATCTTCAGAAACAGCTCCCACATTGGACAAAAAAGTAAGTGCTACTATAGGCAAGTATTGTCCTATTAATACACATATGTTCAAGTGTTTCAGTAAAAAATTATGTAATAAATAAATGTGTAACAAATCATTTACTCAATAAAAAACATTTTTCACTAAAGCCTGGTAGTGTCATGCACAATGATTACCCGTTTTTGTTACTTGTCTTAAAAAATGTTCATATCAATCTCGGACTTGTTAGTATTAGCCAGGTTTTAGAACAAGAGAGCCTGAAAGATTCTTTTTTTTTGTTACATAGGCCAGGTAAAGGTCTGTGAATAGGCTACTCATTACACTGGTGCAGGACATAGAAAGCAATAACAGGTGATAAAAAGTAAAGTTAAAAGTTGGTGGGAAAAGTATTGCCTCAAGATGATTTTACATTGAGTGTAGTTAGGAAATAGAGGGAGAGACGTCCAAAACCTAAAAAAACTTATATATACAATGTGAACAATTGTGAGGGGTTAATCTGACCAAAGGAGGTGTTAGCAGCAACATCCCCAAAATAAGATCATGAACAGCCCTATTCGAAAGAGAGTAAGATGGCATGATAACAGAGTTTTCTGAGTGATTCAATTAAATGCCAAAACCCAATGAAATTAAATCGAATAAACAGAGAAAGAAAAACTAAAATAAATAAGTTAATTAATATTTATTGATTCCATCTCCTGAGCTACTAGTTTTCACTAAACATTTGTAAATATTTATAAACTTGCCTATAGTAGCACTTATATTTTTTGAGGACGGCCGTTTTGGAAGATGTGTCCCATTGTTAACTCAGACCGTAACTCCTGACTAACTTGCCTATAGCAAGTCATAAATATTTACAAGTGTTTAAGTAAATTAATTTTGAATAAGGTTAAATAAAAAAGTTTTTGACAACTAAGTATTTGGTTGCCAATGTACTGAGTGTGTAACAACTCAACAATGGTGTCAACCTTATGAAATTAATTTAAATATGCCATCATTGCCTGAAGTATACTACTGATAAATTAAAATATAAGTGATATATGAAGTGAATTCACCACTTTCAAAATTTGGTGGTTTGGAAACCACATTTCAGGATATAGTAAGAAAAGGAAAGTTAAAAACCACATTTTATCAAATTGGATGCAAGATAAGAATGCGGGAAGAAACTATTCACGTCAGTGGAGCAGCCACAGATACCTTCTAGAGGGGGACTATGGTATTCTGAAGGGGGGAGTAGGGACAGTGGAGCAGCCACAGATACCTTCTAGAGGGGGACTATGGTATTCTGAAGGGGGGGAGTAGGGAATAATTTTAACACATCTCAGACAAAATTATGAACATTTTAACCATTATACAACCAGTATACACCATTATGTAAATCTTATACTTAGATACAAATTGACAAATTTGATTTATTCAATTTGGTTTTAACTTAAATACAACAAAAATTTAAAGAATATTCAATGAACATAAAATTAAGAGCATATGGTGGTTGGTATTTATTTAGGCTGTCGGGTTAAAAGCTTGTAAGAAATATCAAGGTTTTGAAACCAAACTTTAAATTTTCAATTTCACAGAAATTTCACTATAATTTTACAGGAAATATTGAGTCTAAGAGACTTCTTCGAATTTTTGTTAAAAACCTCATTTTCTGTTATACCAGTTTTATGGATATAAGCTTTAGCTAGTCAATTCAGTTTTCTTTGGAAGTGTTACTTCTTAAATAGGTGGCCACCAAACAAAGTTAAACACATTTAAATATTTTCAAAAGTTGAATACAAATTTATTAAGAGCTCTCAGTTTAATGTCAACTTATGTTATAAGAAAACTATTTTGAAGGTATTACTTGATTTTCCTTCTGATAATTAGAAAGAAATAAGAAATATGTTCGAAAACTAAATAATTTAAAATGTTATTTTAGTTTTAAAAAAATTTTCAAAATCTTTAGAATCCTTCCTGGAGGAGGTGTTGATGCCCCTTGAACCCTCAAATGTCCTGATTCCAGAGATTATCAAAAGCTAATTTTATTGACTTTATAAACATGTATTGCAAACATCTTTTACAAACTTCTAATAGAAATGTTTGCTCTCATAAATAAATTATCGTACACTAAACACTTGTAAATATTTACACACTTGCCTATAGTAGCATTCTGGAGTTAAGGTCCGAGTTGACAATGGGACACATTTCCCGAAACGGCCGTCCTCAAAAAATATAAGTAAGTGCTACTATGGGCAAGTTTGTAAATATTTACAAGTGTTTAGTGAAAAGTAGTAGCTCACGTGAAGATGGAAACACAAATATAAAAATTATCGTAATTAATATCTTGATAATTTACAAAGATAAATACTAAAAATAAAACCAAGCTCTTATTTATCACTAGTTTATTAACTAGAGTAGTTTTATGACCTTGTTGTATCGTCAGTGATGGGCTTACAATATGTTATTTTAATCTCGACGCCAATTCATACAAAGTATAAATAGAGAATTCAGTAAAGTTAACAACTAAGCACTCTTAAACTATACAATTTAAATTCCTATGCAGGAGAGATAGACTATCTCATTTATAAGACTTAATTCTTAATAATTAAATTCAACAAAAATGTAACAAATTTTTAAATATTAAAAAATTATAAAAAATATTAGGTATACAAAATATACAATGATCAAAACAAATTACACAACAAAATCACATAATCTTACGTATAATAATTTAAATCCAAAATGTTATAATTAATTTATTAGAAACCTTTACTTAAGTACAAAAGTCACTAAAACCCTATTACACCCATGTACACTACATACAAACATTTATCTTGTAGAAGCAAGTTCAATATTGGGCAAGTTTTGACCAGAAACCAAGAGCTTCATTTAAGTAAAACAACCTCACAGATAACAATAAGGTTAACTCAAACATCTTTAAGACTGATGGAACTGTAAATAATTAAGAAGTCAACACAGAATTTGGAAAAAGAAGAGAGCAACCCTGAACATTACATGGCTCACTGTTGATTGTGACATCTCATAATATTTGGGTCTATTTTTGATAATGGGGCAAACATTGCCACGAAGCCGCCAATTCATTTCCATCGCATTTTAGATATCTTATTTCGGGGAAGGGCCGCACAGTCGATCAAAATATTAACGTATATAAGACGGGTCTGTTTTGGAAAAGAATGGCTTCACGAACTTTCTTATCTAAGGAGGGGAAATCCGCTCGTGGTTTAAGGCCGTAAAGGATTGTTTGACTGTTCTATTGTGCTGTAGAGATAGTGGACTGATATTGTCTCGATAGGTCATGAAATTATCGGTGAAGGATTTTAAGACTTTAACAGTGAAGATGTCGACAATCTTTTGAAAAGAATGAGCATTAAAATTTAGTCGAGAGCTGGAAGAAGCACTATCGCAAGTTAAAGAAGTGTAAAAAACAAAATCGCTCAATAAGGAAAATAATAAGTTTTTTAAAATCAAATTAACAGTGTTTAAATGATTATTTGTTTAATATTTGGTGTTTAAAAATTTAGTGGATAGTCTTTAACAATGAAGAATACGTGTGTCTGTTTGTTTGTGTGTGTGTAAGCGCGCGCATATTCAATAGATTTTTCGTGTTATCGGATTGAAGGAAAACGTAAATAAACAATACAAATATGGATATGTAATTATGCAGTAATATAACACTGTATTCTAAGTGTACAGTGTAGCTGTAATTAATGCTAACATTTTTGATGTGGAACGTAACCCTCTTCTTTCCATATACAGTTGGTTTCATTATTCGCGGTAAGTTCGGGGAACGTGAACCCCGCGAATAACGAGCTAATTAGTTTATTTCTAACGCACTACAACTCACTACAGTTGTTACTTTCTTTAAAAGTATATTAGAGACCAGGTTTGGGCCATATGTCCAGGTTTGGGCCCAAATTTCCACGTTTGGGACCTTTCTCTCAAGTCTGGGACAATGAGTCCAAGTTTGCGAATCAAGTTTTAGAACAAATTTTTATAAGTTGATATTTTAACGGTACAACTTCAGAACAGTTTCAAGGGGCCTTTATTATTGGAATAATTTAACTTGTTAATTTGATTTATTATAACAGAACTATTTTTTTTGGTCGGACTGGATCTAAAACTACAGATCTACAGATCATTCACTGTGCAGACGATCTTTCTTTTTAACACCTTTAACTTATGTATATTAACCAATAATTAATTTTAAGATGTAAACGTTTGTTAAATAAACCATTTTGAACATCATCCTGTAGAGTAGATGTTAGTTGAATAATGAAATTTTAATTTTCTTCACCAAACTTGTTGGTAAAGTTGAATAAATATATGTATCAAGTAGTTACAAGTAAAGTGTGTGTGAAAATTGTGGAAAAATATCTGAGACCTAGTTTTTATTCTACTAAGGTAGTGGAGTGCTTCAGTTAGATTAATTATAGTTTTTGGTTCCTCGTAGCTGTGTACATTGCCTACGACCCGGGGAAGGTGATTCAAAATCTTTTTGAAGGGAGAATTAAAATTCTGGTTTAAGGGACAGTTTTGGAAATTAACTGTCCTATAAGTTTGAAAGGTTTTTGTAATTGCCTTCGGTTGTCTCCAATCTCCAGTAGCTCAACTAGAATAGTGCACTGAGGTAATCTCGAAGTGTAATCTGAATAAATTGTGGTTCTCTTGAATGAGTGGATATCACGTGTCATTAGCAAACATGACCACTTGTGTGTGAGGCGTTAAAAAACTGTATTGTACGTCAAACAGTAAAAGTTAAACGAAACGGGGCTAATAATTGAGCTCTGCCAGAAACTGGCCCGAATAGTTCTTACTGACCCGAATGTTCTGCAAATATCAACCCAAAACTTGTGATTAGACAACAATGACCTAATAAATTGAGAAGTCGTAGTGGCGTAGTTTATCTACGAGATCGTTGTGCCAGACCCGGTCAAAGGCCTTTTCCGTGTCAAGTAAGACGATGAGAGTCAAGGAGTTCTCATTGACACCCTTGGCCTCTTTCTCTCACCGCATTCTCTCTTTTTACAGTAATCGAAGTTTTGGTTTCGAATTGAAATTCCTCTGTCCTCAAGATTCGTGTGTGCGGATATGTTCGTTGAGCCGTTTGAACAGGATTTCTCACAAACTTAGCTCCTAGTATTCAACAAACGTATGGATCTCTATGAGTCTAGTTTGTGTTGGTTATTTTCCGTTTTGAGGCCCTTCTTTCATACACCCTGTAAACATGGGTTCGAGGTATAGCGTTGTATGTATTTGTGAGGTATTTGAGATAACGTTTATCGTGAGATTTTCAAGTGTTATGTTTTATGGGTTCGGGATCATTCCTGGCATTTGTTTGTGATTGTCCATTTGGTGTCTTTGAAGAGTTTTGTTGGAGTATAAGCAAAAGTTTGTTGCAGTAAGTTATACTTGAGTAGAGAAGGCTAAATCAGCCGGATGGTCGTTGGGATAGATCACGCTTTAGAGGATGTCAGCGAATAGGTTAACCTTCTCTACTGGTTCACCCACCTGTACGTTAAGGCTGACGTGATGGGTTCATGGGAAATGTTTGACTAGAGGCCAGGTAGTTGAGTAGGTAGTGTTAGTTACTATGTTAATGTAAGCATTTCGTCTCACCTAAAACTATTTACTGATATCATAGAGTCTGAGACGATCTAATCAGAATCACAAAGGAATTTTCGCCCATATAAACTAAAATTATCTTCGAAAGAATTTACTTGAGTGTGTGGTTATTTGTGTAAACTAGAAGACATTAACGGCTTTTATCAGAGTTTCGGGACCAGTAGCCTAACTCTGTACAAGGAGTAGAGAGGCGTTTACATTGTTAATGGTCAAACCGAGACGAAATATTTAAAGTTTACGGCCTATCTACACAAACCTGCTACAAATAACCATTCTATGTACAATTGGTAATGCCTATCCTTGTAGAATAATGTTTCGACCGAGATGGTGTTTTCGAGGACGCGACACACACACACACACTCTCTCGCTCTTCTCTTATACTTACTCTTGCTCTCGCGCATACACACACCCTCCCTCTCTTGTACACACTTGCTCGCACACACTCAACACACACACACACACACACATATACACACACGCACGCACGCGCACACACACGCACGCACACACGACATATGTGAAGGACAAGTTGTTTTTCGCTCTCTGAGACAATACTATGATTAGGGACGGCGCCATTTATCAAACGAAGAGGAAGTGTGATGAATCATGTGTTAACAATTTAGCTTTTGACTTGTATCACATGATTGTAACAAACACGCACGGAGAGGCTGTATAAGAAGAGGTTTTTTGTTGCTTCGAAACTTAGAAAATACTGTGAATGCCCCTGGCGCCATACTTCAAACGACGAGGAAATGCAATGAATCACGTGTTAAAGATAATCCTTTCGAGCATTGCCACACGATTGGCCAGAGTCCGTTTTTTTTAATCATCCGTCCATATCTGTGACCTAACCTATGCCACCAAGCTCTAACACTGCTTTGTCGCATGCCAAGTTGTAGGCTGTTGCTTAGAAATTTATAAAGTTTCATAAGATAATATTTCTGAAATTAAAACGAGAAAATCAAGCCTCTATTTGTGTTAGCCGCGTTTTCTTCAGGAAAGCGATTCTGCATGACCCGTGGTTCCCTTCAGGATCATTTAGAAATTCGTTCTGGGAGGAGGACAATTGACATTCTTGGGGGAGATAAATCATAACCCGAAGTATACGCCCTCAATTTACGCTATTATTACGCTATATAAATTAGATATTAGTTGACAAAATGAAAACTTTTTAAATTTAAATACGTCTGAATTCTAAACAGTAGCCTACTCAATGGGCATTAAATTTAAGTACATATACGGGCCGTATTTATTTACGAAATTGGGTTAAAGGTTGGCATGAACTAACATCGCCTTGAAGCAAAATTTTCAATTTTCATTTTCACAAACTACAATTCTGCAAAGAAATATTGAGTCTACAAGACTAGATTCTTTATTTTCCGTTCCAGGTATTTTTTCTTGGTTCTAATCCGTAGCTAGCCCATATAGGTTCTATTCGGAAGTTATATATCTGAAGTATTCTGCCATTGAAGAATGTTATATTGTATACAAATATTTATTAAAAACTCTAGGATTACTTGGATACGAGAGTTTGAAATTAATTGCATAACTGACCAATTTAAAGTAGGCCTAATTGTATATATTTGAGTAATTTTTTCTGACTTTTCTAGTATTATAATATTTTATTTTGTTGTTATTTATTTCACACCCCGCTCAGCTGCCAATGTCTGAATACAAAATATTACCTCTTACTAAATATAATAGTTAAAATTCTTTAAGTCTTATAGAAGTAAAGCAAATATATTTTGTTTCGTTTGATATCACCAAACGCATGTAAAAAGTGATGTTTCCACTGGGAAATGTAATGTATGTTAAACTAGGGTTGCGGAACGCGATATGCACACACAGGTACATGTGCACATGTGAAACACAAGTAGATCTAATTTGTTTAAAACAAACTTAAAGTTAGTGAATGTTGCAACGTCATCCAGTCCTGACCTCTACGTAAAATTTCAAGTCTGTAGCTCGTCATCAAATTTTGACTCAACAAATATTGTTTAAACAATCCTGCGGACAAGGAGCAGAAGAAATATCAGGTTATTATTCAGTTCTGACATATATTTGAAAACATTCCAAGTCTTTAGCTCATCACCCAAACTCGATCTGTTTAAACAATTATGGTTTAAACAAAAGTAGAGACAAGAAACTGAGTGAATATTGCATTTGCATCGAATTCTGACCTATGTTTAAAATTTCAGGCTCTAGCTTATCGGGAAGTTAGTTTAAACTCGATTGCAAAATTCCACAGTTCGCGAACAGTCAGCCAATGGCGAACTTGACAGAATAAAAACTAATAAAAACGTGGTAACTAAGAAAAGTTCTTTAAAAGTTATTGGGAAACCCTTCGTTAGCAAGATAACTAACGATTTGCCCGAATTTAAGTTTCCATCTCGAAAATCTTTTCTGTCGAAACAATTTGAGAGTTTAATAAGAGTCAAATGGGCTGACTTGCTTTAGTAATTGACCTGAAAACCAGGCCCAGAACCATATCTTTTTGGTGGAAAAATCTAGGATAAAACGTAAATAAACTGGGGTAAAACCATTAAATTTTTTACGGTTTCATACAATGGTTTCATTAAATCGCCAATAAACACATAATGGTTTTAAACAAAATTTTTTTGATAATTTAATTCTAAGAAAATAGGCTACATGTAAATAGAGTTACACTTTTTATAGTCACATTTCAGGTACTTTTAAATTAATAAAATTTGTTTTTGCAAAACTTTGTTTTGAAGTTAATTTTATTTACATCGAATTTATTAGAATTCAATTTTCTACACGCCATTAAGAGTTTTATTGACGATTTATATTATTTAAAATGACTGCGAGACAAATATGAAAGTAGCACTGTTTTACCCTTTTCCTTTTACCCCAGATTTCTCAAACCACAACAGCTATCGTTCTGCGGTCATTTTCCGGTAAAAAAACCACGAAGAACCAGTTTTTGCCTCTTAATTAACATCTCATATATTTCAGTAGGCCTTTTACTTAAGGGGAACTGAAATTCAGGTAAAATCTTTTGTCGCTGTAGCTCGCTAAAAAAAAAAAGATGGAACAGTTTTCTTACTTTCTACTCCAGGATAATCTCCCAAAGTAATTCCTCTCCCTTGGGAACTCTCTGTATGTTAACGCCTGTATGCGCACGCTAGTACGGGTAAATAAGGGAACCAGATTTCTAGATGTGGGAAGGAACCGTGCTGCGCCTGCAGTTGGAATCAATCTTGGATCATTGCCATGGCAGTAAAATAAGCGACAGTGCCATAAGAATTTGTACTTTTAAATCAATAATATGAGACCTTCAATTTAGTGTTCAAAGTATTTAATATTTATCTGCTCAAAATAACAACAAAAAATATTGGAAAAGTAGTGTGTCAGTAGAAGTGTCTGACAAAACGGGACAAATAAGCGGCCCTAGGAGGATAGTTGGGATGGCGGGACATTGTATCCTGTACGTATGATCAGTTAGTACTTGAAGTAAGTTATTGGATCCATTTAATTCGGTGTAAGCAAATGTGAGCCCTATCAAACAAGCTATTTTGAGTTTATGCACTGATAACCTCACCGGATGGGTTATTCTGAACACAAACTATAAAACAATCAGATCGTGTAATTGTAAATTGATAACTATGAAATTTCACAGTTTACTGTTAGGTACTTAAGCCAGGATCACAGGTAGAGAAGTACTGGGATTTAACCCCCCCATAAAAGAATTATAATGTTTTCTTTTAATATTTTATTGAAACTGACAAGACATTCTCTTAAACTAAAACATTCTTTGATGTATTTAGGAAAACCTATTTAATTTTATTATAAGAACTGGGCACAAACGTCAAATTCAGCGTAGGTATTTAGTTTGTGGGGACTAGAGTGGGACACTTAAGAAACACGAAATTCATATAATTTTAAAAGAATAGAAAATGGTAATTATTACTATTAATTTAATGTATTTAAGTTTTTGTTCATTAAGAAAGTTTTATTCTATCATATAAGATACAAATTTATGCCTACATTATAATCTTTAATTTGATATATTAATATTATTGGCCAACATACACTAGTTAGACACACACACACACACACCTATATGTATGTATGTATGTATATATATATATATATATATATATATATATATATATATATATATATATATATATATATATATATGTGTGTGTGTGTGTGTGTGTTTGTCTGTAATATATAGGGATATGTAACTAAAACATATACATTATTAGTCCCTTTATTATTATAACAATATAATAATTTATGTTGCGAAGATAAATAAATATAATAAATCAGTTTCAAATATTTGAAATATGATTAAAATAACACCAAAATTATAAAAATAAATCTATAGTATTTTTCTTCCCTAACTGCTTCTTCCGAGTTTATGTTGCAATATAAAGTTGGTTGGACCATAAAATTGGTAGTGGCCCCTGGGTCATTTCCCATATGTAAATACAACACTGATCAAATTTATTGATTGGATTGCAAATTTCTATTTAGGTAAACGTAATTTTAGTTGTGTTATTGTAAAATGAGTCAACAGTAAATATAGAGTTGTTAATACGTACGATACGCTATTTGTAAAAAACATGCATATTTTTGTTAGTTGATATCCTGCATAGTTGAGAAATAAATTTACAAAAAGCCCCTAAATGGAGTAGCTTGTATCCATGTAGAACATCCAGTAACCGAGGAATTGGCTTTTAACCAACTTTCAAAGAACTCTAGTAATACCTATCAAATTTTCATCTAGGATTTTAGTTTGTGAAAATGAAAACGTAAACTTTCCTTTGAACCTCTTGTTATTTTTTGAAAGCTTTCAACCTGATTTCTTAAATTAATACCATCCTGTACATATGTTTAAATGTAATGTTCATTGAATATGTAAATTATAAACAAATTTAATCCCATTATTGCAAATTGTTTGATTTAATCCTCAATGTAAACACCTGTTCTATTCTAATGGAAATATTTTTAAAAATATCTTTATTTGATTATATTTATTATGTTATTTAAATTTAGGAAAATTCTAGGAATATAATTATATGAAATGTGTGTATTCTTTACCATATATGATTCATGTTAAGTTAGACAAGTAATATAGTATTATTAAAATAATGACACAGTAAAAAAAAAACTGTTAAAACATTGCACAATATTTATCGACAATGATGGGAAGAAACAGACTGATTTTTATGCAATACTTTAAGATTAGTTAAAAGTGTTTAGGTTACTGCACCCATTCAACTCTAACCTCTAACCTAGACCTTACAGATAGGCTATAAATCCCACACACACAAGAAATATCACAGTAGTGATTAATTTTTGTGATAGTCAACATGAATAAGGGAAAAGAAGTGAAATCGGACTCTGCTGCACAGCGCACTAAAGGACCAGCAAAGGAAGAGGAAAGAAAATGTTTAGTGTCAGAAGCTACAGTGGTGGACAGTACTGATGAAGACAACTTTTTGGAGGAGCAATATAAAGACTTATTGACCAATACACAAAAGGTCACTGAGCCAATAGAAAAACAAACAAGAAGTTCTGTTGCTATTACAAAAGACACCAAATTCTCAGCCAAACAAACCACTTCTTCTGTGATTAGTGGTAAGAAAGACTATGAATCTTCAGCCCAACAAACAACTCCTGTGGTTGATATTAAGAAAAGCACAGAAACTTCAGTAAAACAACAGGCACCTCCAGTTGCTGCAAAAAGTAATGAGGCTTCGATAAAACAAGTAACTGCTGTGACTACTGCTACAAAGGAAATCAAATCTCCAGTGAAACAAACAGCTCCTGTGGTTCAAAAAGAAATAGAATCTTCAAAAAAACAATCAATACCTGTGACGGCTGCTACAAAGGAAACCAAATCTTCAGTGAAACAAACAACTCCTGTCGTTCAAAAGGAAACTGAATCTTCAGCAAAACAAACAAAACCTGTAGTGGCTGCTAAGAAAGACTCAGAATCTTCAGTAAAGCAAACTATTCCTGTAACTGTTGCTATAGCAGATATAAAATCTTCAGTGAAACAAACTACTCCTGATCTTCAAAAGGAAATTGAAAATTTAGCAGTAGAAACCCCTATTGTTGTGGTTAAGAAAGACACAGAATCTTCAACTAGCCAAAAAACATTTGTAACTGATGCTAAAAAGGAAGTTGAAGTGAAACAAACAACTCCTGTGTTTTCAGCTCAAAAGGAAATTGAATCTTCAGTGAAACAACCAACTCCTGTGTTTTCAGCTCAAAAGGAAATTGAATCTTCAGTGAAACAACCAACTCCTGTGTTTTCAGCTCAAAAGGAAATTGAATCTTCAGTGAAACAACCAACTCCTGTGTTTTCAGCTCAAAAGGAAATTGAATCTTCAGTGAAACAACCAACTCCTGTGTTTTCAGCTCAAAAGGAAATTGAATCTTCAGTGAAACAACCAACTCCTGTGTTTTCAGCTCAAAAGGAAATTGAATCTTCAGTGAAACAACCAACTCCTGTGTTTTCAGCTCAAAAGGAAATTGAATCTTCAGTGAAACAACCAACTCCTGTGTTTTCAGCTCAAAAGGAAATTGAATCTTCAGTGAAACAACCAACTCCTGTGTTTTCAGCTCAAAAGGAAATTGAATCTTCAGTGAAACAACCAACTCCTGTGTTTTCAGCTCAAAAGGAAATAGAATCCTCGGTGAAACAACCAATTCCTGAGTTTCCAACTCAAAAGGAAATCGGCTCTTCATTTAAACAAACAACTCCTGTGTTTACACCTCAAAAAGACCTTGAATATCCAGTGAAACAATCAACTCCTGTGTTTGCAGCTCAAAAGGAGATCGAATCTTCAGTAAATAAAACAACTCCTGTAGTTACTGTAAAACACGACGAATCTAGCGTAAAACAACCAACTCTTGTGTTTGCTGCCCAAAAGGATCACGAATCCTCCGGAAAACCAATAACTCCTGTGGCTGTTGCTAAAGAGGTATTTGAATCTACAGTAAAACAAACAACTCCTGTGGCGGCTGCTAAAAAAGACATTGACTTTATAGAAAAACCAGTACCAAACCCTGTGATTGCTGCAGAAAAGTTTACTGAAGACATCAAAACCATAGAAAAACAACAAACAAGTACAGTGTATTCACCACAAAAAGATATCATTTCTACAGAAAAAGAGACTAGAAGTTCAGTGATTGTACCTCAAAAGGATAACAAATCCTTAGAGAAAGAAATAAATCCAGTCTTTACTGCTGCAAAAAACACGCAACCTATTGACAACCCAACAAGAAGTCCAAAAGTTGCACCTCAAAAGGATGTTGAATTCACAGTAAAAAATCCATTTATTGCTGCTAAAACAAACACTGGATCTGAAGAAGGAACCAAAAATCCTTTTATTACAACACAGGACAGCAAATCTACAGAAAAAGGGATATTAACCTCTTCCTCTCTTCCACAAAAAGTCGTTGAAGTTACTGAAAAACAGAGGGTTGTAAAGGATTATGATGAAAAGGATACTGACTGCTTGGAAGAACAGTACAGAAATATGGTAGCTGCTATAGAGAAGGGTGCTGCATCAATAGAAACTACAAGTGTATCAGGATCTACTAAAAAATATGCCAGCTTCTTAGAAGAGGAAACTACAATCACACCAAATATTGAGCAACAGGCCACTGAATCCATTGAAAGACTGACAAGAGGAGTACTGCTGACTTCACAAAAGTCTGAATCTTCCGAATATCAGACAAGAAGCACATTCAGTCAGGAAAGCTATTCTTCTGAAAAGCAATTTGGAGGATTGGTCCGTGATGTACAACAGGAAAGACAGTACGTAGCAGGAAATACAGTTGAATCTACAGAAAAACCAACTAAAGATGCAGTTCAAAAAACTACAGAGAAACCGTCAAGAGGTTTGTGTAATATCTAAAGTATAAACATAATAAAAAAATCGTTATGATAGGTCTGGAAAGTGTTTCCAACAAAATAAAGGTCAGTTATTTATTTATTTATTAGTTTTTTTATATATATAAATACATTCTTTATATTTAAAGGTTACTTTACAGCTTTAAAACTCTAAAACTATGTTAAAGAACTACTAGACTGTCAAGAGTTAATTTTCAATAAAATAATTATCATAAAGTAAACAACTTTTATCATGCAAAGTACTTTTAAGATTAACACATAAAAAAATTTGATAATTTGTTTAGAGTGTAATTATTTAATCACAAATTGTAAAATTTCTATAAGTATTATTTGTTAGAACCCTACACTAATGAACATAAATTCATTCTATTCTAAACATAGAAGAATATGGGTTAACTTCTTATTTTATTTTAAAATAATATCTTAGTTCAGGAAAATCCAGGAATTTTTCTTTGTACATTCACACATTATTGTCTACTGAAGTTGTCAGTGTATTTAAAGAATTTGAAAAAGTAAAAACATTATAAAGTCACTGCAGTAGAACATTTTGTATTTGCAGTTTGTATGACTACAAAGATTCATTTGGGTGAATTCCTTTTTTAGTTTGTTTGTTAAACTATATTTTCAGGTATGCAATGTTAAACTTACTTTGTAATTTAAACAAATATGGACTCATGATGCTCTAATGGGCTCAAATAATTGTGTTTTTAAGGTAAAATTGTAATCACAACAAAAGACCATTCATTAAAAGATGTTAATTTTATTTTTCAGTGTTTAAAAAATATTGAAATGCAAAACAAATATTTCAAATTTAGCAAGCACATTACCTATGATACATTGCAAGAAACTATTTAAAGTAATATATTTAAAGAAAATAACAATAAATTAAAAATAACATTTTTTCTAAAACATACACAATAAGTGGTCTAAAGAGGATAACCCTCACATAACCCTAAAATTTATTTCCTCAAAGGTGAAAAGAAGTTTAACATAGTGTTTATTTTTTTCATTTTTTATGCGTGGGTTTTGGTGGTCTATAAAGTGTAATATAGTTAAGAAATTGTTTAAGGTTGTAAACCCAAAATTTAAAAACCATTTGTAAATAAAATCTTTAGAGTAATTCACAATTCATTTAAAACAAGAAAAAAACTGTTATGAAAAAAAGAATTACCCAGTTAGTTTCTATAAAACTTTCTATAGACCAAATATAATAAAAATTTAAAGACATAAATAACGTTGTAATTTTTAGGTGGAAGGTTAAATTTACTATCTTCTACACTCCTCTCCCCCCCCCCAGTACCAGCCTTTGGGGGGAGGGAGGCACACTCTGGTTTCCATTATTATTAAGAAAATTAAATGTATTAGCAATAGACAGTAGGTATGAAAAGTTTCCAATTTTTTAATTTCTCCAGGCTAAACTTTATACATTTGAAAAATATGTTTGTTTATAAGTTATGTAAAAAATTGTGCTTTTTATACGTTTTTTGTGTTTCTATACATTTTGAACTCTTGTGCAAAATATTTTTTAAAAGATCAATTTCAGCCTTCTTTACTTTTCCTTTCGAGTAGCATATACTATTTTTCTCATGCCCAGGGTGAAAAGTGAATTTTTTCGTTTTCACAAAAACTGTGCGAGTGCAAAACTGCTACTTTCTCTCATGCATGAGGAAAAACATATTTTTAAAATTATAGGTTCAGTAATAAAAGTTACAATCATCTCTATTAATTTTTTTACTCAAGTTTTGCAACTATATATAAAGTTTTTGAAATCAAGTTTGAAACTGAATATTTAGTAAAATTTTTGAAGTTGGCTATACTTTTTATTGATGGAAACCTATTTAAATTATTTTAAATATACAAGGGCGTTAAAAGAAATTTTGAGGATAAATATATAAAAAATATGTGAAAAAAATATGACGATAAATAGCAAGCTTAAATTTATATCCTGTTTACTCATTTTGTCAGGTAAAATTATGTAAAATATTTATTTCATAGTTTTAAAAGTATTAGTTTTGCTCCTTATAATGTGTTCGTTTCATTTCACACAAATCTACAATTAAGTTTTTACTGGTCTTGTACTAACTTAAAACCTCAATTTGTAACTTAATTTTAAGGACAAGTTTATAATTTGTAAAATACTTTTGATAATAAAGTTATGATTACATTATATTTTTCCTAAGCCAAAAATGTTTTGCATTTTATTTTAGAAAATTTTATAAATATTAATTAAACACCTCTATTCCAACTATAATAACTTCATATCTTTTATTTATTCCACCTACATTTTCTTGTCTACACTGAGGTGTATGAGATGTAGCTCAAGATAAACAATAAGGAAGCTGGGAAGTCCCGATCATAATGCTATTATTACAAACCTTTAAAAAATTGCATAAACTGTCCTATAATAAACATATATCTATATTGTCAGGCACCTGGTAGATTAAAATAGGTTAGTGAGTAAACATAGCAATAAGAATTTCAGAAACTAATTTTAAAATTTCGAACTGGCGACAATTTTATTTATATTTGTTTCTTCAAAAGCAGTTGAATAATTCAATTTAAGTTACAGTTTTTTTAAAAGTAAATACAATATCCTAACAATCTTACAAATGTATAACCACTATGTCTGAGATTTTATTGTTTATTGTTTGATAAAATTTAACACTTTAGTAATATGCTCTTATACTAGTAAAGTTATAAAAATTTAAAACTATTATTACAATCACATTGGAGAATATAAACATTTATTTAATTGAACAAGTTATATAAATTATATATATAGGTTTGAATTCTCATGTAAAAATAAAATAGCATAATTTTTTTCTTTCTAAACAAATATCAATTGTAAGGTTTCATCATTTATTAAAGGCAATGTGTGGAGATTTTTAATAAATATAAAGATGTAAATATGGCTTGATGAATATGTTACGATAATTCTAAGCTGGCGAAAACACAAATCCACAAACTAAAATTAAATAATAATCATATAACTGGAAATTTAGCAGTCTATGTTCATATATATATATATATATATATATATATATATATATATATATATATATGTTTAATAAAACCACTTTCATACAAGAATAAAACCTTTTTTTTATTTTATTACAAAGTTTAAGCTTTTCGCCGATTAGCATTATCGGCATTATCAAAACTTAGCATACTTCTAACTTATTCTGTTAAGACTCTTAATGTAGGAACAGAATAAGTTAGAAGTATGCTAAGTTAGTTTTGATAATGGCGATAGTGCTAATCGGCGAAAAGCTTAAACTTTGTAATAAAATAAAAAAAGGTTTTATTCTTGTATGAAAGTGGTTTTATTAAACATATACATTTTATCAAGAAAAATTTCATCTTAAAAATACAATATATATATATATATATATATATATATATATATATATATATATAAATAAAATTGTAAATTTCTCCAAATGTTGAAATATTTCTGTCAATTATCGTCTAACAGCTGTCTTAATTTATATTTGTTTAAAGGCATACTAATATTTAGTACCACACAGGTGACAAACTGTGGCATGTGTCTTGATTCAGTATAAATAATTAATTTATTACTTTATTTATAAATATATTTTATATAAAAGCAATTTGTTAATAACCTTAGAGCTTTTAATAGTTTAAAGTACATGCTACATTTTTAAGGATACTTTCCTCAATCTTTTTACCTGAAGTTTTTATTCCTTATATTTGAATGGTCTGTGCTGGGATGATACAGTGTTTGGAACAAGAATCTAGATTGGCTTTTTTATCAGAAAAATATCAATATTCATTCTACCTGTCACTATAACTTGTTCTGTAACATTTTGTATGTGCAAGGTTTTATAGTATAAAAAGTCCCCTTAGACTTTAGAATATTAAAAGACATCACTTGAGCATGGGCGCCCATACACACGGGCAGGGAGGGGCCGTGGCCCCCCCCTAGCTCCCAGAAATACAAATTAAAATTATCAAGACTTTCGTACAAATATTTCTTTTTTTTTATTTTCAGCTGATGTGGAAGAACTATATTTTAATTATAATAAATTTTCACAGTATTAACAATATAAATAGTATATTTATGCGATTCTGCTACATAACACCTTGACTGAACGAAGTAGGTTTTAAGTCAGAAACTATCGAATATCCATATTATGTGATTATGTCAATGTGGACCAGTTAATGGTTGCGTCAATTAAAGGAAAACAGCTAAACAGGACACGACGACACGACTAATATCCTAGACGCTGACACAGCGAGCCAGCTATCCCAATGATAAGGAAAACGTGACAGGAAGGATAACCTAGGCCCTTCCGACTGACCCTGCATTTCTTCTCTGTTGCATGTCATCTGCGTTCGACATTGTAGTACTGTATTGGTTAACTTTATGTTAACAGTTTATTATATGTTATAGCCTGTGTTACATTACCTTTAATTGAATTGTAGAAATTGACGTTTTAATTTGAATTATCTTTATTATTAGTCCAGGAAACAAAGCTTAAAATAGAAAAAAAACTTCGCAAATTTTTGGAAAAGACCGATTTGCATACAAATTTGGGATTAAGCTCAACTTACCCTCTACTTCAAAATTTATATAGTGCCGACGGGCGCTTTTTATTTTTTAAGCGTGAAAACTACCCCTTATTGTCAAAATCTATAAAAAAGCGTAAAAAGAGTGAAATTTGGTTCAGATGAATTAAAAATAATGATTGTCTGATGCTCTAATTGTAATTGTTAAATGTAATTGTTAAAGTGCCTTAAAACTCACCATTTTAACCCTAATTTTTCAAAATTTCCCCAGACCCTCCTTTTCATGGAGGGAATCCCATCCCCCCAGGTATCAGATTTGGCCCCCCCCTATAAAATTATATATGGGCGCCCATGCACTTGAGAGAATAGTGTAATAAGATTTCAGCACCTTAACTGATCTCACAATTATGGAGAGAAATTAAGTTTTTCAACACAAAGGATCATTTTGTGATAAATAAAATCTACTTTTGTTTTCTTAAATCGACATAATATTGAACTTTTAAAAATCAAACCTAGAAATTTACATTAAAGTGTCTTTTACTGCTATTTACAAGTCTATTATTTCAAAATTCACTTTAAGAATTATTTCAGCTAAAAAATTATGAAAAAAACTTTAAAAAATGGTGTTATTGAGGTTTCTGACTAAACAATAGAAAATGTTAGTTATTGAAGATTTTTAAGAATCATTTTAACTTTACTTCAACTCACATTAAAAAAATCATTCCTTTGATAAAACAGTCCTTTTTATTACAATTAAACTAAAGATGTAAAAATGTTATTTGAAGAAATTTTTAATACAAATGCTAAAATTGTATATTATTGTTGCTGTACCTCGATGAACTGGACCTCGTTCAAAAATAAAATTAACTGGACCGGAGTAAAAGCAATTATTGGTCATTATCACCTTATGGAATAATAAACATGGCTGATATAACTAGTATTTACTTCCCTGGAGGAAACAAGCTCCCTAATAAAATTTAGAAAATAATCATTAAAGAGCTAAAGTGGTATACTTAATACATGTAATCATCAATACATTTTGGATATTAAGTAAGTCATGCCGTAAGTGTAATAAGCATTTCCACAAACATAAATCACTAATCTGTGTTGTCCTAACCTTTTAATTTAACTAATTTTGATCTAACATCTTATCCTTTTCCAAATCACTTCCTTGCTTTTTAATATTATACCACATTTCAAAAACCAAAATTGAAATATCAATCAGAATGTTTTAAAAATGTAACTTTTGTTGGGTTCTTAGAGAAACAAAAAAATAATTAAATGTTGGCAATCTAAACGAATTGCGAAAATCATAATTAAAGATGTAATTTACTAACCTCAGGTAAACGAATTTTCTCAGTGTAAGTCACCACTCTCGAATTATTGGTTGAGGATCTTCAAGGCCTATCCTTCAGTGTATTTCCGATCTGTAATGCACATGGATAAGGGAAATCAGATAGCAACACAGCAACTAGTTTAACATTAACATTTATTATCATCGGTTCGTTACAATTTGTGCCTCACTTTTTACAACCACATGGCGACTTTAACAAACTAAATGTGGTGTTTAATTTTACCTACCTTAAAACTCACATTACTTTATGTTAAGACAACGTAATGTGAGAAACAGTCTTTTAAAATTAAATATAAAATTTTTAAAAATATATTGACATTTAAAAATAATAACAACAATAAACCAATTTTTTATTTACTCTACAAAACTAAGAATCATTCCGAATCAGTCTTTTACTATTTATTGTTGCTGATTAAATAATTTTTTTATAACAGATTTTATTTCATGGATGATTAATTTACAACAAAAAACTAAATCATTTTACAATCAAGACTCACCAAGTAACATAAATATATAACACTAAGCAGTATATTATATAATTTATTTGTACATTCAACAAATTTTATAATAAAACAACATTAAAAATATTCTTGGACAGTACTTTTGAGTTCCTTTTCTAAGTTAAAATCAAGGAAAGGGATTTTCACTTTTTTTTAAAAAAAAAGATACTTAAAAAAACTAAAGTAGAAAAGTATTTAGGGAATTTATGTATCATATTTTACTAATTATTAAATCTTATAATTTAAGTTACACAATATTAAAATCAGTTATATGTAACAAAACAGTTTCCTTTAACTTCCCTTATTTTATAGCAGTTAAACTTTATTGGGTATGATAAATTCTCTCATTTTAAAAGAAAAAATGACTTAGTCATGATTTAGGGTTAATTATGCTAACACAATTTTATGTGATTTTAACATAAGTAATTATTTAAAGAACTAGGTGAAAACTATTAATTTACTATGCTGGGGCATTTTAAAATCATAATTTTACCAACAAAGCTCAACTGTTAGCCTAACTGCTACTCCAATAATGCAGTTTATGTGGTTTAATAAATTAATGTACATTTTAAAATGAGTTATGTTTTAATAATTCAAAATATTTTCATTTCCCAAGGACTTTTCCAAAGTACAACACATTTTTCATTTAACAAACTGATTTAACTAACATAAGCAACTAAATATTTTTCTACGAGTTGATGCATTCCTCATTCTGTCCTTATGATTAAATAACGGATAACTCTATTTTGACTAAAAACCAAAAGAGGCTATTGCCAACAAAACTGTATCCATTAAAAAATACAAAACAGGATTTATTGATTTTCTAACTGCAATTAATTTTGGCAGAAATTATAAAACTAAAAATGTAATGAAACATTATTGTATAATTTCTGCACTATAAAATATGATTAATTTTCTCTTTTTCTTTCTTTATTAAGATTTCATAACAAATGAAACTATACACTTGTAAATAGTATGTGTACTTACATTATTAATTTGTCTTTAAAATTTATTCATTATTATACATCAAAAAATTTAACAAAACTATGATATGTTTCTGATGTTTAAAATTTTGTTAACAATTAACAATATAAACATGCTCTAATAAAAATTATGAATTCAATGATATAATATACAGTTGATTTTACAAAAACAAACTTAAATTACAAAAAATATTAAAGAAGAAACTATTAATTTGTACTAGCTACCAGGTTGCCACTTTTCAACTACAATTAATTATAGGAAGATGTGGAAAAAAATACCGGGACTGAAATTTTTATACCTTAGAGGTCAAACATCTTAACAAAAAATAACAATTTCACTAAATAATGAAATATTTATAACAAATAAAAAATAAACAAAGAAGTATGATGTAAACTGATTTTTGTATATATATACAACTTTAATTATAAAGTGAAAATGAAAACTGGGCTGGTTACCAAATTAAATAACGAAAACAAAGAGTTTAAAATTATTGGTTGGAGTTGACCCAAATACATCCCTGCAAATAATGTTTCAACCCTTTCATATTTACAGACCCCACCTTTTAGTATATCGAGCTTGGCATGTAGCATAAACTTTGATGCTAAACTTATTTTCTTTTCATAATGAATTATTTGAAGAACTAAGTAAAAAATATTAACTTACTTGTTGATGCGATTTGAAATTGTCGTTTCATTGACGAAGCCTAATCTGCTACTCATCTTAGTAGCAGTTTACCAGAGTATCAGGATAGTTTCGTCAATGAGACAGTGTTTCTGAACGCGTCAACAAGTTAATAGTTCTCAGTTCTTAAAATAATTACTCATGATTTAAACAATGAAGTCAAGATGTTTACAACTACTAACATTTTCTTTTATCATGGCACTTGGCTTAGTATTATTTTCCACTCTATAATTTATGTAAATTCAATTCCAAAATACTTCCAATACTTTTTTGTTTCTCATTGTTTAAAAGTTTGTAATTCATACATACATTATAACATAGCTTACTCCTAAATAAGTTATTGTGTTTAGATCAATATAATTAACACTTTTTTAATACTTTGAATTGCCACTGACTGCAAACTAATTTTACAAGATTTTAGGGTCCGACATCTATAAATATAAATATTGTCTTATCCCACACTATGAAATAAGTATTGATCCTTTATTGTACTTAATTAAAACTAAAAAAAAAAAAAAAACAAATCATTTATCTTGTACGTTTCCACCCAAAAAAGTTATCTAATTTATTATGGTGGAAATGACATTGTTGAGCAAGTGTATGTTGAATAGTTTGTTTCTCTGAATTTTCAACATACAATTGCCCAATAAAATAGTTTCCACAATAATTATTAAGAAACACTTATTTGCAGAAAGTACTAAAGAAACAATTACTGAATTGAAATGATTGGAAACATTTGAAAAAAAGAGTAGAATATTAAGGGAACAATAGAAAATGTTGTTGCTGAAGAAAAGGAACAGAAGGCGTTTATTAAAGAATGGATAACAAATAATGGTAAATAGAAGATTTATATGACATAGGGGAAGACAAAAACAAGTAAGAAGTACGAAACCGAATTGAAAGTAGAAGAAAGACAAGGTTAGAGGTAATAAGCTAAAAAGAGAGAAATCTATCTACAGGAAACGTTATCACTTAATACAGCAATTTCATTAGCTTCAATTAAACTGTTTAATGACTTGTAAAATTTACTATTTTGCTTTACTTGTTTTATAGAATTTTCTAAATTCTTACCTGGTTCCTCTGAATCAGACCAGTTTGAATATATTTAAACACAGAAATAACAAGTAAATGATAGAATGTGATCTCAAACAAGAATTAATGTATATGGTTGTCTCACTGTAAACATTAGGATCAGTACTAATTTTTACTTATATAAAAACCAAATGTCAACCCATTACAAATAAAATTCCTTTAAGAATCAGAATTAGAAGGGTTTCAAGTGGCAAACCCTTTATTCTAACAGTAAAATTCGACTTATCACTTGACAGGACATTACATTCTAACCTAGCTAATCACCACAAGCAATAAAACAAGAACCATTCTACAACTAGTTTACACTACAAAAACATTTGACATTTTATAATTTTCAGCCTCCAATATCACTAATTTAAAGATATATTCTATAAGAAAATTTAACAGGTTTTATAATTTCTTTGACTAAAATAACAGAAAATTTTAATAATGCTAGAAGTATTAAGGAATCCTTTTTAGAAAATTAAATTGAATTTTGTTTTAGCAGATTTTGGTTTCATTAAAACTTTGCAATAAAATTTAAATCAACATATGAATACAATTTGAGGGATATTGGGAAAAAATACAATTGTGATAAAAATAATAGTAGTCAATTTTTCATTTTGTAGGCACTGCTACGTTTTCACAGTGATTCCGATGAGGTTAGCTGTAGATAGAATATTAATTCCAGATCCTGAAAAATTCTGTCCATGCAGTGATTTAGTTTCCGCATGTAAAACAAAAATTAATGCTTAAATCATCTAAAATTATCAAATATTGGTCGTCAATTTCATCATATAATATTTATAGGAAACAAAGACATTGAATACTGTTGTTTTTACATTTACTGTTAATTATGTACGTTTGCTAATCACAGACTAAAAACCACAAGTAAAATTTACTGGTTATAGTACTTCTATAGTGGATGTTATGAAGAATAAGGAGCATCAAAACTGCTCCAAGTATCCAGAACAAGACGCACTAGATCACAATCTGCTCATAGAAAGGAATCACACATGAATATTTCTTTATGGACAAGAAACTGGCCAATAAAAGTAATGTCAGCCAATTGAAGTTCCTAAATTCTGGATGACTATTGCAAAAAGTAGAAAATACAACAGTTTCTCTATAATCTGGCACTTCATTCCGGCTTCTCCAGTAATCTGGCTATTCAGGATTAACTCTGTTCAGGCAGTCGGCCATGTATTTATGACATTAGAAAAAAAGATGATAAGACTAAATATTCCTTGAAAAACAATGAGTTTGAAAAGAGTAGGTAAAACATTGTAAACAAATATTTTGATTACATGTAAAACTAAAAACAAAAAAGTTACATGAAAAAATTAAAACTATGTACAAGTCTATTGCAGGCTATATTCTTAGTAATTTGTCACTTTCATGTGCCTTCCTTTTCTTCCCAACCTGTTTTATTTATTATAATTGCAAATTTATTAGGTTAAAATCCACTTTTGCTTGTTATTATTTTATCTTCTTCATGAAACCCAGTTGTGTGATTAATAAATTAAGATAAATAAATAGTCATAACATAACCAGTCAACTCTAAAATAAATCGCTTTCGTCATCTATGGCTTGTTATTAGTTTTTAAACTGTGGCCTGTCATGTTTAAATATAATTCATAGTAACACCCGTAAACATGAAGGCAGGAGATCAAAAAGTCACCGCATGTTACTATGCATGAACACTGTATGTGGTTAGACAGATAAACTATGCAGATCATGAGTCATCATAGCTCACTAGTAGCTCATTTCTCGGCATTCAGCTCCAGCCACAACCAGAACTAGTGTAATATAGGGTCTGAATATCATATTATGTGTTTTTGTTTCATGTGTTATAATTATTGCTGTTGTGTGAGTGACTGTTTAATGTAATTGCTAATAGTGTTATCTGTTGTTTTTTTTTCTATTACAATGTTTACTATTAAGGAAAGAAAAGTTGTTTTAGAGTAACATATATTTAAAAACAGTGAACCTGTGATTATTTTATGATCAATAACAGCAATAAAACATTATTTGCAATGAAACTGTTGCTGATCTAAAAAAAATCAATGCTTGTAGTGAATATGATACGAAACACAAAAACAAATATTCTACTCTGATGAGTAAAGTTTAAGAAAAAAAACCGTTGTCATCTTAGAGACAAATTTATACTAGCCATTTGCAACAAAACAAGTCTGTGAACATAGGGTTCACCTATGTCCGTAAACAGACTTTTTCAAAAATTAAATATTTTAATTCCAAGTACATATCTCCATTGTTTGTTAGATGATCATTTAAGTTTAATCTTAACAATAGGAACATCAAAACATGACACAAATTGGTCTGAAATTTCAAGTAATAGATGGAGCTTTCTCAATAAAATTCCTTGCTTATTTTTTACAGTTGTAATGTTATTGTTAGAACACAAAGAGATAAGATAAAGGAATGTCAGCACTGTTTTTTTAGGTACTGCCTCCTTTATGTGCATCAGAATATGTGATCTAGTAACTATATTAAAATATGAATTTATTCTTGAATTTTATAGTCAATTACTTTTGGTTGAATCTTATTAATCACTTGAACAATAGTTTATGATTATCCAAACTTTGAGTATTAATAAAATACACCCAAAACTCCACTTCACTTCAGGAATTGAAACCAACCGACCCCTAAACTTCCTCGACCTAACCATAACAAAAAGCCACACACAAAAACACAGGAAACCCATAACAACAGACACACTTATCCACAACACCTCAAACCAACCTATTCAACACAAACACGCTGCCTTCAGATCCATGCTCCATAGACTTAAAGAAGTCCCAATGATCACAAAAAAACATAAACAAATTACTAGACACAATTAAATATTTAGCATACACAAATGGATACAACACCACAATAATAGACAAACTATGGTACAAAATACAAAAAAACACTAAAATTAACACTACAGACAGGGAAAACAAATATATCACATTACCATTCATAAACAAAACAACAAACAAAATAGCCCGCAAGTTTCAAAAAACAGGATAAAAAATAGCATACAAAACTAATAACAAGCTACAATACAAAATATAACACAACACCAACAACAAGGATAAACTACAAGCACCAGGCGTATACAAACTGAACTGCAACAAATGTAACAAGTTCTACATTGGAAAAACAGGTCGCAGCTTTAAACAAAGAGTCGAAGAACACAAACAGAACACCAACTCAACATTATACAACCACATAAAAGATACAGGACACAAATACACAGACATTTACCAAAACCTAGAAATCCTACACATCAACAAAAAAGGACCACATCTCAACACACTAGTACAATATGAAATTTACAGACACAAAAAAACACAAAGTACAAAAATATTAAACGAACAAACACAATACAAATCACACATACTCTTTGATACTATCGAAAACCTACCTTTAAAACCGTCACCGCTTGACCCAACATCTCCAAGCAGAAGACACTGATGAAGATCGGCACATAGCGATCGGATCAAAGTTCGGATAGTCATAAACTATTGTTTAAGTGATTAATGAATTTATTATATTATCAAGTAAGTTATCGAGATTTTAAAACTACAGACAAGTAATAAATTACTCCTTAATAGAGTGCTATGTCTTATATCATTATACCCCCAAATCCCTCCAGCCCTTTACAATCTTATCTTTGGTTGAAAAAGGTAGAAGAGCCTTGATCTAAACTAAATAAAATACTCTTTCTGTAGCATGATCAATGTTTCTATACTCTTTTCAAATATTGTTAGATCAACCAGGATTACCAAATTTAGGTTAGTATCACAATAGATAACCTGCACATTAAGAAAACCAAAACCTGCAATGAGATGAGAGGGAGTATGTATTTAACTGCAGCTAGGACATAATAAAAAGACTTCATTGTGTATCCAGATGTAGTAAATTGATTTGTATTATCTAAGGATTTGACTTTTGTAAATTACATTGACATATATTTAGAGGGTACCAAGCAATATAGTTGCAAATAAATCACGACCTTATCAGTAAAGGGATAAACGAATAGTATTTTGCCATTCATATTAATTCTATGATTAGCTTCTCAGTAAACTAGTATTTTCAAAAACCCAGTAGTGCTTTAGTCCCATACTTACCAGATTATTTAGAGATTGCTGTACTATATTAGCTGTTAAAACTAGGGTATCTCATTACACACTGGAGGATAGGGTGAAACTATTAAAATTTTACTAAACACATACAAAAGTTCCCAACAAAATACAATTGAAGTTGCTTGATGAAATCATCTTGAATTCACTGATTAAACTACATTTAAATAATACTTAACTAGGTGAATATGTAATTGCTTACTTGCTGACGCGTTTCAAAACATTCGTTCCTTTTACGAAGCTAACCCTCTACACAAATGTTTTGAAAAGCGTCAGCCAGTAAGCAATTACGTATTCACTTAGTTAAGTATTTTTAAATTTAGTCAAATATAA
This sequence comes from Prosapia bicincta, assembly GCA_036971475.1. Taxonomy (NCBI): domain Eukaryota; kingdom Metazoa; phylum Arthropoda; class Insecta; order Hemiptera; family Cercopidae; genus Prosapia; species Prosapia bicincta. Next base: position 78,264,705 of record JBAIZL010000004.1, on the reverse strand, counting down.
TTGATCAACAAAAATATCATAACTTAAACATGAGACAAAATAATATGTTAAACAGGGATAGAAATCTGAGGTTTTTTGTCAAATTTTTGTCTTGAATATTCAGTCAGTGCTTCAGCACCCCAATGAGATATTGAAAAGAAATACATTGTAAAAAACAATATGAGAAAGTAGACTATGTGCCATACTGTTGTTCATGGATTTTCTTCCCAGTAGAAAGTAGTGAGATATTTGCTACATATACTAGATCTCGTTATAACTGTAACTGGGCAAAAACATTTTGCTGACAATGAAAAAGTTAAATATATATACCATACTAATTTGGACAATAGTATTGTTATTATATTCCAAATTACTGGATTTACATAAACATGTTGATTAAATTTACTTGCCTATCTCTAACTTAATCATAAAGCCTTTAAATTTATAAGAACTGATACTGTGATTGGATAGTAAATAAATGCATCCTACAAGTTTAAACAAAGTAATTTACTTCAGTTTCTTTGACATAATCTGAAAAAGAAAGTAATATTTTCTTTTATAAATCATTACTCTAAAATATCCCTTGTATTCAATATGTTATTTGTGTATTTAAATGATCAGATTGTAAAATTGGCCAATTGTCTCTTGTACCACATTGTCAAAATGATTTACTTACCTAATGTTCTTGTTTAAAGTTAAGGATTCTATTAATAATATAATATTCATAAATGACAACATTAGGAGCAAACACACTTCTACGAACTAATTAATGTATTAAATACATAACATTAGAACATATTAATTTTTCTACCTAAATATTTATATGTGTGGAACTCTGAACAACCAACTTACTAATAATATGCAAAAACTACAATAAAACAAATCCTATTAAACAAAAACAATTATATGTACTGGAAATATACAACAAAAGTAACAGAGACAACAAAAACTTAGGAGTACAACATGTTTTACCAACATCTAAAAGCAAACAGTAAATTTTTGTTTACATATCCAATAGTTATGTAAGAATTCTGTTGAACAGAAAATTGTGATAATTAAATAACAACTACTGAAGCATTTATTCATTCTCCAAAAGCCACATAGGCTATACATTAACTTGTTTTCTCAGTTCAGTTTTATATCAAATCTGCAATTTTTGTTTGCTGTGGCTCCAATTCTATCAAACACTGATAGAAAAAAAATTTCTATATGATCTCTCTCTCTCTTTAATATGCCATTTCCTTATAGTGTTAAGATTTTTCCCTTCTACATTTTACATAGCTAGTCAAATGTAAGCTGGCGCACGAGCTCTGACAGCGAGCATAGGCGGGGGAGTGGGAGTGTTCCACAGACATTATAATAAGAGGTATAGTATTTCTATTACAATAATGTAGTTTTGACGAGGTTGAAAGACCATTGTAATATTATTTGATATAATTTGTCATATTAACCAAGATCATTTACATAAAGTTTTGAACAAATTTACTTATATCAGTTTTCTAAATGACCAAAACGCCTGCAATTTCTTAACAATGGCCTTTGATGCAACACGCACTACAAAAATCAATGTTTTTGAATAGACTAGCTTTTTGTTTTCTATCAATTGATCATGCTCCAGCTTAAGAGTGACCAGCTCATACCTAACCATCATATGACATTTCAAATAGTGTGGATATTACGTGATCTTCAAAACCAATTCTATATGTCCAAGCTGAAAAAGCATTCACAATTTAATGGTATAAATTTCCAACTGGAGGCTTTTTAAATGGCAATTAAATTGCTAAATCTTTTTCATTTAAACTCTCCTCTCAATTGGTGTATCAGAAATAATCTAATGCAAATACATTTCTCTAGTTTTACAATTTCTTTAATAATATTTTTATTAAATTCCTTCGATTACCTCACACTCTCCTGACTTACAGGAATCTTACAGGAGCATCTTACACAAATTTTCAATCGATAATAAAATACGTTTCTATTCATCCAATCAAGTTCAAATCTACATATTTCTTTAAAAAATATAGTGGATGGCAATTGATGTTAATAAAGTTTTTTCAAATATTTATTCAATAATTAAAAATTTTAAAAATTTGGGGCCTATCAGAATTTTCATATACGGAGTCTTGCGTGCTTTGGTGCTGTACCAACTTTCCAATACCTAGACATTTATTTCTCAAAGGTGTATATTAATTGTACTACATTGAACTGTTGCCATGGTTACCACACAATATCATAAATAGTACTCTAAGGTTAAAAATAATGTAAAGAATAAAATAAAGAAACAAACTGGAAATAAGCAAACCTTTTTTTGTTGCCCTCAGTAGGAATTTACTTTACAACATTTTTTTTATATTACTTGTATTATTTTTAATTTATATTTAATTTTCCAAACTGTTATTGTCTGGAAAAATAGAATTTGCTAGGAGAAAGGATTGCTATCTGAACCAGTACATTTCATGAGAGCCATAACAATTCTGCATTCACCTTTAAATTAGGTAAGTCAATCCATTCTCGTTGCTGTCATTGAATGCTATTAGAAGGTTTGTAAGGCTAAGTGGTAGAACAGGAATAAGAGTCACACTACTAAAATATCTTTTAACATGAATAAATTATGCATCAAAATGGCAGCAAGTAAAGGCAGCTATAAAAATAATATCAAGAGGTCTAACTTCCCAATCACTAACAAAGTTTTCATTATTTTATATTCAGATTGATAAAAACGTCTTTAATAACAAAAACCAATTTGATTTCTTCATGATCTAGTGTATGTTATGAAGTGATTTAGAGTATTATGGTTTGGGTATAATCCCAATCTATTTTATCTATGTACAACTAACTTTAAATGTGAAATCTTACAGGCACTGCATTTTGCCAAGAATTGACTGTTTTGACATTTATCAATTCAAAAAAATTCAGCGCATGCATTCACTCCTTAGTTCTTGTTGTCTTGGTTGTTAAAATGATCTTAACCTAACATGCTAAAACATCGATTGAAACGATGCAATCACAAATCAAATGGCTCGGTTCTAATGTTTATACACACAATGAATACAAAACATTTCAAACCTTCATTTTAATAATGTACAATAAGGCTAACACAAGGAAATGTAACTAACTGTCAATACTGTATCTAAATAAACTACATATAAGTGATGCAGTTAACAATGTATTTTTTAATCGTTAAAAAATTATAAACTGTAATACAGCACAAAACCTCTGATTTCTGTTAACTAACGTTTTGATCAAACTTAGTTGTCTTTAAAAGGTGAAGGATATGGTTTGAATGATCTTTGTATTTTATGAGGTATGGAGACTTGAAGTTTCTTTAGACGTGTTGGAATAGACAAGTTTGTAACAAGTATACATGTTTATATAAACATGTATTATAAATGAAGATGGAGCTAAATGGAGGAACTAAATAAGGATTTATCTTCTATATAGTCAACAATGGTTGTGAATGAATATTATTGCTTGGAAGAGGATAAGCAGATTTGTTGGCTCTAAACTTAATCCAGTGATTTCAATACAACTATGTAAAATTAGGCCAAGTTACGGCTTGAGGTGACAATGGGATACATCTCCTGCAACTGGTGTTCTCAATAATAATAAAAAAAGTAAGCGTTACTACAGACAAATGTAACAAATCATTATATGATATAAAGTGTTTTAGTATAAACTTAGAAGCTCGAGTGAAGATGGATTCAAATAATACGTATATAAAATTAATTTTTGATTTAATAGACAATACAATGTGCTGAGCCTGAAGAGGTATGACTCTTCATTGTAGCTAAACATATATCAAATCACAGATGCAAAAGAGGAGGATTCTATTTGAGGATTCTAACTCAATCATTAAAGCCTTACTTTTAAAATGGCATAGCTACACCCAAGGGTGAGGTAGATGGCTTTTTTAATAACTATAAAAAACATGATTTGTATATATTGGGTTTGTTACATATGCCTGTGCTCGGGATGATCAAGTAGATTTGACAGAATAATCTCCAAAAAGGGCATTACAATAAGAAAAAGATTAAAATACTAAAAAAAGGAGAAAAAATGATATAAAAAACTGTGAAGTTAAAACAGCTTTTTTAATGGGTCGGCTCAGCCTGTGTTTGGCAGTTGTGAAATAAAAATTGCAAAAATGACACAAGGAGGTACGAGATTGCTATTTTACACTGTAAACTAGATATAATTCCTTTGTCACACATTTATAGTTTGGGAATATATATTTCAGAATGTACATTGTGCAGGAAAAAGATTTAAAGTCGAACAAGACATGTTTACCAAAACACAATATATTATAAATAAAATGAGTTTGATGTTTCAATAGTACTAATAAATAATCAAGATTCTTATGAATAACACAAAACAACATTAAATACCTAGTTGGTTTAATATTCTGTCAACCTAACAGCCATGTTCAGTCTAACTAAGGCCATTATCAAGAAGAAAATATATTACTATTTTAAAAAAATATAAATCTAATACAACTTTTATTTTTAGATTCGTTCTATTAGCTCACACTCTTATATATATATATATATATATATATATATATATATATATATATATATATATATATATGATGAATAGTTTCTATCTGGAGTACATCCGTTCATTCTGCTTAAGAACAAACGTTCATTCTGCTTATATATATATATATATATATATATATATATATATATATATATATATATATATATATATATATTGTGCAAATTTTCAATGTTAATAAAATAAGTTTATATTCATCCAATCAAGTTGAAACAATTTTTTTTAAACCTATAGGAGATGACAATTGATGTTAATACAGTTTTTTCAAATATTTATTCATGAATTTAAATGTAAAAATTTGATGTCCTGGTCGGATTTGAACTGTGGATCTATATGTTTGAAGAGCAGCACGTTTACCACTGAGCTAACTTTCCCAGAGCTAAACGTTGCTTCAAGATGTACTGTATGAAATTATAAGAAAAAGGTTCTTTGCAATAGTGAATGAAACATTACAAGAGGTGGATGGAATGAGAAGTTATACACCACTATCACCTTCTTAATTTAGAAAGAAAAAACAAATACATAGTAACAAACAAAAATCATAGTCCAACAACATGTATATAAAGAGGAAAATGGAAATTTGCAAGGGAATTTGCTTTATATTTTGCTACTTAGTATTGTGATTTTGTCATATATAATTGTAAATATAAAATAAAAAGTAAATAGAATAAAATTTTAGTAGCAAATGACTTAATTTTTTTTCTACATGACTTATTTGTAATAGTAATACACTTTAGTTTTGACAATAACTATAAGTTAGATGATAACTGGCTGAAGTATTAACTAGATATTCAATTGTTGTGATATTTCTTAGAGGCCTGTTTATTCATTTCAGAAAAAAAGGCCTGAATTGCATTTCAGATTTTGAAATACTTATTGAAGGGTTGCAGGAGAGATGAGAAGTTCTCTGTGTTGTGAAGAGGTTATTATAATAGAAGAGGTAATTAGAAAACAACGGTGATAAATGTATACAACAACTGATTAACAAACTTTTTGTAAATTTCCATTTCCTCTGCATATTCTATGCTATAATTAATCACTGTTGTCTCTATTCTAATTAATCATTGCATCGAAGCAACTCATTGGCAATTACGTTAGTTTTGTTGCTATGGGGTATCAGAAAATTCTTAAATAATATCATATTCTTTACAATAGCAATGCTTTCATTAATAGTACTTCTCTCAGTACTAGGGAGAAGTACCTTCTCTCTTCAAACCTTTACCTATACATAATCCACCAAATCCTTGGCACCCGCAGCTCTGCTTGAAGTTTAAGAGTTACTGCTTTGTTAAATTAGCTCCACCAATGACGAATTTTTTTAAAGTGAAAGCAATGACAACAATTTTGATGGGAACTTTTCTTGGGAACAAAATAATATTGAGTATGAGCAGTGCAACTAAGTTAAGGATATATACATTCTCAAGTATAGTGCCATGCAGTGATAAAAACATTCAAATACATTTGAAAGAAAGATGACTTTTGACACAGTGAAATTGGAACAGGGCATGTTAGTGGAAAAAAAGGTACTGCATTCAACTTTTAAGGATACACCATTTTAATCCTTTATTAGGGTATAAAGAATAAAGGTATATATCACAGCTTGAAAAAGAACGATAGAACAGTAAAAAAGAATACTTGGTAACACTAGTAGGAATGTGATCAAGAGGAAGCCCTAGGGGATGGTGGGAAGATAATGTGAAAGGTGACTGAAGAGAAGATTTAGTGCTTGTTGAAAGAATAAACATAAAACAGATTCATATCATGGAGTTGTAGAACAGTATTAACATATTTTTCTTGCAGACCTTTTTAAAATAATTTGCTGAGATAATCTACAATGGCATGACCTGAAGATGGATTGTGATGATACCATTATATGGTCTTTTATACCTACCGGTTAAACTTGTATATTTTATCTAATATGGAGATAACAACTATATACAAAATAAAGCGATGGTTTGAAACATAAACCCAAAAAACCTGTTTATCTTTGAATTTTCAACTTAAATTAAAATCAGAGTAGTAAAAAAATTTAGAAAAATGAAGCGACTCTTTTATGTGTTTACGACAATTGTAATTAAATGGAAAATTTATACATTCTAAATTCATGAAACAAATACCCTAACCAAGATTTTCAAATAATCCAACATTTGTTTCCACACACAATAAATTTTAAAAAATCAACGTTATGTTTATCTTTTGCCAATATTCTAAAAGCATCAAAATGTTTTCAGACAACCAGAGGCATTGTAAGATAAGTATGCATTTTGCAGGTACTGTCATACTTGTTATTGTCGTTAAACTAGTCAGCTACACATACTCTACATTTAAGTGGTGTTTACTTTGAGTTTTGTTCGTACGCAACAGACTCTCTTACAACTAAGGTAAATTTACATTTACAATTAAGGTTAAATCTAATCAATCTAACCCTTTTAAAGTACACTACCTCATAACCAAACACAAATACAATCAAAGCTGTATACATTATTAAATTCTTTAAAAATACTCTCCTTTATACATAAATATTATTGTATATGTATTTTACATATATTTGTATCAACTTTTATTTGAGAATAATGTATGTGCAATTATAACATTATTACATATACAATTTGTTTAAAGCAATAATTTATTTAGTCCTAATTTGTATACCCCAATGAATATTTTACTTCTTAAAGTAAAAGAATTCAGTGACAGTTTACGTTGATATTAAACAAGAATTATTTAACTGAAATTACATATAATGGAAACTCGATATTCCGTTATAGCCAGTAATTTGTTTTCTCTATATAGACAAATCATGAATCTTCTTCAAGTAACATTTTTAGCATACACAAACATTTACAAATACTTTTTCAACTCTATGAGATTAACACAGCTTATCTCTTTACACATTTTAGTTGTACTTTCCATATTAATATATTGTAAACAATTATTCCCCCACTAGGTGCAATTATTTTTACCTTATGTGATGAGGTACCTTTCAGTCACTTGACCATTGTCGAATCACTGAATTCATTTTCTCTATTTTTCTGGTGCGGTTGTTCGGTCCGTGATGTAATTCAGTGATTTGACAATGGTCAAGTGACCGAAAGGTGCCTTATCACATAAGGTAAAAATAATTGCACTTAGTGGTGGAATAATTGTTTACAATTAACAATAACTTATTTATAAAGTCAGTGCAACGGACAAAAATAATGGACAAAATGAAAATATCATGATATATATACTTTTAGGTTATATATTTTTAGGTTAGTTTTAGTAGAGCTTAAAGCTTATTTAGGAATTTTTGGACTAGATAGGAGACTGACATACTTACCTAATGGCAATAGTCCAAAACTGCAATCTCTTGGAAATAAATAAATAGACACATATAAAAAGTTATCACACTATTGAAATATTTCAATCAAAAAGATCAAACAGATCAATCTCTAGATTAAATCTAGAGAACCTCCTAATCTCAACATCAGATAAAACTCCTTTTACCTTCTTCTTAACTTATACCATTTTTAACAACTCCATTTACCTTCCTTATGACAGACTATTAATATCTAGTTTCAAATAATCAATATTTATACAAATCACATATAACACTATATCATAAACTATAAATCTGTGACATTTGGATATTTATACACATCTGTGGTTCACTTCATTCTTTTCTTTTTCTTTTTTTGATTGACAAAGATCTTTTTGATCCAAATATTTCAATAGTGTGATAAGTTTTTATAAGTGTCTATTTGTTTTATTTGCAAGAGATTGCAGTTTTGGACCATTGCCATTAGGTAAGTCTGTCAGCCTCCAATCTAGATCATAAATTCCTATATATATATATATATATATATATATATATATATATATATATATATATATATATATATATATTTATAATTACTAAATCAAGCAACTGTTGAACATTAATTAATCACAATAAAATAAACAAAATCACAAACAAATTAACAACAAATTAATTTGTTTTTGTGGATATTGGGTTTAATTGTGATTAATCAATTTATTTTAATGGTTAGTGATATACCATTAACATTAAAATGGTAAATAATTTTAAATGTTTCCAGAAGTTATATGGATTTTGCAAATTTTTCACAAATGTTTATAATATAGATAGTAACTATAAACTTCATTCAATATTGAACCTTTATTGCCCTTACTGAAGGAGTAAAAAGTCAGTAAGTTTATGAAGTTAAAAATTAAGGTCTCTTAGGTATATTACGGAAATAACTATTTTTCAAATAAAATAGTAGCTGATGAACCTTTTTGAGTTTTTCCATTAAAAAAAAAGTAAACTAGTACAACAAATGTGTTCATTTAAAAAAAATATTCTATTTATTTTTTTAAAAGATAATAATAATGAAAATTGTTCAAGTGCGTATATTAGTATGATGGTTTTTCAAAATTACTAGTCGCTACTTTAGAAGACATAACGGATTATCAAATTTCCATGCACAATTACATATTTTTGTGAAACCACCCTTCTACAGTAAACCATATATGTAGAATATGTTTTGAAAACCACAAAAATAAGTGGGTTTTTATAAAAAATATGCTATTATTTTAACGACCGCTTCATTTGGTCTTCTTATAGTTATAAATTAAATGACAATTACAAGCAAAATATGCCTAGCGTATATTACTTAGCTATTATTAAAACCGGATACAAGCATATTTAAGCATACCAATTCTATTGTCACTTGTCTCTGTAAAATAAATTACATCTAACATTTAGAGTATTTATTATATAAACAGCTGAGTCTTTGTAAGTCAAAATCTACGATGAGACAGATTTCTGCCATGTTACAAACATTTTTACCGGTAAGTTTTTAGCAGAAAAAAATCAAATTACATAAATGAATTCAAATATAGCCTCATGTTGAAGTAACATGAAAGAAAAAAACTGCATGGGTTATTTATCAACATACACAATACAAATTACAACTAACAACAATATTTGATTTACATAACTTTATAAATATTTTGATACTATAAGGACATCTTTTGACCAATTTCTTGTACAAGACAATTTCCATTTTTAACTTGCTTTTAAAGCTTTCTTTCAAAACTATTCTGCAGTGTTTTTTAAAAATAAAGCATAGGATTTGCTAAACCTTTAAAAATACTAAAATTAAAAAAATAGCCAGTAAACTGATTGTAGGATTGATCCTAGATAAATCTATACCTATGGAGCAACTATAACATTTAGACCGCTGACAGTTTCGTTTACTTGAATACTGACATAGTGTACTGTGAATCCCAGACTACAGAGACTCAACTGTGCATTGAACTTTCAGGTTTTTTAAATAAATTAATGTTTGACAATAAATTAATATTAAAAAAAATATTCTATGAATCAATTTGTTCATATTGGACCCAATATTGTGTTGAAAGTGTTTTGTTACAAAATATATTTATCATAAAAATGAAATTTAGAATTATTTCTTGCTGAAACTTGTTGATTTAACAATTATAAGACACCTCATTTTTAAAATTCCTTTCATAAAAAAAATTAAAAATGATCCTTAAATTTAAATAAATAGTATTGTTTTCACGCTGAGTTGAAAATAATTTATCAAAATTAGGATATTCAATTAAGAATTCAACTTTAAAAAAAATCATTCAAAATGTACAATCATTCAATCTGTAAAAGAAACAAAACGGCTAGTTAAGAAACACTTCTTGAATATACTAATCGAAATTATATTTTTCACACTAAATAATAATAAAGGCAAATTATTTTTCTATGATTAGAATCAATGGAAGTTTTCCTAGATTTAAAAGTAAAGATATCTTATTTTATACTTAAGATTTCTATAATTAAAAATCATATGACTAATGAATTTCATTAACATCATTAAAATTAAACATGTAATAAGATAAATTACATTTTGAAACTTTTCACCGTAACTTTGTGAAGCGTAAACCATGTATAAAGTTCAGAATTCCAAATAACATAAAAATTATTATGCATAGCATGCTCTTAAGTTGTTGGAAAATCTTTTTTTAAATTATTTGTGGTTGATTTTTAAAGACATTGATAAGTTACACATAGTTTAACAGAATACAGTATCTTGTGTTTTTAAAGAATCAAAAATGATTGCTCAGTATAAATTTTATGAAGTATTGTAGTCACAACATACGTCTAGCTGCAAAATGTTTATAACAGCCCTTTCTCAATTTTACTTCCTCAATAGTTATTGATAACCAACTCTAATAGGATTTACACTTTCAGTGGTCACACTTTATTCTTCCATATGGCTGTGGCATATGTTTCAACAAATACAAACATTACATTAGTTGTTATTTTTGAAAAATTCTAAAGTAGATAACTATAATGTTAAGTACAACACTTTAATATCTTTCTGGTTGGACCTGACTTTGTAAGTTGACTAATTTTTTGTTTAAATTCTGGTCTACTAAAACCACAGAGTTCAATTTAAAAATATGTATATTTTACATCAGATGCAAACAGAGTTATTTAGTTTATATTATTTTATTAAATTAGATTTATTTATTTGATTTTCTTAGTGAAATTGTCTAAAGTTTGATCATATTCAAGTTGCGTAATATATTCTATAATAAATATTAAAATGTTTCATTTTCACTCTATATTTCGTTTCAACAAAATAGTCAGGGCATAAATTTCTTTGGTTTATTGCCCAGAAAATAATAAAAGTTTCTCTAATGATATGATAAACTTGCCTGGACCCTCATCAGACTTCCTTGCTCAACACTGTCTCTACTCAAATCGCTTAACTAATGAAGATTGGGGAAGATTCATTTTTAGTGGTAGTGGTGAAGAATATACATCACAAGCCTCAGACTTAGACCTGAAACCGTACACACCTAGACCTAGACCTCAGTACCTGAGACCATATCGAACTCCCAGAAATAGGTTCTCTATCATCACCATTTCAGATATGCACCTACGTCTGATTATTCAACTGAGTTTATTTTTGTGAGTTTTATGGTAATCAGTCAATTGTAGATAATATATATATATATATATATATATATATATATATATTTATAGATGGAGAATAAGAATGATAAAACAGTTAGAAGGTGCATGGGTGGGCTAATAACAACAGGTGTTTCTTTATGGACTATCTACCACATAAAGAAAGAATTGAACACCATGTATTTAAATGAATTAATAGGACAATTATTGCACATTGCTTTAACCCAAGAGAAGAAGAAAATCCATGAAAGATAAATAATGTTGAATATTATGCAATGTTTGAAGATTTGGTATTACAACTTTTATGTAACTAAAATAAGATAACGCCAACAAATTTATCCAATTCTGTTCCAGAAAAAATTCAACCAAGACAAAGTGTTTGTAGGATTTGACTCATTTAAGGATTTAAATGTTTATTTACATCGCTATATTCGAAAATTCTAGGAGGATGTTAATAAAAAAGATTATAAAAAATTGTATATATAATTGAGGCTAGGCATGTTAAAATTACAGAGATTTTATAGACAGTAGAGATGATGAAAAACTATTGCAATATCAAAAAATTTTTGTTGTTGTAGTTTCAAAGGAATCTGCTGGTCTGAGTATTATTGGTTATGATTAAAGTATTGGCATACAGCACTCTGGGAGAGGACTATGCAGGATCTTGTACCTGAAATAGACAAACTACTTACTTTACTCCAGCCAATGCCAGATCTTGGCATTTCTGTCATTCTCCTCCTAGCCTCCCAGTATAGACAATGCTGGCTTCGGTAAAAAAACTGTTTGGGGGACAATGTTGGTCACGTCCACAGCATACTTTAAGCTGTACGTGTCCCCTGGGTATTGCTAAATGATCAGCAGAGTTGGCTGAGAACCCAAGCCAAACAGAGACAAAATGTGTATTGGGATTATAAAGAATTGTCTATCAAGTGATGGATAGATACAAAGGGTTGTAGTGTAAACCCCTATAAAAAAGACTAAGAAGGGTTAGATGAAATTGTTAAGGAAGGAACATAATGATCTTATACAATACAATATTGGCAATAGGGGGAAATTATAGAATTGTGTAAGTAGGGTTGCTGAAATAGACCTGGGTGGGAGTCAACCCACTAACCTACAGAATGAAATTAAAACTCTCATGCCTAAGAATTATACGATTAACTGAAAGTGGCTAAACACCAGAAACTACCAATTTGACATTATAAATTTATTTCTGATATTTAAAATGTATTTCTATTATTTAGGCCTATTAATACTTCAAACCTATTAATAGTTTAAATTTATTTGAATATATTTGTGGTAAATTTTTAAGCATATTTTTTTATTCTAACTTTTTTGTGTTCTAAGATGAACTAGACAATTTAGGCTACTGGGAGAAATGGTTAGTATTAGAAATATTGGGTCTGGGATATAAGAAAGCCTTGTAGCTTTTATGCACAGGGAAAACCCATAAGTTGAGATACTTTTTACTGAGTATTGGATAAATCATATGTTTGTTCTAAAAATAGTGTTTGATTTTGTTTGCAAAATACAAATTCATTGAATGAACTCAATGTCTGATTTATATCTTGTTATCGCCTGTTCATAGAAAAACGCCAGAACAGTTTTAATAAAACAACTTAGTTAAATTCTTTGTTTTAAATTGCCACTGATAACCAAAATATCCTCGAAGTAAAATATTTTACTAATTATATTTATTCAAGGAGCCAAATGAAAAGTTATTTGAAAATTTGGAACTGGAACCATTATAATGGGATACTTGTGAATCAATTACTTGCTGATATTTGTTTTGAAGGAATACTTTAAAACAGATGCTCACCAACAGGATTATTGATAAGCATTAGAGATTGTACAATTGCTTAGAATGCCTAAATGTAACAAGTTATTGCAACATTAACTATAAAACAGAGTACTAAACAGCTATGTCGACAATAAATTAAGTGTACTGAACTTATCTTATTGAAAATGTAACACCAGCACAAATGAATTTCAACAACCATTTGCCATTTATAAATTTTAAAGTACATCCAAAGGAAAAATCAATGAGAAGAGACAGGTAGAACATCAAGGACGCACAACCTCATCCTATTACACAAGAGAAAATACTGTTATTTTGAAAGAATAGAACCCCCTTCATTGATGCTTACTTCTTGAAAATGTTTGGATGAGGAATGGACAAAAACTTTGAATATGTGTGTGTTAAAACAAATATTTCATAAACATTCAAGTGTTTTTTTCAAATATTTTAATAAGAAAACTCTAATTTAAAATTTTCAACATGCATGTATTTATGTATACTTAATGAGATTTTTTGGACTAGGAGACTGACAGACTTACCTTGGTAAGAGTCCACTCTGTAGTCTTGAAATAGAAACACATAAAAGCACTTAAACAATGTATTTCAACCACACAGTGGTCTTTGTCAATCGAAGAGAAAACACAAAAAGAAATATGAGAGAATGAAATAAAATAATTGTTTGAATGAATTATTTTATTTCATTCTCTCATATTTCTTTTTGTGTTTTCTCTTCGATTGACAAAGACCACTGTGTGGTTGAAATATATCATTGTTTAAGTGCTTTTATGTGTTTCTATTTCAAGACTATAGAGTGGACTCTTACCAAGGTAAGTCTGTCAGTCTCCTAGTCCAAAAAATCTAAATAATCTTTACCAACCAAAACTAACCTAAAAAACTGTATACTTAATGAGTACTGCATATGTTATTCTTAAGAGATTCCAAAATAAAAGTATACTACAAAAAACAATTAAATTATTATTATACTTTTCCTAACTTTTTTTTTGAATAATATTAAGAAAATTTAGTATTTTTTAAAACGCAATTATAAGTTTTACATCAATGAATTATGAATTGTTAATGAAAACCTAAACATGTTTAGTTTAGGTGATATTAAACAAAACTTTTTAATATTAAACAAAAATTTTCTCTATTATGTAACATGTATAACAAGCTCCTTTTTTTAATCAAGAATATAAATTTCATTTAACTCTCTTCAATATCCCATTATATATGGAGTTTAACAAAAACAATTTCTTTTTAGAAACATTCTGTAAATTATAATTTATTATTCCTGAAATTTTCCAACATGTTTTTAATAATTAACTCTAAATGGCTCTAGTATTTTTGTAATTATTTAACAAAATCTTTATTAGATGATAATTAGTCTATTACATGTTTATAGATATCAGGTCAGACTAAATGTCTATATTTTCATAAATAAGTATGTTTCACACATAAACCATACAATCTACTGAGTGGCTAATTTGTATGATGTTTTGAAAACTTATTTTTACATCTGTTCTCAGATAAATTTAGAAACTTCCTGAAATATAATTTTTTTCAGTATCTTCCTCTAATAAAAATAAAGTAAACAGAAAGTTTTGTTTAAATATTCATAAAAAAGTATTTCCGATAACCAAATTCTTGAAAATAGTCTGAGATATTAGAATCAAAATTGTTCTTTACTAACATATAGTGAACATGTTGGTGTTTTATTTTACTAAAAGTGACGTAAAAATAAAATTTTATTTATAAATTTACAAAAGATCACATCTTTTAAAAATAAAAATAAATAAAAAATATCTATTTTTTAAGTATCTTTTAAATATTATTATAAACAAAATGATAAGACAACTTTCCTGTTCTAAACATGTTTGTATACTATTTGTTTCCATGTTTAAATTTAACAACTACTATACACTTATAAACTTTATGTGTATAAAAATGTATAATAACAAGCATAACTCATTTATCTTTAATGTTGATGATGCCTGAAACACCTATAGCTCATTCAACATTAAAAGTAAGTATTACTATAGACAGGTTTTTACATATTTTAATTATAAAATTAATAATTTTTATACAGTGGAACGTGGATAACTAGAACTTCTATAATTTGAATTTTTTGCCTGGCTCTGGCATCATGTATTTAAACATTAAAAAATCGCAGGGGAATTGACCTCAGTAGGAATTGATTTTAAAAACAAAATTATATCACTTAATTTTACACTAGCCTATTAAAAATTTTGAACATATTGAAAACAAATCATGTCAGAGATGGTCCACATTAGGAAATTGACTCTGACTACATGTCAATTTCTTGATCTTACTAGAATACCAATAAAAATAGTTATTTCAAAAGGTCTCCTTGTGAAAATCAAGATATTCCATGTTAGAGTCATATACTGGAAACATATCTCGATAAATATTTACTTTATTTAATATAAAATGATATTGATTTTCTGTTACAAACAATAAATTTGTTGTACCTTCTTCTTTACCTCATTCTAAAACAAGTAAATAGCTTTGAAAATGTTGAAGGTTTTATAAGTAGAATGAGCTCTAAGCAGAAGGGAAATGAGATAGAAAAGGAAGCCTTTAATAAATGATTAACTAGTTTCTGAGAACCTATAGAAATTATACTAATTTCTCATTAGTAAGACTATTTTACTTACTGGTAAAAAGCTGAAGTAAAGAAAGTTGATAAAATATTTTAAATGTGGTTTTGAGAACAATAAATCATGTGAAATGGCTAGAAATAAGAAAAATTATGTTGAATAAAGAATGCGATAGAGATCAATCAAATATAACAAATTGTCTAGGATAAATTAAGATGCTAAATCTTTTAATGATACTGACAATAGGCACTTTTTTAAGGAACTTTGTTGAAGGATTTTTCAAAACACTGCATAAATAAACATAAATTTTTGTATGTATTCTTTGGTTTCATCAATGGGAAACTCAAATCCCTAATCATAATTAAGTACAATGTCTTGATTTGCAACTTAATAAATCTATTGAGTGAATAGAACTGAAAAATAATTTAAGCTTTA
This sequence comes from Prosapia bicincta, assembly GCA_036971475.1. Lineage (NCBI taxonomy): Eukaryota > Metazoa > Arthropoda > Insecta > Hemiptera > Cercopidae > Prosapia > Prosapia bicincta. The sequence continues at coordinate 78,248,348 of JBAIZL010000004.1, read as the reverse complement.
GGGCACAAATATATCAATGTTTGTTGTTTTTTCTATAGCAAACTTGTTACAGGAGTATTTTCTGCTACCAACCTTGAATTAGACTTTTATTTGATTACAGTTAAAAATAGATTTTCTTGTATATTTCTTATATTTTTAATTTATAATCATTTCTGCTCTTTTCGTTAGAAAAAATACAAATTTTTACCTACTACTTCAGCAATAATTTTTTTACCTTGGTACTCTTTTAAAGAATGTAAAATAAATTATATTTCAAGGTGGAAAGATAAGGGTATTATTCAGAAATGTTGCCAATAACTGGTCATCAGCTATAATGGTGTAACACTGATAGGTTATAATAAACTTTGAGAATCAGTGTAAAAACGATTCACTTTGAGTTATTAAATTATTGAAGTATAACTTTAAGAGTGAATGTAAAAACAAATACATCAGTAGTAAAAAATGGAGCAGAACTGACTAAGCAATTTCTATCAATTATTGCTCAAGGGTGATAGAAGTAGGCAGTTGCATGGTGTCTTCCTTTGGTGATGATCCTATTTCAGTAGCAAACATGGTTTGAACTGTAGTACACTTTGGTTTCACAGTGGGTGTATATAAAGAAAACAACCCTTCTCTGATCATAACACAAAAAGCTTTCTACGATAGTTAAACATTCTATGGAACAATGCTATTGATAATGTGAACGCAAATCGGTCCTGCCTTCGGCCGTTTAAGGATACTGATAAGATACAAAGAACTGATACACATGCCTGAATGGCAGAATATCACATAACTGACAGATATACGTATCCATCATAATCCCAGAAAATGTGCTACTGGTGAGAACAGTAGTTGAAGAATCAAGATGTCACTATTTATTAGGAATATAATGTGGTTGAATTTAATAATAAATACACAAAAACCTCTTTCTTAACCACAAACTTTCTTTAATTTACCCTTATGTACATTTCAGTTACAAAGTAACCATCCTCAGAGGGATAACATACAAAGACAGTCTTTGTATGTTATCCCTCTGAGGATGGTTACTTTGTAACTGAAATGTACATAAGGGTAAATTAAAGAAAGTTTGTGGTTAAGAGGTTTTTGTGTATTTATTAATCAAGATGTCCTGTTCGTATGTACGCTATAGCATTTAGAAATTTCAGAATGCAATTTGAGAAGGATTCTGCATTTTGATTCTGTATTTTAATTTAAATTTCCATTCCACTAAAATAATGATGAGTCATGAATTAAGCCCAGCAGATTATTCCAAACGTCTAAATCTGTATGAGCACCATTAGCATGCCACTTTAATCAGTAGTAGTGAGTCACATTTTCACTTCAGAGGAATTGTAAATAAACATTTTTGTTAACATCCCCCAAATTATTGAAGAAAGCCCACATTGCATCACAATTTGGTATTAAAGACCCATAATTTTTCGAGGATGAAAGTGTGGCCGCAACCATGAATTCCAGACATTATGTAATAATATTGAATAATTTTCTGCAACCCAGAATTGAAGAGATTGTCGAAGAACATGGATTTGTTGTTTCAACAGAATAGGGCTACAGCTCGCATAGCAAAATATTCACTTAATGTTTTGAATCAAATGTTTCCGGGGTGTCTAATCTCTTTGAGTGGTCTGCAAGGTCGCCAAATTTGAGCATATGCGATTTCATCTTTGGAGGATACTGAAAGAGAAATGTGTTTAAATGCAAACCACCAGAATTGAGTGAATTTTTGAAGCCATAATGGTCATAAGCACACAATATATGTACAGCAGCTGTTTAAACATCAGAAATCTTCTACAATAGTGTACTGCTGCTAACAACTATCATCCTGAAGATATGATTTTCAAAAATAAAAACATTCTTTTTATAACTCCTTAAAAGTGCTTAGTTGGTTTTGACACACCCTGTATTTAAGAACCGCAATACTATAATAGCTGAAGTTATTAAATATTTATATGAACACAATTTGAATGAGAATGATAACTTCAGGAATGCAAATGCTTCAATAACTGAGGCTGTACTATAATAAATTCAAAATGTCTTTTTGAAAATTCTCACCTTTAGAAAATAATGATTGCTAACACACAATTTATTAAGCTTCAATTCTTCATCAAATAATATCATTAATTACCATCTAAAAAACGAAAAAAGGTATTACCATTTGTAAATTACATTTCAATTGAGTAACAGAGTTGAATAAAACAATTACAAAACCCTAATGATAGTACATATTTTTATATGAAGACATTTTTCTTAAGACTTTAAACACAAATGAAATATTAGAATAGCCACTTTAGAAAGTTACTGCATATAAATGTATAAAGATAACATGTAAAAGAAAAATCTAAAAACGTTTTCATCAATTTTACATTACAAAAAATTAAATTAAAAAAAAATAGATTTATATTTTCTCACATTTTAGACACCTTAAGATATCTAATGCAGGAATTCAAAAGAGACTAGTGAATGAGAAATGTTTGTTTAATACTAATCAGAAATGTAATCTTGAACAAAAGTGTAATCCTAGAAACAAAAAAAGTTTTACATTCAGCTTATTACCCCTCTATAGACACGTGGAAAGGAATGAAGGAAAAAAGGGAGAGAAAAAAAGAAGTAAAAATATAATTTTTAACTTTCTGTTAAACAGAATAAGATAAAATTAGGAAGGAAGGGAGAGAAAGGGTACATGAAATGGATCAGTAAACTACTGAAACAATGAAACTGATAAGGGTATTAGAACAGAATCGAGTAAAGAGTGCATACACAGAAATAAACAATTCTTAGAAATTAAAATAGGAGGAAAGTTCTCTAATGAAAGACCAAGAAAGATTAGACATAAAGGACATTGTGAAGAAATAGATCAAGTGTAGATAAGAGATATCACTGTCAGACTGGATAGAAACTGCACAGTTTGTTGATAAATCTATATATATGTTTCAAAGTTATAACTCTTTACAGGGATTTGCTGTAACTTTTTAGGTTTGTGCATATATTTATGAAAATAATTTATTGTTATTATTGTATCAATTTTTACTTCTTAATCCCTGAAGCTAGTGTGTTGGATAAGTGCCTGCTCTGAGGAAGTTGTACTAGAGGTGACATGTTCAGTTTAATATCATTTAGATGTTACATAGTAAATTTAGAAGTTAACTGCTCTGCCATCTCTTGGATTTTTTAAAAACTATTTTGTAGGCAAGACCTATAAACTAGGTTTTTCCTATGATATTAAATACCAGTCAGAGATCATTTATTTATAATTCATAAAATCTCAGTAGATGGGAATGATGCAACCCAACTTCTAACCTAAGTATTCACAAAATTTTGATAATTTAGTAATGAAAACCTACATAGTATAAATATTGCACAGATATTTATACTATAAAAGATAAAAATATTTACAGAATATGTACCTACTAACAATTTTTGTCTTGCGAAACTTCTACATAACTTTATAATATGTCAGAACATAATTCAGTTCAAATGAGCAATCTGAACATGTGAATGTAGTTTGTTATACTAAACACCAAAATAAAACATAAGAACACGAGTAAAACAATAAGTAAAAATAATACTACCCACAGACTTCACAAAAATCATGGTAGCAAAAAACAATAATTACACACATAAAGTGGAAATCCAGAGCTATACGGTGGAAATAAACAAAAATCTGAAGAGCTGAACTCTTAATGAAAAAATGCATTAGAACTAAAAGTGTTGTGTTCTCAATATTATCTGAATAATTCATCCCTTTATTTTCACCAGTTTTTGAGACATTAAAATTTTAGTTTAGCTTAATAAGAAAAGTAATGCCAGTGCTATTTAAATACGGTGATTAGGACGTCCTGTGAGCTATTTATGTACCTTGAATAGTTAAAATAGGAGAAGAGGTTTTGAGTTCTAGCAACCTTCTTTAAACAAAATCAATATGTCTCTTAATAAATTAAAAATCAATTAATAATAATAGTAAAAGTGGTTATTATTTTTGTCTATTACTTTCATTTTGCTTTAGAAACAGATGTTGCTGCAGTTTGTTGTTGAATCACTCATTGTTATACAGTAGTTGTTGACGTAAGTTTGAAGTTTCTCTAAGCTTATTGCTTTTTCAGTTTCAATTTGTTTATGTATTTATTTAGTTTATGTCCAGGTAGCTATATACATTTATTTTAGTGAAACATTTGGCTGTAATAGTTATATTGATATTAATTAGTGGTTAGGATGCAACATCAACAAGTACGAGGAAATACATATAATGCCAAAGATGCAAATGGTGATCATATTATCTTGATTCATTATCAAAATAACAAAGGGGAAATCAAATTTAGTAATGGATTTGATACTGATGTTGACCTTGAACATATTCTTGCAGTAAGACTTTTCACTTACCTAGAAAAATCATTACTCCACTAATTTAATATAATTTATGCTATACTTAGTGAACCAAATTTATATAAAAAAAATATTTCTGCGAAGGAAATTATAATAAATATAACAGAAATGTTTCAATAAAAAAATTTTAAACATTAGTACTTTGAACCTACTCTTGAAATTTTGTTTTAAAAATTTAAACAAAACTAAAAACAGTAATGGAGACATGTCAACAGAATTTTACAAATTCCAAAATGTTGTTTGTGGAAGGTAAACAAATTCTGTTTAAGTTGATATTTAAATAATAATATTTTTAATTAATTAGTAGTTATGAGAATTTTAGCAAACTGTGTATTTCTCATCCAAATGTAAGTCTTATAAGCCAAATAAAGAGTTTATGTAGTAGAAACTGAATGGGTTAATGAAAAAAAAAATTATATAAATAATGGACTAGTATTAGATCAAGCCAAGATATACAAATATAAAACTATCAATATCGTTGTAAATAAAAAGAATATATAATAATATAAAACATATGAATTTAAAGTTTAGCTAGCTAAATGTTTAGTGAAGTAAGCAAGCAATTATATTGTGAATACATCTCAAAAATGGCAAAACAAAAGTGACCTTACCTTAATGTATACAGCAAATCTTCATGTTATGATAATGTTGAAGAATAACTCAAATCCATGTTTATCAAATTTAATTTTAATAGAACATTAAAACTAATAATCATAAGGTAGTTGAAGTATAAAACATCCTGCTCATAATATAGGGCAGTTTAGTTTTGTTATAATTTTTATTGTTGACCTATTTTAATGTTTTTAAATAAAGATGATTAAATATATTCTTCCTGCACACAAAAACATAGTGACTAGTGTTGAAAACATTCAAACCAAATTTTAACCTATTACTGCCTAAGTACGGAAGATATGTGTCCCGAAACAATAATCTATATCCCCCAGACGTCAGTTTTCCACCATGATATTCGATGTGGTTTCATTGCTTCAAGAGAGTTTGTTTATTGATAACAACATAGATGCCTCTGATGTCCAAGGGATATTTATCACTTCTCGAAACCTGCAGCGTAGATAAGGATAGATATTTATATCCCATTAATTGTCCTTTTGGCAGATGCTCTAGACATGATACCGTCGACAGATTTTATGTCAATTGTACTCTCGGTATTAGTACTAGGTTTCTTGTGTCCTATCGTCTTGAGGACACTAAAATCTCAGGTCATCTGAGATTGGCAGTTTGTGAAAGCAAAAGAGAGTGAGGGTAATGACATTGAAAGTTCTACAGTAAAAGTTCGATTAACCGTCACCCTTTTAACCCTCAGTTTCTGTTAACCATCATCCAATTGACCCGATGGCCAGTACCTTGGGCCGAATACCGTCGGGCAACTAGGCCCGACATTGTCTAGTACCGTTTTATGTTTATTCGTACTACTCAGCTGGTGTTACTACTTTTGTAAAAATGAATGCACAGTATAAACAACAAGCTATGCACTACTTACAGATGTAATTGCAATAGTTTTTGTAAAATTTTTAATGAATTATTACTCACAATATATTTTATTTTATATAAGAAATTTTATTTTAGGGCAGAATTCATATTTGCTATGATGAAAACTTTGCTCCTTCCCTCACAATTTACCTTGTATTCCCCCTCAAAGTTTATCTGGTAGGTAAACTTAAATTGTTACTTGGTGAAGAGAAAATAGGAAGAAAAATGCTAGAAAATTATAAAAATTGCAATAAAAAAACAAAGGAGATTAAAATAGAATAAAATATAAAAGAAAGGGATACAAGAAATAAACAAATGCAGACAAAATTGTTAAGCTTTTAGAATTTAAGTTCTGAAAAATCAACATTATTTCACCTTTGTATGTGTTTTTTCCCTTCTTTAGACTTTGTATCAGTACTTTTCTTAATAGCCATGTCAGCTTATGATTGTTTTTGAAAAAAGATCTCTCAAATTGCACATTTGTTTTATCCAGCTAATAGCTATATTACTAATAAAATTGTTCTGCATTTATAAATTATATATTTAAATTGCTTTAGAATGACCAAATACAAATATTTTCTTCTAAAAATGAATTATTTTCCAAGATGATTGAAAAATTAGATGTTTTCTCACAATGTTCTCTATACTAAACATTTATTTTTAACGTGTTTGTTATAATTGTATCTAGAATTGTTTTCCGAAGTCAAATTGTTATACAAATAAAATCAATTTAAATAAGATAACTAAACGGACAAATTTTGCCAATTATTGCTAAGAAATTTTAAAACTCTAATTATGAATAGTACCACACACAACAACATGAAAGAACTCATTTCTACATATATACACCCTCAAGTGAAAAAAATCATTATTTGTGTAAATGTCTTTGCATTAAAAGAGAACTGTGTTGTATGTCCTAGTCCTTAGAGGTCAGTTAATAAATACATAATTTTACATACTACATAAACATTTTCTTATAAAATTCAATATAGTCTATTGTGTTTGGGCAACCAGTATTTGAAAAATGTAACACAATTATTTACACAATTTGTAAGTGAAAAAGTATGATTCATAAAGATTAAAAGAATTTACATAATATCAATTTTGGAAATTTTGTTTAAATAATGAAAATTAGTATTACAATTTCATAAACAAAAATTTTAATAATCTATAGTTTTCAGAGTAAAAAGTTTTATTGTGTTTAAAATTTCTATAAGGCACTATAGGCTTTGTTAAATTGTGTAGCAAAAACAGATTTATTAAGGGAAAAATAAGGCCAAAGCATTAAAAATGTTTTCAAGACCTCCAACAACTTGTGAGTATTTCAACTTTCTTTGTACTTTCAAGGTTCACAATAAATTTATTATTTTAAAACTGAAGGAATCTAAACTACGAGGTTTACATATTCACCAAAGTTTGTAAAACATATTCCTTTATTAACAATTTTGACTAATGTTATATAAATAAAATCAATATACACAGCATACTAATTTTCTGCTACTTTTCCCCACCATTAAATACACTATGTACTGTATAATACATAAATACATTTACGCCAGTGCGTACTAACTAGGTAACAAAAATAATTTCTGGATTTATACTACATGATGCTACGACAAGTAATGATCATTTTGCTTAAAAACCGTCCTTGGGCTTAGGAATAGTTACTGTAGTTTGCTTACATTTTTTCATGACATGGTCACAAGCGGAGATATGCTTCCAACATTTCCACAAACAGTTTGTTCATTAGAACTTTACCTTCTCGATGAACATTGGACCAAAACCTTCGGATTACTTGATCAGCTTGCCTGAGGGCTGGTAAACACAGCAGGAGATTTGAAGTCTGTACACCAGTTGTGCTCGGCCTGTGGCAGGGATAATGAACATCAAATAGAAAAATCAAATCACTTAAAATCAAATAAAAAGATTCTCTGAAACTTGTTTAACACTTTTAAATATGTTGAAATGTAGTATGAGACACATATAAAGCTACTAATGGATCCTAGTATGCTAGTTACTATAATATTTATTTACATACAATAAGTGATTACTAGTAGCTCACGCGAAGATGGAATCAACAAATGTTATAATATTTATATTAATTAGTAGCTGTATTTTTCTTGTTAATATTAAGAAATGTTACATGAATTTTATGACTTATTCACGTATAGTGATTTTTACACTCAATGATCTAATATGAAATTTATTAAATTGAGAAAACCCGGTAAAGAAACTACATTTGGGGCTCTAGCCCTAAGCACTATATAAACTTACAGGCGGAGGAAAGATTTGATGATGGTTAACCGAAAGAGGTCTTCAGAGTTAAAGATGAATCTAACATCTTGTATTGAAGAATAAATTTGAAACACTTTAATGATATGCAAACAAATTTCATGCACAAATGTTTTTCAAATGCTTTGATCATTGTTTGCAAAAAATCTTGATTCTTTTCAAGACACTGAAAAATCAATTAAAGATCATAAAATTTAAACCTTCTACCTACAAATTAATTTTATATTCAACATAACCAACAAAATTACCTAATTACTGTACAGATATGAGAGAGGACCAAATGGAAACATGGCCCACCTCTTTTAAAAAAAATACATAATCGACTTTTTTTAATAACAAATTTCAATTACCTTCAAAATACATTCCATTAACCTTCGAGGGGGCGCATAGATTTTCAAGCGAGAGAGGGCGCTAGCGGAGGTTTATTCCGCACAAAAAAACTTTTTAAATTTAAACGGTTTTTGTGTTAATATTCGGGTGACTTGATAATTAAATACAGTACTATATAAATACATTGTAAACAATTTCAGGAATCATTATTGCACAATTTTGAATTTCTAAGCATTATATTTTTAAAAATATCTTGAATTGTTAAAACGTATAAGCAATGTATACTAGACCATTGTTTTCATTACGGGAGAAACATTTGTGGGTAATTTTTCTGCAATAAAGTAATTAAACGTCTAAACATAAAAATATCTAATCGTAATAGTACATATATAAACTTGAAATTTATTATAATATTTAGTGATAATAAGGATTGTTTTACTTCAAATATATAACTCTAAAAATTAGTGGTTAAAAAAAATATTGACTTTATATCACAACAAGTTCTACAGTTAAAAAAAACTATCAGAGACTTAATCTTTGTTGCATAAACAACTCATAATTGTTCATTTTCAAGCTCACTAGTCACCACTAATGTAGTGTGAACATGACCCACTCTCAAGGAAATTATGTTTCTTCTTGCTGTCCTCCATTGCCTTACTGGTTCAGTATACCACAGCAATTTTCGGTTTTTACTATTCATTTCAATTTCAGATTCACCTATTATTTGGCACTATCCAGCATTTTACGAATTCTCTCCTCTTCAAATGGAACAACAGTAAAATGTGAAACTTAGATACTAAAAATACATACAACACTAAAATAATAATAACAAAAACAGTAATGATTCAACTACACAAAGTATTTTGTAATGTAAATAGCCGTGCACGACAAACTCCGCACCAATACGTTACACAAAAGGGCAATTGCGGACTAAAACTTCCACAATCTGACTGCGATTGACAAATATTAAATTCACACTAATGCTACTTGGACAAAATTAACAAAAATAATTTTGGGCGTTTCCTAGAATGCAGGTTGTGGAGTAACGAGCTGGAAATAAACATTTGACAACTGAAAAAACGTTTTCTTAACAAACAATGATACATGCAGAGAAAAACATCGCTTGCACCCTCTTGAAGGTTAATACTAATACTTCTTCAACAAGTTTTTCCATTATACAAAACGCTATTTGTACACATTTTTTTATGCATTTCAGTACCAACTTTAATTTTTGTTTTACATTCCTAATATCTTTAAAATATATTTGAGTACCCTTTTCATTTGTGAAAAAAAATTCACAAAGTACAAGATTTGGTGATTAGCTTTGTCAGAAAACAGTATCATGGCTATTTTTGATAAAAATTTGTACACAGAAATGGTGGTGTGAGTCAGAGCAAAGTTATGACTGACAAACCCATTTCTATTCTTCTATAAATCAGGCAGTTTCAAATAAACACTCTTGGAAGACTGTCTAAAAACCACTCACATATGATACTTGGTTTACTGCTTGATGTTCAGGGATGAAATCTGAGTGAACAATGATATAAACGTTCAAAAAGCATATAAATATTGTCTTCACAGTCGATTTCACTCACTGGGCTTGGGTGGGAAGTTCTATGCCTTCCATTCTGAAGACTGATGCATTGTCTGAGGAATGCACCCATAACACTATGATTCGTCTTCAGCAATAAATTTGTCACAAAAGTTCTTAACAACACCCAAGTAGTCTAAAAGGTTATTGCAAGCAGCAACTAAAATTCCTTTTTAGTCAGGAGTCAACACGCAAATTTCTTTATTATTTTTAAAAAGATTTCATTATTGATTAATTTAAATATTATTAACATTTAAATTTGCTAATTAACTAATATGCTCCTACTACTTCAGGCACAAATAAAACTAAAAAATGTTTTAATAACACTATTTGTAAATATTGCTAGTTAAATTTATATACGGTGTATGCACACTATATGTTTTCCAATGAAGAACGACAAATGTAATTTCTTTTTTTTTTGTAGAGGTGGGCAGGAAGGGGCCCAGCCTCCCCTTTTGGTGTGTCACTGATGATCTTACCTGCTGATGCATTTTGAAACAACTGTTTCATTGACGAAGCCAAGCCAAGGCTACCAGTTTTCTGATTTGGTGCCTTTACCTTGCAGAAATGCAGGTTTAAGTGAAGCATTTCATTACTGACTTGTCAGAACAATTGGTCCTGCATGTTGACCTATTATATCTATGATATAACAAACAGCTTTCAATAGTAGCTGTGTTAGAAAAAATTAACAAATAAAATTTATCAATTATTCTAAAAGCAACTAAAATCACTACATACTAACCGTACGATGGCAACACAGTCTGTTAGAGCTGTCAAAATTGAATCCCTGAATTTTTTCGGTTCAACGACTTCATCCAACCTCACATCAGAGTTGGCCAGGACCAAAGCTTTTAAAATGTAATACTCTTCTTTGGCCATGTGAATGCTTTCTATCCTTTCTACAATTTGGATACACTGCAGAAATATGGCTAAATAGTTTAAAGATTTATAGGAGTTGTTAATTAAAAATGATCATTTCATTATATAATTTTTAAAACTACTACAGTGCAATCTCGGCAATTTGAACTTCAATACTCCGAATACTCCAGTAATTCGAACGGGCGAAAAAAAGCTATGTTATGTATAACAGTCTGTTATACTATATATTTTTATTAAAATACATTTTTGTGTAATTAAAAATAACAAAAGTATTTAAAAAAAAAATTAAATAAAAATAGTTATGTGCATTCATATTGCTGAATCTTTTTTTCAGCATAATTTCGTAACATATACGTAGGTACTTTAAGTAATCCAAACTTTTCAGTAATCCGACCATCCCCTCCACCAATTACTTCGGATTGCTGAGATGCACTATATGTATTTCAACAGACATTTATTTATTCTGGGTTAGCTAGAAATTAGGATTAGTAACAATAATATTAACTATAAGCTTACAATTAACTATTACTAAATATCAAACGCAGGACTATTTTATTCCAAAAAAGATTGTTATTTTATAACTGTCAACTACTTACCAACATTATATTTCATACAAGAATATATTTATTCGCTAGGTTCATAAATAAAAGAAATGATTCAAAAGTAAGGGCAGTAAGGAGATTCAATAACAGTTAGCAGGATTGATCATTTCAAGCAAGTGTTTTAACTTATACAAATTATTAGGCCTACAAAGAGTCATATAATTGTTAATTGATTATTATCTGCTAATGTACTTGTATTGTAATAATAACAATAAAAAATCATGGAAGTTTTAAAGTTCCGGTCATTTACAGCAGTTTAGGGAAGTTAATTAAATGTATACTATAAAAGCAGTGACACTTTGATTAAACTGATGATGTTTTTGAACATGTGAATAAAAAAATGAGAAAAAAATCATTGCTTTACAGTTAGAAATATTTGCAAATTTTTTTTCAAATTTCTATTATATTACTTAGAACTGTGAGTGACACTTCAATTTACCATAAACTGTGAGTACTTGCTTTCTTGGGCTTATTTACTTTTGTGCATGAAATGTTATTTCTTTGAAGATGATATGAAACAATATTTTCAACTGAATTGTCCAAACTGTGTATATAGTGCCATGTAGAACCTAGAATAAGGTACAGTAAAACCTCCAAATAACGGACATCGTCCATACCTTGCCAAACGTCCGTTTTTTGGAGGTGTCCTCTATTCAGGTCAATAAATAAGGGTCAAAATATATTGAGACATTAAATGAAGTTATAATTTTTATTAAAAATTGAAATACAATATTTATTGAAAATTGAAACTGAAAGACAATTATTAGAGTAAAAAACATGGAAAATTTATCAATTAAAAATTTTTAAGCTTAACTATTCATGTAAATTTTGAGTTTTAAAAAAGTCCGTTATTTGACTTTGATGTTTTCTTTTAGCTTTGCAAGCTTCTTTTTGCAAATGAATAAATAAGTAAAATACCTGCCATTGTGAATCCTATTTCATCTTTATTTGATGAAAGAAATTCCTTCACTTCACTGATTCTTTTAAATGCGTCACTAAAATTAATTTGGGAAGCCGCAGATTTGTTATCGATACTCATCTCACTGTCACTGAATTCATCATCTTCATCAGTTGTTATAAATGACATAATATCAACGCGGTTTTCTTCCGTACATAGGTTTTCATCTACGTTTATAAAATCTTCAACAGATACTTCAGCAGAAATATCATTTAATAGTCCATTTATTTCAGCCTCGGTATTTTCATCTGTTGCTGCGATTACCTTTCCTTTTAAAAAATTCGCTTTGTGGAAGCAGTTGATTACTGTGGTTTTTTCAACTTTTTTTACAGAAAATGCAATCCATGAAACATCGTCCAACACAGTTATAGATTTAATAAGGTAGCTGGCATTTTGACACTTGTCCATACTAGATAAAATATGGCATAGTACAATTTTTTTGTACTGGCATTTAAAATTGTGGATTATACCCTGATCCAACGTTTGGCAATGAGAAGTAGTGTTGGGTGGTAGAAACGATATTTCCACATTGCTTAGTTTCATTTGAGGGTGTGATGAAGCGTTATCCATGAAAAGGATCACATTTCTATTATTTTTGGCCATTCTGTCATTAAATCCCATTAACCATTCGGTCATTATTTCACGTGTCATCCATGACTTTTTGTTATCTTTCCAAGTCACACCTAAATTATTCACATTCATATTATTGAAACATCTTGGTTGACGTGCTTTACCGATTATTAAAGGTTTTTCAGAATCACCAGTCATATTTACACACAACATAACAGTTAGTCGTTCTTTGGATGTTTTTTCAGAATTAAACGTTTCTCCTTTAAGACTCATAGTTTTGTTAGGTAATGCACGGAAAAATAAACCAGTCTCATCAAGATTGTAAATGTTTGATTCGTCGTAACCCTCAGTTATTGTTCTCAGTTTATTATTCCATTCACAAACCTCCTATGGATCAACAGATTCACCCTCACCACAAATTGGTTTAAAATTTATGCCGTGATGAATTATAAATTTCTGTAGCCAACCATTTGAAGCCTTAAAGCTCTCCAAATTCAATTCTTTGCTAATTTTTAAAGCTTGTTCTTGAATCAGAGGTCCACTTATTAGCTGGTTTTTTACCTAGCCACACAGAACCAATCAAAAACAAGTTTGTCCACTACACTTGAATCTGTTTTTCTAAACTTAATGTTTTTCATGTTTTCATTTCCATTGCTGAACTACAATTCCCTTATATGATCTTCAATTTTACAAATTTCACTGATCTGGGTTTTTCCAATTTTGAACTTTTCTGCCAGTTGCCGCACACTTAAACTTTCTGTCTTTTTACACTCTAAAACTTCAATTTTTTCTTTTATTGTAAGAGCTTTACGTTTGCCACTCATTTTGTACGAAAAGTAAAAACACAATCTCTATTGGAAAACACTTCACTTGCTATAATGAACATTACCACAAACAGCTAAACGTTAAAACATACAATATGGTACGGTTTAGATCTACAACTAAAGTGAATAAACTAGATCTGAAAACGCAGCACAGGAATTAGGCTATGATTCTTAGAATGCACGCGTGTTTAGCACAGTAAACTCATTTCCTGGATGCGATAAGCTAAAACAATAAACAGAGAGCTTTCAGCTGTCAATGTCCTTGAACATTCCAATACACATCCTCATGTTTTACAATAATGAACGGATACGCATCAACGTTTCTGTTTACATATACAGAAGTGATTTCTTTCTACCCTATTCGCAAGACAAAATTTTTCGTACACAGAGAAATTTATGTAATACATAATTTTATGACTGAAAATGGCAAACCTAGTGTCCGTTTTTGAGAGAAATTTATTAAAGATCCCTTGTCACGGGGCAGGGGATTGAACATTTGTCCGTAAAATGGAGGTGTCCGTAAGGAGAGGTTTTACTGTATAATCAAAAGAATTTAAAATGTGACTAATAGCTTTATCATCATCTATCTTGTAATATTCTTATTCATGTAATTAATGCATATCATTATTGCAAAACTGGCTGCAAATTCAGCAAGCAGAATTTTATATAGTCAATTTGAAGAGGCTTTGCTTTGCTACAGAAAACGTTTTTGCAACAAGTTGTAAATAAGGTGTAAATTACACAATTAATATAGGTGTATTTGTATTTGGAATAATTTTGATCTGTTTTACTTTTATAACAATTTTTCACTTTTGAAATTTATTTTGGTACTTTATATACAACAAGCCTAAAGTGTGTAGCTTTCATACAATTGGCTCTCATTTTTGAGACTGTATGGTTATTTTTCCCCCACAGAGAAGGTATTGGTGTTCTTCACAAAACCTCATTCAACAGGAAAAAATACATGTATGAGAGGACACACAAAGGCTACCTATCAGCAAATTGTTAATTAGTATAAAACTAATAATTAAAAAATATTTTTATTAATAAAAGCCTTAAAATTTGAATTTTGTACTTAGTTATATATTCTTAGTTATTTGTACTTAATGACCCAATTTTTAGGATATGCAACATGATGCACAGGATAGCCCTTTCTTCCTTAAAAATAGCACAATTAAATGACTACCCTGGGTGTTCGCCACCACTTCGGAGCATTAATGCAATCATTTTCATCATGGCCTTCTAAGCTACATTTACCACAAACACACTGTTTCAAACACGTGGAACTAATGTGACCAAACCACTGGCATTTAAAACATCACCGAGGGTTAACCACACACATTTCACCTATAGTCACAAACAAGCACAAAAATCTTTTTATTCTCTGAAGAAATAGGTCAAACGCTGTTAGAACATTTTTAATCTGGTATGTTTACGATTAATCTTTAGGAGTAGCAACACAATCCAGCAGATATCTTTCTCAACTCCAATTCCATTATTGAAATTTTATATGACTCTTCAGACATTATTCCTACAGGTTCAGTAATTTCTCTCACCTTCAATCAATCATTAAATTATTCATCCATTTTATGCACATTTGCAATAATTTTTGAGGTAGTAACCTATCTTAGTTAACTATTACGAAGATCATCACCTTAAAATGTTCTTTCCAAAATTAAACTCATCTGTCCATTTAGCAACAGTTGAATATGGAGAAAAATCCCTCAATGTGTTCTGAAAGTCGGTATGGATTGCTTTTATATTCATACAATTTTTTATGAAGTATTTAAACACTGTTAAAATCTAGGTTTTTTCCATCTCACAAATCAGTATTTAACAATAACAAAAGGAACGAGTTTACACGAAAACTATACGTAGAGCACCGACAACCCCACTTGTTCAATAATAAAAGATGACTTTGTATTGGCCTGGGAAGCATGTTATGCTAGCACTGTGCTGGTATTTTCAATAACTTTTCAACCACTTTAACAATATTAAAATGTACCGGGACTATTAATTAATGTAAGCATACTAAGAGAAATGCAAGCTATTTACACCTTAGTATGCTAAACAATGTTTAACCTTCGAGAGGGCGCATAGAGTTTCAACGGGAGAGGACGCTTGCGGAGATTTATTCCGCCCAAATACCCTCTAACATTTAAACGGTTTACGATTTTTAATTTGGGTGACTTCAGAATTAAATATTATATAAATGCATTGTAAATAACTTTAGATATCATTATTATACGATTATAATTGTTTAAACGTCATATTTCTAACAATATTTTTAATTGTTAAAATGTGTAAGCAATGTATACTAGACCACTGTTTTCATTACGGGGGAGGTGTTTGCTGGTTAGTTTTCTGTAATAAAGTAATTCAACATCTAAACATCAACAATATTTTATCCTGAAGGTAGTCCCTACACATAAGAATATGAAATTAATTATAATATTTAGTGAAAATAATGAATAAAGAAACCTCCTCAATCCGACCACACGTGACAAAGATTAATTCACACTAAAGCTATGAAGAAAATATGAACAAAAATAGGTTGGGCTGTTTCCTAGAATACAGGTTGTGGAGTAACGAGCCGGAAATAAACTTCTGACTACGAGAAAGACATTTTCTTAACAAATAATGACACGTGCGGAGAAAACTCCGCATGCACCCTGCAACGGCCAGAATGATCGATGCAAATAAATCTGGTATTAGTACAGATAAATGTAACTAAGCCTAGAATAGTTAAATAGATCAATGAACTAATATTCCAATTATTTCATAGTATTATAATAAAAATGTTAAATATAGGGAAAATCAATGTAAACTAAGGTAATTAGAACTAAATAGACAAACTGGGAATGTTAGAATAAATTATAAACCAACACAACATTATTTAGTCTAACGGCTAATAGACGAAATTAAATGAAACAGTAAAAGTGAGGCCTATGGGACCCAGCCAAAATGTATAATATTAAATTAATTTTGACCAAATATAATCAGGGATAGTGAATATAAGTATAAAAATGTGCGGAAAGTAAATTAGGCATAGCTAGGGAGAGTTGTATTTCTGTAAAGATGCAAATTTTAATTTAAATTGCTAATTTAAAACATAATAGCCTAAAAAATTGAGGTTATCCAACATGAAGTTATATTAGTTTCAGTAAAAAACCGCGTGGGGAGATGGTTTATACGATCTTGTCACACTGCAGCGACAGCGCTACCGTCGAAGTTGGAGTTAACAGAAAGAAACAGCATCTTAATTAAATTAGAAGAAATAAAGACAAACAAATTATTAAATGGAAGTTAAAAAATTGAAACAACACATTGGAGTAAGGAAAAGTCTTTCACAAAAATTGGAACTAATTAAAATTCAAAATTACGAAATAAACAAAGTCAGTCACCATAGCAACGGCTTTCTCATTGGTTAAAAATGTAAGATGGACATCGGAAAGGCGGAAGTTTGAAGAAATTGGGGACAACGAAGCCAAAAAGGTGACGCTTAGTCAGAACAGTTTGAGCAGTCACCGAGTGTAGTCGTATTGATACACGCAGAACCATTAACGACCCAATATGTGGTAAGAAGTCCGTATAAAGTGCTACGATGTGACCCGGGGAGTGTACAAATATATGAGCTGCGGTCTACCAACATCTCGACCAAGAAAATGAAAAAAGAAGCCGAACTTAACAAAATGCCACCAACGCCAATGTCAACAAACTTCACCAACGCCATGCAATGCAGTGAAGCCAACATTCAAACCCCATGGAATCTGGGAAGAAGCCTAAAGACAACCCAACTATAGAAGATATCTAACGTTTTGCAGTATAAGGTCATATAAACAATTTAATTTTCTTTTAGATAACATTTTATTTCAATTATTTAAAATAAAAATTAACAAAAAATTGAATAACCTAAGGGACTGAAAACTGTCTTAGGTTACTTAAATTAATTAACAAATATTCAAAATTGATTTCCATTCAACCGTTTGCCTGAATTGGAAATAAATGTATTATGTTTAAATAATTTTATCTGATATGGCTTTATTCTTGAAAAATGTATGAAATTCTTCGACTTAGTATATAAGTATCAGCAGGAAGTTTTTATTAAATGCCTAGCATGTTATGACTAATTAGGTTAACCTATAAATAGGTAAATGTTAACCAGAATCTATTAGTGAATTAAAAGGATTGTTTGTTAAAAGGCATAGCCTAAAGTAACTAGAAATTAACCTTAATATATTTGAAAGTAAACAAGACTCTAAAATACGTAAAATTTAACTTAAATACTCAAAATTATGTGCAAATTAATTATAATAATTGAGTTTAAATAGATGATAGTAGAATTAAGCAATTTTGGATTTTGATAATAATATTAGTAAAGGATATAGTATGTGTAGATATATATATATGTATGTGTTAATATAAATAATAATAAAATTGTAAATATAATAAAGGAGATATATTCTGTACTAATACCATGAAACCAGATAGTCATGGTAATTCAAAATTAAGGTTAGGTAAAATTAAAAAAGCTAAATCCTGTTAATTAAAATAAATCAAATAATAATAAGTAATTCTAAATCCAAACAAATAATAAAAAAATTATAGTTTCCAATTAGCTGTGTTTTCATTTAAAATAAAATAAGTTCACTAGGTATCTATATATAGTCTTTAAGTCACAAGTGTCTCTTAAAGATTCCACTACCCCGAAAGGAGCTTAAAGAGGCTTATGGGAGGCTAATTGGTTTTCATAAAAAAATCAGGAGTTGGTTCTCCTGAGAGGTTCATTCCTTGAGATACAGGTCTCGAACCAAGGTTCGTAGTCAAGGGATAAACCATTACTTTCTTACGGACAAGGTGTGGTAAAAGGAAGATAAGGTTCGTGAGAACCCTCTTGAAGGTTAATTACATCAATGGATTGAATTATTTTCTTAGGAGGTAAAAAAAAATACAGAAGGTTTTTTTTATCTAAAATAAATGAAACACATAATTATTATAACTTACCTGGTTATAAAGGTCAATAGCTCCACACTCTCTAGCCTGTCTCTCATCCAAGGTAAAATCTGAAGCAAACTTAAGTTTCCCGGATTTGGGCATGGATCGATATGCCAAGGTTAGTGTAAGTATTTCAGCCCATGTGCTTTGGAGTAACCGCATCTGGTCATTCAAAGATAGTTCTGTAAATCCTGGAAAATAATAAAAGCGCTAAGTAATAATTGCAAATTATAAAACCGTGATAAAATACATTAAAATTATTGAGTGAAAACTAGCTATTTATCATGTTCTATAATTCATTTTATCTAGAGTAAGATATTACAGTTTTGAGTGATTCATTTTGTGCTAAAATGCCACACCATTGAAAACTAAGTTAATTCTGGTTTCAATTTCTTTTTACAATTTAGGCTATTATTTTGCCTATGAAATATGAACATTGTTAATAACAGTAAGGAATAAACAAATGCTCCAAAAACTTGTTTTGTTTTGAAGAGTTATTTATTCAGACACAACTGTATAAATTTAATTAAAAAAATAATAATAATATTATTAGAAATAATACAACTTACTTTGTAAAAAAAAACATACAATAATTAACAAAATTAAACCACAGTGTTATAAATCATGATAATGATGAAAAACAACTCAATATAAATAGTTTATTTGGATAACTTTCAGTTATCAGTTGATAGCAGGGGAACATCACATATAATCATGACATAACAGTTCTAAAAAATATTCTGATATTCCTTACAAACAACAATGGCACTTTTAAACTATAAACATTTTTTCTGGGAAAATCATGTAAACAGTATTTATTTCTACATTTAAACGTTTATAAATTGCTCCTTTTAATTATAAAATATTTTTTGTTTCGTAATTATCTTTGGAAACTCTTAATTGATGTTTGTTTCCAAAAGTTTAGCCAACATCAACACCATTATCAGCTGCAAATTATTATCCATTTCAACATAAATGCAAATTATTATTAACATATTCTGAATTTTGCAATAGGTTTTCTACAAAAAGTAAGTAGCTAACGTAAACAGACCATAGAATTGAATTTTGACCAAAACATTACTAATGGCTTGTTTAACCCTTAGCGCTCGGATTTTTGTAACATGCTTTGCTTCCCCACTTGTAATTAAATTGAGACAAATTCCTCACCTGCAGGTTGCATTATTGTTTATAGAAAACTTTGTTTTCTCTTACATGATTTTAGTAAACTAAGCTATTTTTATTCACTAATACTGTATGTACATGATTTTATTATCTTATTTGTAGTTTTGCAGAGTATGATATCTTTGAAAACAGTCTTCCGGATGAAGTCCTGGTTTTCTGCTGTATGTTTTGTAGTGAAAAACTGTTTCCCTTCTACCTCCTTTTATCTTCCTGTTACTGCAAACTACACAATCCCTAGAACTATTTTTATCATTTGAAAAGATTAAATGTAATTTCCCATTCAGTCTTTCTACTTTGTCAGTAGTTGATGGCCGACCCCTCTCACTATACGGGTTATTCCTGATATCACCAATGCGTTCCCTCACCAAGTTTTGGCGAAACTATTTTTGTTTAACAGGATTTTCTCTTTTTTCCTTTTTTTGTTATTATAGATAACAAAACTATTTACTACAGCTACATCTAATAGCCAGAAAAACATTTTCCTCCACCATTTATTTGTTCGTCTCGTAAAACTGCATGGTTCATTATATTGAACAGCTAAATCTACACCACCCATAAACTGGTTTTATTTGCAAATACCTGTTGGTTTAATTATTTTGTTTATGAAACTGAACTACATTCTAATAAATCAGGATCAAGTAAAAGATCAGGAATTTCAGAATCACTAATTGTAAGTGAAGCCACGGCAATCTACGAGCAAACAAATAACCTGCAAAACTGTAACCTACTTGCAGCTTACAACGTAGCGGCAAACTAGAATTTGTGATGACTCACATACTCCTAGGCATTTTCAACTTAGTTCACATTATTTTCAATAGAGTGTAGCACCAAACGGTAAAAGATTGAATGTCAAGGGCTTCGCCACAGACGAGTTATAGGCATTTGAAAATCGTGTAGGGTGACCTCCGACATATGAGTAAACTGCAATATACGCTTGGCGGGGCACCCCCGACAGTCGAGTGCTAAGGGTTAACACAAATTATTGTTAAAAACAACTTCAAACATCAATAATCTACTGTATTAATCTAATTTTAATCCACCTATGTGACACACCAGATCTTTTCTCAAAGTTTTAACTCAGAATCAGTATCTTATTTTAAGCAGTATGCATCCATTTTGACAAAATATCTATTCTAGACCAAATGATTATTTTTACAAAATAAATAAAGTTATTGAAAGTGTAAGAAAATGGAATTTTTCTACTATGACTAAATAAAAAAATGTAGATACTGACATAAGTCCTAAAAAAAAAGTTTTTTTAGGCAGTGTGTTCGGTAAAGGTGATAAATAAAAAACATTCTGTATTTTATCTTAATAAGTAGTTTTCTATTGAAAAAACTATTTGAATGGTTTTATAATTATCAAATATTTATTATGCCTTCTAAACAGTAAGGAATGTGGTACTCAAAAATAGAAAATGATAGTATTATGGTGTTACTAACTGTAAACTCTCGTGTGATAGCTTCAGATGATATAAGGTCTAACAAAAATAGAATAAAGCCACATCATGGTTAACCATGATGTAAATTGAGTACTATCAATTTATCTGATATACAAGAAAGATAACAGTAAGTAAAATGTTTTCATTTATTGGATTTGTATCCATTTGAAAGTTTTTGATTTTTAATGTTTATTATTTTCCTTAGTAAACATTTTGAGACAACAAACAAACAAAACACATAATCATTCTAAGTGCTGTAAGAGAGCTTCTAAAAAAATGGTACACTCTAAAACCTAATACAAGCACTACTGGTCTCTTTGTGGATGTCACACATCATTCTGCGATGATGGATTACACACTGCTTCATGTCATTAAACACGGAAAAGAAAAAATCAAAGATTATGCAATGTGTATAAAAATCTTGAGATAACAAGAACATGTTATGAATGCTATCTATCATAAATCACTAGTGTTTTGAGCAGTATTTTTCATGTAGAAACTCTTTGTTAGAGGCAAAAATCAATACTTTTTATGGATTGTTTGAAAAACATCCTGTTAAAACATTTTAATGAACTTCTGAGGAAAAACTTCTATTCCACTATGTAGTTATTTGGCCATTAACCTAATCCTTAATGGAATCCATACTGTAACATAAACTGATGAGTGAACTCTTCAAATGGTCAAATAATTT
The DNA here is from genome assembly GCA_036971475.1 of Prosapia bicincta. Lineage (NCBI taxonomy): Eukaryota > Metazoa > Arthropoda > Insecta > Hemiptera > Cercopidae > Prosapia > Prosapia bicincta. The sequence goes on along the minus strand of JBAIZL010000004.1, from coordinate 78,226,128 downwards.
CTTCCTAATTCTTTTCCTTTTTGATTATTAGAAGGTCATGTTTTTCTACTTTTTTTTTAATTAGCTTAACTTTAACAAAATCAACATATACAGATTTTTGACAACCATCAATTTTATACATTCTTTGGGAATACTAATAAAGTTTTGAGAATGGAGTTATTCCAAGACGCGTCAACAAAGAAAAATATTTTAATGTTAGGACAGGCAGAAAAATATACTCAAATATTCTTAACAGAAGTGAAGATAAGTATAACAAAAATTTCAAACATCAATTTTATGACATAGAAATCTATTCACGTAAAAACTCTAATTGCATACTCTTAATATTGGTTTTTACATACTTACTTGGTTACAAATGATTTATTCTACCACACAAAACTAGTTGAAATTTTGTGAAACCGTTAATCACCAATGGGAGGTTAGTATAAAATAAAATTAAGTTTGCTTTAGTACCACTGGATTACTTGTAAAAATAATTATTCATAATCTTTCTTGTACCAAATTATTTTTAGAAAGCACAAAATGTTTAGCATATTTTATACTTCTTTTTTATTTTTAAATATTATTTCCACAAAAATATAGCCCAACAAAGTTGTATTAGAAAAGTAAAAAAAACAATTATTACCAATTAATGTAGATAAAATGAAAAAAAATGTAAATTAATTTTTTTATATAGGCTAGTGACAGATCACAATTTTGCTTTTTTAAACACTCAATATTTCGAGTTTCTTTCTGAAATTCCTTTTCAAGAGCTCAGTTTTAATTAAACAATTACAAAACATAAATTACGATTTATAAAATACATATCAATACAAAACTCTTAATAAATATCCATTTGCAAGTTAAAATTACTGAGCTCTTGAAAAGGAATTTCGGAAAGGAATTCGAAATGTTGAGTGTTTAAAAAAGCAAAATTGTCTGTGATCTGTCTTTAGCCTATATAAAAAATTAATAGTTATTAACAGACATCAAATACAAATATTAGTTTAACTTATTTATGAACGGTTTAACTAAGTCTTAGGAGGTAAGTAGAAATAATTTTTATGATTTTACCCTACAAATATTTTTTTTGTGCCTGCATACAGGACAAATAGTCACAAAATTAATGATTTAAACAGCAATATTGACAAAATTAAAAATCAAAATTAATAATGACAAAAGTAAAAATCATCTCAATACATTACTCTTATGTTGAAAACTTTTATCAGTGGGTAATCCTATACCCTATAATATGGAAGAAACATTCAGAAATGGGAAAAAGTCCTTCTGAATTATGAAAATGGGTATAATTAGATGATTGTATAATATTTTTATACAGTTCTGAGAAAATCAAATTAAACTGAAATTATTTTAAAAAATATATAAAAACATTATAATAACATAACAATACAAAGATGTATTTTAGATAATTTCTGGACATATTTTTTCAAGTAAAAATGCATTTTATTGATCTTACTCTTTGAAAATTCCAAGTTACTCTGGTTACAGCATACATCAGAATATCATCAAATTACTCCACCATTAGCTTGTATTTAGATCTAAACAAATAACTCTAATCTCAAGAATAAAATTTCCTTTGTGAATACAGAGGGGTGGGAAATCAATGTAGATATCCTCCAGTGTATAGTTTATATGAAGCTCTAGAGGGTTATTGTTTAGAATCAAGATTTTGTCTGATATTGGAATCTGTCTTTTTTGAAGATGACAATTATCCAGTTTTCCCTGCCAGAAGCTTGACAGTAATAAACGATTCTCACAAAAGATTAGGGAAATCAATGCAGAAAAGTTTATTGAAAACTAAAAAAAAAGTATATTTTGTAAGATCTGAAAAAATTTTGGTTTTTAATTCTCCCCCTTTTTATGACCAAAAATTGTTTATGATGCTTGTATAAATAGTTGTTAAGAATAGTTTTGGTTGGTAAAGATTATTTAGATTTTTTGGACTAGGAGACTGACAGACTTACCTTGGTAAGAGTCCACACTGTAGTCTTGAAATAGAAACACATAAAAGCACTTAAACAATGATATATTTCAACCACACAGTGGTCTTTATCAATCGAAGAGAAAACACAAAAAGAAATATGAGAGAATGAAATAAAATAAATATAAGTTGTAATCACAGATTGTATAGAGTAGAAATCACATGACACAGATGCACAGATTAAAGATATATATATATATATATAAATTGTTTCCATGAGCATATGAGTGATTATAGTTTATATAAGTCTGTCAGAGGAAAAGAGATAAGGTTATTGAAAATGATTATAATAAACATGGAAAAAATTGTTTGCAATAGAAATATACATGGTAATTGTAGTCTTTTGCTTACATTGAACCCTTACACTAATCCCTAGTGGAGCACTAGCATTGAGCTATGTTAATGAATTTATTGCCCACTGCATAAAAGATAAATAATTTTAAAACTTTATGTTATTGAGTGGTTTTCTCTGGCCTTGGATGACCAATGGATCTGTCAGATATTACTCAGGTATTGATTTTTATTCAAGTGCTAGATTAAATCTATGAAGAACCTCTTGATAATGATAGTATTAATGACACGACTACTGGGAAAGATATTTTTAAAGGATTTGAAAATGCAACTAACCAATCGCGGTTAACAAGACTGGGTCAGCTAGGCACAGCAACTTAATAGTAGAAAGTATAAAGACCTACCTAACAGGGTATAAAGCTAGTCATGAATGTCATTGCTTTTTTCAAGAGAGTTTATTTTATAATATGTCATGCACAAGACTAAACGTCTGTTTTTTTTTTTTTTTTTTTTTTTTTTTTTTTTTTTTTTTTTTTTTTTTTTTCAATAACCTTATCTCTTTTCCTCTGACAGACTTATATAAACTATAATCACTCATATGCTCATGGAAACAATTTATATATATATATATATATCTTTAATCTGTGCATCTGTGTCATGTGATTTCTACTCTATACAATCTGTGATTACAACTTATATTTATTTTATTTCATTCTCTCATATTTCTTTTTGTGTTTTCTCTTCGATTGATAAAGACCACTGTGTGGTTGAAATATATCATTGTTTAAGTGCTTTTATGTGTTTCTATTTCAAGACTATAGTTGTTAAGAATGTTACATATACATGACATAGAAAAATGGGAAGTAATTAAATATATAGTAGTTGATTGCAATGTAGAAAGGTGATCTTGTGCTCTATGCCAGTTAGTAATAATGGTACAGTGGAAAAATCAGCACAGGACTTTCACTATAATAGTTGAACTTACACTAACAATGACAGTTTGAAATGCATGCAAAGAGAGTTATGATTTTTTCAACTTAGGGTGCCATAATAACTTAAAGCTACCGTGGCATAACTTTTTAATTCAAATAAATAAAACTTCTTAACCCCAAATAAAACTTTTTATTTAAACCATTATATACATTTTAACTCCAAAGCAACCATATTCAGAGAAATTATTATAAAAATAAAAATCCTTAAAAATGTTTATTTTTGTAATAATTTCCTCTGAAGATGATTTCTTTGGAACTGAAATGTACAGAAGGGTTTTAATAAAAGTTTAATTTGTGGTTGAGGTTTCATTTATTTAAAATAGGGTGTCATGGTTGCATTTATCCAAAACATTTGATAAAAAGTTGGATTCAAAAACTTTAGAGACTGGATCTATTTAAAAAAAAAGAAACTAACAAAATAACCAAAAAGTGCTCATACTCAAAAGAAAACTGAATTTTTGAAGCACAAGTTCCCACTGTAAAAGAAATGAACGAATACCCTTTACTTGCCAGGCAGGTTATAGTATGGTGTGCAGTTTCATTCTACGGAATCATCAAACCATACTTTTTCCAAAACGAAAACCTGATCACAGTGATTGTCACTTGGTATCAGTGTGTTGTAGAGGTAGGTGATCTTTTGCTAAATTGAACAACTTTTCACAACTTCACAGACTAGATTTCAACAGGATGGTACAACATCACTGCATGGTAATCAACACTCTCACTTTGCGAGAATTGTTTGGTAAACATTTCATCTCAAGATTCGAAGATAATCCCTAGCCTTCAGGATCAGTGGAATTATCTGTTTGTGGTGCTTCTTGTGGCTATCTTAAAAATAAAGTCTACATAAGTTAGCCAAGAACATTGGATGAATTAAAACAAGGAAATAAGACGAAATTAGTAGTATTGAATTTAAAATGATGCAGCGTTCAATGTGTGAATCTGAACAGCAGATTAGAAGAATTAGTAGATAAAAGACGAGAAAATCTACAGGATATAAATTTTTCAATTGATAATTTGGTATACTGTTTGTTAAAAAGCAAGTTTTTTCATATATATATATATATATATATATATATATATATATATATGAAGTTAATAAATTACCAATTTTGAGTAATTTTATCCACCATTAAGTGCAATAATTTTACCTTGAGTGATGAGGCACCTTTCGGTCTTTGACCATTGTCGAATCACTGATTGTTCTCTGCTGTGGATGCTATGTCCGTGAAGCCGGTGTTTGTAGAAGTTACGCGCACTATTTCTTGATCTGTGTGTATGAGGTTTCTGTATAGTATGTCTTCTGTATATGTTGTTTGTAAATTCATTAAGTTGTTGTGTATGTTTTTATAAATGTGGTATTTTTCTAGTGAGTTTAGTTCTATTGGGTTGTTATTTATTTCCAGTATGGTTAGGTTATTTTCGTAATTTGTAATTTCGTGTTTATGGGAAATTAGGTGTGCTGCAACATTTGATACTTAAGAATTTTTATTTTTGAATGCTCTATAATGTTCTTCAAATCTTATTTTAAACGTTCTGGATGTTTTTCCTATGTAAAAGGCGTTACAGTTGTTGCAAGTGATTTTGTAGATTCCTGATAGGTTATGATTTTCTGAATTTGTTATGTGGTTTTTGTTACTAAGATATTTTATTATTTTGTTGTTTGGTTTGTAAGTTGGAGTGTAGTATTCTTTGTTGTATATATTCGTTATTTTTTCTATTTTGTTATTGGTATATTTATATTTTAGGTAGATTTTTTTATTTTTATTGTTTTCGTGTTCCGGTTGTAGTGTTGTGTTGATGTTAGGTTTTTTGTGAATTTATTGTATATATTTTTTATAATGTGTTTGTTGTATCCATTTTCTATTGCTATTTTTGTAATGTTATCTAATTCTTCATTTAATTTTTGTTTGTTATCCTGTGTGTATTTTATTGCTTTATTTATCATGTTACTGTAAGTGTTAATTTTGTGTGTCCAGGGGTGGTTAGATTTGTAGTGTATTGTGGTGTTGTTGGAAGTAGGTTTCCTGTATACTGTAGTTTCTATTTTATTATCATTTATATTTAAAGTAATGTCGAGGAAGTTGATTGTTCTATTTATTTCTGTTTCAACGGTGAATTGTATGTTTTCGTTGTATGTATTTAGTTTGTTTAATATTATGAGGTGTTCGTTGTGAATGGTAGGTTGGTATATTACAAGTATATCGTCTACATATCTTGTCCATAGTAAGATATTGTGTGTGTTTATTATAGGTTTAATTATTATTTGTTCAAAGTGTTGTAAATATATTTCTGACATGACAGATGAAATGGGTGAACCTATGGGGAGACCTGTTGTTTGTTTATAATATTTATTGTTAAATTGGAAGTAATTTTGGTTACATATGTGTTTGGTTAGCGTAATGATACTATCTATTATGTTACTTTTTTCGTTATTGTGTATCAGTTTGTTTTTTATTATTTCTATGGTTTCTTCTATTGGGATACTAGGGTACATGTTAGTTATGTCATAACTTATTATTTTTGTGTTGCTGTTTGTTTTTATCGTTTTTATTTTATTAATTAATTCGTATCCATTTTTTATATTGTATGTGTTGTTGATGTGTATTTTAGACCTTAGGATTTTGTCTAGGATTTTTGCGATTATGTAAGATGGTGCTGTTGTGAAATTTATTAGTGGTCTAAATGGTGTGTTTGGTTTATGGATTTTAGGTATCCCTGATAATACGGGTGCGCATGGTTTAAATGGGTATAATCTTGTGTGGTATTTTAATTTATTGTTATAGTTTAGGGTGTTACGGTGAGTGACTATTAAGTTTTTTATTGTAATAAGGTATTTGTTAGTTGGGTCTGGGATTTGTTCGTATTTGTTTTCTTTTATGTAGTTAGTCATTGAATCGATATATTTGGTATTTTCTATTATTACTGGAGTATTTGTTTTATCTGATTTTAATATTAAGTAATCGTTGTTTTCTAGTTTTTCTCTGAGTTTTATAATTTCTTTTTTATTAATATCACTTGCAACAACTGTAACGCCTTTTACATAGGAAAAACATCCAGAACGTTTAAAATAAGATTTGAAGAACATTATAGAGCATTCAAAAATAAAAATTCTAAAGTATCAAATGTTGCAGCACACCTAATTTCCCATAAACACGAAATTACAAATTACGAAAATAACCTAACCATACTGGAAATAAATAACAACCCAATAGAACTAAACTCACTAGAAAAATACCACATTTATAAAAACATACACAACAACTTAATGAATTTACAAACAACATATACAGAAGACATACTATACAGAAACCTCATACACACAGATCAAGAAATAGTGCGCGTAACTTCTACAAACACCGGCTTCACGGACATAGCATCCACAGCAGAGAACAATCAGTGATTCGACAATGGTCAAAGACCGAAAGGTGCCTCATCACTCAAGGTAAAATTATTGCACTTAATGGTGGATAAAATTACTCAAAATTGGTAATTTATTAACTTCATAAAGTCAGTGCAACGGAAAAACAATGGATAATATTAAATATCAGGAATATATATATATATATGTATATATATATATATATATATATATATATATATATTTTACGTTATCCATTGTTTTTCCGTTGCACTGACTTTAATATATTACTATTGTAAGTAATTTTATCCACCATTAAGTGCAATGATTTTACCTTGAGTGATGAGGCGCCTTTTGGTTACTTGAACATTGTCGAATCACTCTTAATATAACAGTGATTCAACAATGGTCAAGTGACCGAAAGGCGGCTAATCACTCAAGGTAAAATCATTGCACTTAATGGTGGATAAAATTACTTACAATAGTAATATATTAATTTCATAAAGTCAGTGCAACGGAAAAACAATGGATAACGTAAAATATCAAGAATTTAACACCTACCAAGGTAAACAACTGTACCGTAAATATCTTAACCTCAAAATCAAACTCCAGAATTGCATCAACAAAATACATTTTAATAAAAAATGCTTAACACTTAATATAACAATAGAGTGATTCGACAATGGTCAAGTGACCGAAAGGCGCCTCATCACTCAAGGTAAAATTATTGCACTTAATGGTGGATAAAATTACTTACAATAGTAATATATTAACTTAATATATATATATGAAGTTATTATTATTACTTGTAAATAATTTTTTCCACCACTAAGTACAATAATTTTACCTTGTGTAATGAGGTACCTTTCGGTCACTTGACCATTGTCGAATCACTCTTTCTGGAGTTTGATGTTGAGGTTAAAATATTTCCAGTAGAGTTGTTTACCTTGGTTGGTGTTAAAATCGTGATATTTCACATTGTCCATTCTTCCGTTGCAATGACTTTATGAAGTTATTATTATTACTTGTAAATAATTTTTTCCACCACTAAGTGCAATAATTTTACCTTGTGTGATTAGGTACCTTACAGTCACTTGACCATTGTTGAATCACTCAAAAAAATTAATTACAATTATATTCATATATATATATATGAAGTTAATATATTACTATTGTAAGCAATTTTATCCACCATTAAGTGCAAGGATTTTACCTTGTGTGATGAGGCGCCTTTCGGTCACTTGACCATGGCCGAATCACTCATATATATATATATATATATATATATATATATATATATATATATATATATATATATATATATATATATATATATATATATATATATAGACATTAAAGACTCTTCAGAACCTGAATAAAAGCTTCTGTGTAAAATATCAGAACATGCCTCAAACATCTATCACAAAAGTTTGCGGATAAATACCTGGGATTTGTTTTGCCCAACCAATGATTCCTACAAGTTCTCTATCATATAAATCACTCAGCGTGCTGATGACTGCCAACCCTGGTTCCAGGTCAGTTTGTGAATCCATATTGGCACTTAGTAATTCAGGTTCACATAGTACTAGCGCTTCCAGCATCTTGTTATCTGTGTTCAAAATAAAATAAAAATATAGATATAAATTTAAGAGCATATAGCTGATAGTATGCAGTTTCTTGTATTTCTACTTAATCTATATAATGATAAAATTAATAAAGTTTTTTGACATGATGTACAACTATTAACACTGGTGTGAAGCTTAGTATTATGATGAATTAAAAACATATTTTTTCAAAAGGCCAAATAATTTCTGTACTAGAGATATGAGAATTATAGATATATTAAAGAAATGTGCATTAGTCTAAACTATTAAAGTTCGATAATCATAAATTTTAATTTTTTAAAATAATTTTGGGTTCGACTGAACCATTTTGTGATTAACTTTTTCCAGCATTTCTACAACTTTTTCAAGTTATCAAACAAAATAGGATTTTAGAAGTTCCCCTAGATAGCCACCTGCTTTGCGTTGAGCTGTTTTCCATAAAGCGAATACTTAAATTTGGTAATAAGAAATAAAACATTGGACGGCAAACAATGAAATTAACTGAACAATTTTTTACAGGTATTTTATACAAAAATAAGATTATCAAATTATTGTAAATTTATAAGTTTAAGTATACAAGGCTGGGATTTCCAATAACAGTTTTATTGGCAGTTTATTCTCAAAAATTTAAATGGCGTTTTGGAATAACTATGTATATTTCTAACAGGTACATAAATTTAACCCACTGACATGCTAGTTTTTAGAGCCTGGTATAGCCTGACAATTCCTATTAATTTGGCATTTTTAAAGACTTTTACTAAAACTACTATAACTTTTTTGTTTATCAATATATTATCTTGAAACTTTCAGGACTTATTATTTGAAATCTATACTTCATAAAACTACTATTATAATTTTATTAATTTAATTATTTAATTAATTTTCAATTAGTTTTATTAAAATTAATTTAGCCTGTAAATAATAAATGTAGACCTAGTTTTATGTATTTACTAATGATTTATTTACATACAAAAATAATTAACTTCATATACTAAAATAATTTTTATTGTTGAAAAATTGATCGGTGTTGACTATGATTTGGCAGCCTGTTTGTTCATCAGAAGTAGATACATTATCAAGTCCAATAGTTGCCTCAGATAAGTTCAATTTGTGTTCACAATAGTTGAAACTTTTAGTTTTCACAACTAAACCTTTACTTGTGAGTGTTCTTGTATTTTAGATGCAAATTTATAATGCAATATAAAATTGATTTCAGACTTGATAAGGGCAACAAATTAGTTGACAAAACGTTGCATTAAATAAATAAACTTCTACTCGATATTCAACCAGCTCATCATTTATTCAATAGTTATCTCGAGTGTTCAAATAAACACGAATATGAATAAATCTGTCTATTACTTTCGAGTGTGAGTGTACACCCCGAAGCGACATTGTTCACACTAAATATAATCTCAAAACGTCGTGCGATGTTTACTTATTATATTTGTATTTCTAGAAAAGTTGACCCATCTAAAAAACAAAATATTTATAGAGCAAATATTGCTGATCAACCTAGTAACAATAATCCCCTCTGCAAATGTGGAGATATAGCAAAAAAGTGTGAAACAACTAATGGCTACACTGAACGGAACAGTTCCGTCCAGGAAAGTCAAGGCTGCAGTATGGCGGAAATGTTCCGTCCAAGTACGCCAATGGGTTAGAACAAGTTATAAACGGGTCATTAATCCTTAACGCTTTGTTTGCACAATCATTAAAAATAGTTCCAGGTTTTAAACAACTTAGATATTTATTGCTTTCATAAATACTTGAAACAAATATTAAGCAATACTGTAAGCAATAATAAGCATCAATGCTTTTTTAGTCATCTAATAACACCCCAAATAAAAGTATAGTAACATAATACTAATCCGGAACTTTGATCTAACGAGTTACAGTAATACCTAACTAAACATTTAGCTGATTCGTTATAGTGTTTCTACAATTTGTTGTCAAAGTCAATGGTGATTTGTGTCAACTAATTACAGTAGTTAGCAAAACATGGATAACAGACATTGTTTTCTAGATGACTGAAATATAGGAATCGTATTACAATATTATCTGTCTAAGTAATCACCTGACTTGACGATGTAATCATTAGATCCCATTTAGCACGGTTTTGTTTAATGTACAAGGGCTATTCAGAAAGTAAGGAACGTTTCTGTCTGACGCCGCTAGGCGCGCCGATTTCGTACATTTTGGTGCGTGCGCACTCGGCAACTCAGTCGACGTCCAGCAGTGACAACGGGAACATTTCCGCGTTGCCCTTTTTTTTCGCAATTTCAACTGAAGATGTGCGCTGCAATTGAAAATCTCGCCAGTTGTGAGGTGCGGTCAGTGATACAGTTTTTGTTAGCAAAAAACCTTAAACCGATAGACATTTATCACCAAGTGTGTGAAGTTTTACGGAAACAACGTATTGAATAAAAGTTCTGTGAGAAAATGGTGCATTCAGTTTAAAAATGGCAGAACTGACATTCATGACGAAGCGAAGAGTGGACACCCAAGCACTGTGACTGATGAACTGGTCGCTAAAGTTGATGAAAAGGTTCACAAAAACTACCGATTCACTATAACGGAGCTTTCGCTTTGTTTCCCACAAATTTCACAGACCTTGTTGTTTGAAATTGTCACATAAAGGTTAGGCTACCACAAATTTTGTGCAAGATGGGTGCCGAAAATGCTCACTGACCACCATAAAAGTCAGCGAATGGAGGCAAGTTTGACATTTCTGGATGCCTACGACAGACATGGTGATTCACTACTGGATCACATCGTAACTGGTGATCAGACATGGGTAAAACACATTAATTGTGAAACGAAATTACAGTCCATGGAGTGGGGGCACACAAGCTCCCCCAAAAAACCAAGAAAATGTTTGCAAACATTTTCAGCAAGGAAGATTATGGCGACGGTTTTTTAGGACAGGCAAGGTGTGCTTCTTATTGACTTTCTTGAACGTGATGCAACAAAAACTCTGAGCGGTACTGTGAAACTTTGTGCAGCCTTAGGAGAGCAGTTCAAAACAAGCGCAGAGGGAAATTGACGTCAAAAATTTTGTTTATGCATGACAATGCCCGGCCTCACACAGCAAACCGCACCAAAGAATACCTTGAGTCATTCAAATGGGAGGTTTTTCAACATCCGGCCTATAGTCCAGACCTTGCACCAAGCGATTTTCACTTGTTTCCAAGAATGAAGATCTGGCTAGCAACACAGCGCTATGACGATACGGAGCTCAAGCTGCGTGTCACTGAGTGGCTGAGATCGCAGGCGGCAGATTTCTATGATGAAGGAATTTTAAAGCTTGTCCACCGCTACGATAAATATCTCAATGTGTTTAGCGACTACGTAGAAAAGTAGTATTTTAGTTGCTCTTTCAGATGTATATAATAAAAAATTTTTATTATACTTATTTTTTTTTTTTATTCAAAAACGTTCCTTACTTTCTGAATAGCCCTTGTATAAAGGTGGGGAAAACATTTACAGCGCTAAATAAGGGTATTACTGTATTACCATTTGTCATAATTACCTCAAAAATGTTATAAAGCCTACTCTAGTTTCCTTCTACTACCCAATCCATAAAATCCAAGAGATCAGTTGGAGTCTTAGTAGGAATACATAAAAAATAATGCAACTAAAGGCAATTTTCACACATTTTTCTATATGTTAATGAGTACAAGAAAAAGTAAGGGCATAAGAATTGTCCTTCTGAAGATCATAACATAGTTATAAATTGTGGGAGCTTTTAAATATTATGATAGTGGGGTAGTTAATTGAAATAATACTAACTGAATCAAATTTTTCTGTTCACATTTTTTTCTATAAAACTAAAATGTGTAATATAACAATATATATTCACCATCAAGCCTTAAAGTAGCACTGTTGGGAGGAAAGTGATGTTGTACTCCATACGGTAACTCTGGATTCCGTCTGTATTTCTGCCTACCCCCTCGCACCCTATCGAGCCTAACACCTTCCTTCAACATTCCCATTCTTAGGCACTTTTGAAATCGGCATGCCTGGCAAGCTTTACGTCTGCGTTTGTTAATTTCACAGTCGTTGGCTGCTGGGCAAGTATACTCAATATTACCTACAACAAAATTAGCAGTATAGGAACATAAATTGGTACAGACAAAAATTCAACAGATACATAGAGATCTGAAACTGTTTGGAAAACGTCAAGTACATAATCATCAAAACCCAGAAAATACTGTTTGAAACTTTGAAGCAATATAACATGAAAATTTTAAAACTAGAATACGTGAAAATACAATCATTGATATTTTGGTTAAAAATACTATTTTTTTCTAAAAATGAAAAACAATATAATACAATTTTATAATTTAGATAAACTACTTTAAAACAAATATTAAAATACTCAATTTGTACTGAGTTTTATGCGCTAATTTTCCTTCCTGGAAATGAAAAACAAATTGAGAATATTAGATAATCATTATCACAGTCTAAAACCTAGAGTTAAACTGAGACAAAATAATTCATTATTAACAAAGCAAAAAATAACTAAATGAAAGAGAAAATAAAAAATTAAAAGATGAAACTCGAGTAATTGTTCAAACTAAAAACTAAAATTAAACTAATAATTAAAATTGAAACGGCTAACAAAACAGTTATTTATTTATTAATTGATAAAACGCAATCTAAAAATAACTATAATTTAATTTTTAGTTATAAAAATCGAAATCAAGTTTTATTAACTTATGACGATAATGTACAAATGTAATGACACTGTTGTTGGCCATGGCATTATCCTTTAACATCACTTTTAAACATCCTTAAAAATCAAAAATGTTGGTAGACTCATCAAATTTAATCAATATATCTTGACTGACTATGAAGTCACATCCACATAACTGACATAGTAGCAAACCCTTGTATTCCATTAAACATTCATGATTCAATACAGTGCCAAATGTGAAGATGACATACCACCACCCTCTCTCTATGGTCCAAACGACTTTAAAGACCTCCATAGATCTAAGGTAACCTTGATTTCCCTCAAGTCTATTATGGATAACAGATTGATATTCTCCATACTAGGCATATATTGATTTATACATATAAATAGATACTATGCCACAGAGTTTAATGGCATCATGCTTCTTTATAAAATTTGTTAGCTTTTGTGTTACCAGGTATTTGTCAGTGTCCAGGTATCCAGAAAAGTAAGACCCTGTAATTGAAAACTGTGTATTGAGCACAAAATGTGACCAGCTAAAGGGTTCCTAAATTACAGTGCCGGCAAAAAGTTTAGGGACACCCCTACATTTATATGTTTTTGCTATTGTCCTAAAACTTTCTGCCAATCATATATTAGTAACTTATCAATGAATTAAGCATGAAAAGTTACGATTTTCCTGAAATTTTCATTCATTTATAAGTAAGGGTTGGCAAATTTAAATTTTTTTCCCATTTTAAAATTTTTGAGGAAACCCCTGTTTTTTCTAATTAAAAATGTATAGTAAAAAAAATACACATCTGATTAAAATGATACTTTGTACAAATGTTTAGCATAACATTTAGAATGTAAATATGCATTATTTATTATTTACAAAAAATCACCTCTCATTTGGTACCAGGTTAACTTTGCTTTAGATTTTCAGATTTTTCAGCATAAAATTCTCACATTTCAATAGCGAATATCTAGTGAACGGAGCCACTTGGAGCGGAACTGACTGTACCCCCGACCCGCCATGACGCGAGGAACACAACGGAATGTTCTGTAAATTTTCAAAAGTCCTAGCAGTAAATAAAATCTTGAATTTTCAACATTTCAGCAGCATTTTTATCAAGTAGGAAACAAAATTTTACAGCTGCACTCTGTTCACTTAAACTTGCCATCATAGAAAACAAAACAAGAACAGAACAGTGCATGGAAAAACAATCTCAGCAGGCAAACAGAACAAACCAGGTTGACAATACAGACGATAATAAACTGCCAATGTGTTACACTCTCCACGTCTAGCAGTAGTTATGCTTACTATACAAGCTCCGCCCATGGCAATGTTATTCAGGTTTTCTTTAGGGAACCCCTCATATGAAGCATATGATGTTATCGTGAAAGAGATGGTTCTTCAATACCGGTTGGGAACTAGATATTGTACTCAATCTAAAAGCAATGGTACAAGTCTAAGAATAAAGTGATGAATTGAGAATTTCCAAAACTGTAGGTCAGATGCAGATGTAAGCTATACAACTGTAATCCATGCTTGATAGATATGGAGTAAATAAGTTTTGTCTACTCTCCAATAAGTACCACTAAGGACCCATAAGATATTTAATACATTTTTGTATTTAATTTTCAAATCACACAAATAAGGGATTCATGGAATTCTTATATGAAATTAAAGACCCCAAAACCTATATCCCTGACTTGACACTGCATCCTGTCAAGATGAAGAATAGGCTGCTTCTGTTGCCTACAATAAATAAAAGTCTATTATCCATACATAATGATTTTATATGTCATGCCTTTAAGTTGTAAAACTTGTAGCTTTTGAAAACTGTTAACAACTATTTGAAGAGATATTTCCACTGTTATTCAGATATTTCCAACTCCAAGCAGCCGCATTTATTGAGAAGTCAACTACAGAGTACTGTACAATAGCAGTAACATTTTTAATGGTAATGACAAACACCATTACACCATTCTCTAGAATACCTTCCTCTAATCCATTAAGATTGGACATTACTGTTTAAGAAATGACTTGTTCTGACATTAGGACTAAGAAAGACCTATTTTGAAAGAAAATAAGAATATTACCTTCTATATTCCATGACTTCAAGGATCTAAAAATGCCTCCCCTCTAAATCTAAAGACAGCCTTTCCAATTTTTATAAAGACAGCAACAAGTGTTTGACACAAGAGAAAGGCATTTTGTATGATAAACTATAACTACAAACAGAGTACTGTACAATAGCAGTAACATTTTTAATGGTAATGACAAACACCATTACACCATTCTCTAGAATACCTTCCTCTAATCCATAAAGATTGGACATTACTGTTTAAGAAATGACTTGTTCTGACATTAGGACTAAGAAAGACCTATTTTGAAAGAAAATAAGAATATTACCTTCTATATTCCATGACTTCAAGGATCTAAAAATGCCTCTCCTCTAAATCTAAAGACAGCCTTTCCAATTTTTATAAAGACAGCAACAAGTGTTTGACACAAGAGAAAGGCATTTTTTATGATAAACTATAACGAAATCAATTGATCAACTGATGGACATCCTTTCCTGAAACCTCACGGTTTGTTGAAAAGAAAGCAGTAAACTTTTGTATATCCAATAAACTTTTCCTAATTACAGAAGATCTAATCTTGGAGAATAAAATATTGTAAAAACCTATAGGAGAATCTACCGTTGATAGAGAATGGGGTTTCAGACAACCCTATAATGTTGCTCCCACTTATTTTGTGGAACTGAATTTTATTATAATCAGCAGTAAAAGAGAACTTTGAAACAAGAAAATAGTGAGTGACTGTTCTTATCTATGTCCTGTCTATACTTATGAACCATATTACTAGATATTAAATTAAAAAAAGAATGATAGATGTAGGGTGTTATTTTTACTTTTTCTTTTCATTAAAAATTTCTTTAAATACTGAATACTTAAGAGGGCTACTTAAAAGTCTTGGTTGTGCCAGATATGGCCCAAGGGACATAGTACTGCCAGTACTGCAGTTGTTCTTGAAATTGTAATACTCTTGAGTTTCGTCTGCTCTACCTAAAAATACTGTATATTTAACCAATTGTACTTAACCAGATGTAAGAATTTTATAATCCCCAAGGTTTTCATTTGATGGTCACCTGTTTAACGTCTTTATCATAAACAAAGGAATTATGTTTGTACTTCATCATTTTGGTATCATTGTGGATGAGGTGAGGAGAGGTTTTCGGAATTTAATTTTCAATGAAAATCAAAATAGTTGTACTAATAATATTACATATCGAAATCTTGTTGCTGTTCATGACGAGCTGGTTTCTTAATTACATATTACACTTTTGCTATTACTTGCGACCAGACTTTTTGTTAACTAAAGGTTGATAAATTGTTAACTTACACTTGGAGGAAACGTTTTCGTCTTGCGACTGATTAGGAGGCTGAAGATGTCGCAAGACGAAAACGTTTCCTCCAAGTATAAGTTAACAATTTAACAACCTTTAGTTAACAAAAAGTCTAGTCGCAAGTAATAGCAAAAGTGTAATGAGTAATAATATTACCACTTCCATCAATGAAAGCCTGATAATCCAAGTCCAAGGATACCTAATCTTCAGTAAAACTTTCTCTAAAATCCAATGAGGATGTCAAATATAACACCATAAGGAGTTACCTACAATTAACTTTATAGGAACAACTGTGTTATAAAAATCAGGAACCTGACCAAGTGAATTTTTAATCCAAAATAAGTTTAAAAATTGACAAAACAACAGTTCTTGAAGATGCTCATAATGTCACAGAACTGTCACTTAGTACAACCTGTTGAGCCTCATGAAACACGAAGGTTAGTAATATTGCTCACCAATAACATAGTAGTCAGTAAGTATAAAAGTTCTGCAAAATCAGTGAGGTTGTGCAGGAAACCTGTTTAAATAATACAGGGTGTCTAGTAAAATAGCTTGAAGAAATTCCCTGAATTTTCCCTGACTTTTCCTCTTTTAGATGTCTATAGAAAGCCCAGTTTACATTGGGCCCATCCATTGATATCTGAAGGATCTTGGATAAATCCAGACTTTGAAGAACGAATTGAGTAACTCTTTTGCTTTTGTGTCTGTAAGGAACACAGAACTAAAATATCGAGCTTTCACTTCATCCGTCTCTGCATCCCAATACCTAACACTCAAATCCATTTGAGCTCTTTGTGATATTTTGTTTAAACTTTCATCAAAGCCAATTACATAGTTAGAATTTAAATTTAATGATGTCAGTAACAGGTCTTTAATATAATTTGATAAACCGAATACAACACTATAGGAAATTTTATCTTTCCCCAATCTCATGTTCTGTGCAATGGTGCTATCAGGGAACATCCTTAGAAAGAGGCACACACTACCTTCTGCATTGCGTAAAGAAGTGTTGCATTACTAAATTCACGCACCATATAATCTCTGCTTCAGTCACTTCATCTTTTAGTTTATATTTATCCTAAGGAAGGAGGGGAGGTAATGACGACATCTGCATGACGCGCTTGCCCGCTACGGCAATGAAAACTGGAACCTTCCATGTTGAAATAAACAGTGTACAAATAATCACCGTCAAATAAAACACATACTATCACGAGTCTAGTCAAATAGCTGGCTACGAATGTTTACACAGCGTTCTGTGTGGTCAGAAACAGACTGAGTTATCTGTTATCCCCCCCTGTCCATATGATAACAGAACCACTGCGCACCCCAAGGCCACGGTCCAGGCTAAAACCTCCCAGCTGTACCAACTCGACACGTTTAATATTTATTGACATAAGTCCTGAAGTCATAGCATTGGGCTTATCAAATAAATAATGGGCATCTAAATAAAGAAGTGTTATTTCCTGACTGCCCTGCCCCTAAACCGCTGGCTTACAATACCAAATATTCGAGAGCAATGGCCACTAGTTTTGTTTCTAATCAAAATAAATATTTTCCCGATTTTTTAAAATTTTCCCTGACTTTTCCCTGAATTTTCCAGAATCTTAAAATTCCCTGACTTTTCCAGGTTTTCCTGGTTTTCCCTGTCACTAGACACCCTGTAATAATGCTTGAAAGGAACATTAGGTTTATAGGGGCAGCATCTGTACAGTCTCTGCCTAAAATAGCTACATGACTACTGATTGATCTTAAATACTTATTTTAAAATATAAATAAATCTTACCTGAAAAGATATTAATGTTAACAAAGTGAGCTTACCTTGAATAGTTCTCTTGAAGAAAGCTTTGCAAGCCTCACAAGATGCAACACCGTAATGAAACCCTGAGGCTACATCCCCACAGACTAGACATAACCTTCGAGGAAGGTCCTCTTCTTTCATGCCCTCCTAAACACAATAACCAATTAATTACATATCTATATTATAAGTGTTACTAAAATTATCAACAGCTACAAAGAATGCTAAGGGAATTGTAGGTTATGGTGGTTCCTGAAATTATTATCAAATATACTCGTTACAGCTGTTATTCTGAGATTTAAGCTGAAGTTTTAATAATGATACACGATATTTCCTGGATTCAAGTTGTAAACACGATACAGATACTGTAGCTTTTAGTACATTCTTCCTTTATTGGCCTGGCCATACTTTACGGTACCAACAACAATTTTAGACAATCAGAATAGAAAATCCTACTTGTATAAATCAAGAAGATCATAAGAAGTTCTTAAACTCTATTTATATTATTAAGAAGATTCCAACCACATTCATTTCTAACTTTCTGGTTACAGATACTCTTATAGCATAAATCACTATAACATTCTTATTTTTGAAACAAGATGTTCCAAAGAAAATTCTGTGCCACTGTAACCACCAACATCAGCCAGGTGACTAAGTAGATGTTGATATATATATATATATATATATATATATATATATATATATATATATATGAAGTTAATATATTACTATTGTAAGTAATTTTTCCACCATTAAGTGCAATGATTTCTCGAGAGAAAATGGTCAAGTGACCGAAAAGTGCCTCATCACACAAGGTAAAATCATTGCACTTAATGGTGGAAACATTACTTACAATAGTAATATATTAACTTCATAAAGTCAGTGCAACGGAAAAACAATGGATAATGTAAAATATCAAGATATATATATATATATATACTGATATCAGTGCTTATATATAAATATCTCTGTATATAAATATATATATTACAATCAATATTTATACAAATCACATATAGTACTACATCATAAACTATGAATCTGCGAATCTGAGACATTTGGATATTTATACACATCTGTGGATCACTTCAGTCTTTTCTTTTTTCTCCTTTTTGATTGACATATATATATATATATATATATATATATATATATATATATATATATATATATATATATATCACAATAAAAAATATACGTACAGCAGAAAATTCAAAAATTTGTGTGCACTTGTAAGATTAGAAAATATAATACTATCTTCAAAAGATTATGAGAACCAATTATAAAATCTGCAATAAGTTTTCTTTTAAACTAAACAAAAACCACAGCCTAGGGATCAAAATTAAAAACAAAATCTTTAGTCACCAAGCAAGATTTAATAAAAATTAAAACCTTTAAAAAGATAATTTAGTTAAAGTGATTTAAGGAAACTAAAATTTCATTCAAGATGATCAGGTTTATAATAGAAAATATTGTCTTAGTTCATAAAATATTCCTTTAACCCTTAGCGCTCGGATTTTTGTAACATGCTTTGCTTCCCCACTTGTAATTAAATTGAGACAAATTCCTCACCTGCAGGTTGCATTATTGTTTATGGAAAACTTTGTTTTCTCTTACATGATTTTAGTAAACTAAGCTATTTTTATTTACTAATACTGTATGTACATGATTTTATTATCTTATTTGTAGTTTTGCAGAGTATGATATTTTTGAAAACAGTCTTCCGGATGAAGTCCTGGTTTTCTGCCGCATGTTTTGTAGTGAAAAACTTTCCCTTCTACCTCTTTTTATCTTCCTGTTACTGCAAACTACACAATCCTTAGAACTATTTTTATCATTGGAAAAGATTGAATGTAATTTCCCATTCAGTCTTTCTTCTTTGTCAGTAGTTGATGGCCGACCCCTCTCACTGTACGTTCCTGATATCACAAATGCGTTCCCTCACCAAGTTTTGGCGAAACTATTTTTATTTAACAGGATTTTTTCTCATTTCCTTTTTTTTTGTTATTATAGATAATAAAACTATTTACTACAGCTACATCTAATAGCCAGAAAAACATTTTCCTCCACCATTTATTTGTTCGTCTCGTAAAACTGCACGGTTCATTATATTGAACAGCTAAATCTACACCACCCATAAACTGGTTATATTTACAAATACCTGTTGGTTTAGTTATTTTGTTTATGAAACTGAACTACATTCTAATAAATCAGTATCAAGTAAAAGATCAGGAATTTCAGAATCACTAATTGTACGTGAAGCCACGGCAAACTACGAGTAAACAAATAACCGGCAAAACTGTTAACTACTTGCAGCTTACAACGTAGCGGCAAACTAGATTTTGTGATGACTCACATATTCCTAGGCATTTTCAACTTAGTTCACATTATTGTCAATAGAGTGTAGCACCAAACGGGGAAAAGATTGAATGTCATGGGCTTCGCCGCAGACGAGTTATAGGCATTTGAAAATCGTGTCGGGTGACCCCCGACATACGAGTAAACTGCAATATATGCTTGGCGGGGCTCCCCCGACAGTCGAGTGCTAAGGGTTAAGGCAGTGAACAAATATGCCTAACATTTTATTGAATAGAGCAAAGAACATAGATTGTTTAATGAACTGAATATGAGATACATTTCAACAAAGTTCGATTATTCTGTACTAAAAATAAAACATTCTTGTCAAAATAAATCAGTAACTCTCTTCATATACACAACCTTCTCTATTAATATACTGAAGGCATGGTAGGAGATCATAACTTAATATAACATTGAAGAGTTCTTCCAGTCGTGGTAGAATCTCTGTGAACATTATATTAGTACACAAGGAATGTAATACATAGTGTGGTGACAACAGTCAATATACTGATAAAAAGATTAAAGTCAATATTTATATAAACATTGTAGTTTATGAAATATATAACTTATAAACAAAAGAAGGTAATGTAAGGGCTTGGAACTTTCCAAAAGTTATTTAAGAAAACTATATTAGAAGTACTGTAATACTTGACTTACGCTACTCCGTCTCACGAGATTCCCAAGTTACACGGTTTTAAATTATGCTGTCTGAGTTATGCAGAACTGGTATGTTCTGGAAGAAAATTCCCAAGATAACTTTTATATCCATGAGAAGAAAATATTTTCCGGTTTTAAGGACGTAAATACAACTGGTGACTGTAAGTTGACACCTGGTCATAGTTTATCGGTCAGAAAATCCAAAGGCTTAAAAAAATATTTCTAAAACCTACCTTGTCCGTGATTTGGAAGTCGGATCAGAAGCTTGGGTGACAGCTTCTTTTTTAGGACTGTTTTCTCCCACTGATACATGACGAATTAATCAGTTTGTTTTGTCAAAGTAAAAGCTGACTTCCTACTCTGATTTGTCAATTCTGCCCTAATCTATTATACGTCTTTTAATGCATACAATTTCTAAAATATTAGCTGTACAAGCTAAATATTTAAAACAAACTGCAATTTATTCCTAAACCTGTTTTAGGAATGAAAAATTTCATAATTAATTGTTTTATAATGAAGTGACAAAACTATAGTAATTTAATGTGCTGATGCATTTTTATATCACTGTTTCATTTTACAAAGTCCACTTGCTACTGTCATGTCAGCTTACACTAATTTAAAGTTGCTTGTTGTAATCATCTTGAATTCACTGATTAAACTATAATTAAATGATACTTATAAGTGAATACGTAAGGGCTTACTTGAAACAATAATTCCTTTTATGAAGCAAAGCTTCTATTGGCGGCGTCGTGCTCGGGACAAAGGTTGTCGGGATGAGATTTATAAGTGTAGAGAGGGTGGGTTAGGTTGGTTTTGTGCTATGTAATGGAACAGGGTGTTGGCTTCAAAATGTGTCTGGACAATTTAACCAAAATTCAAAATTTAACCACCAAACAAACCACCAAAATCCAGCTACGCAAAACACTTAAAAAAACACGCAACACACACACAGACATACATACTAATTTAAACACTCTCTACATATTAAAACAAAGTAAAAAAACTAACAACTTTAGAAAAATACGAGATATACAAACACTACACAACAGATAAAGAAAAGATATTAAATGACCAAACACATTTTGAAGCCAACACCCTGTTCCATTACCATAGCACACAACCAATGTAAACCCACCCTCTCTACACTCATAAATCTCATCCCGACAACCTTTGTACCGAGCGTGACATTGCCAGTAGAGGCTTTGCTTCGTAAAAGGAATGATTGTTTCAAAAAGTGTCAGCAAGTAAGCCTTTACGTATTCACTTACTTAAGTATCATTTAATTATAGTTTCACTAAATGTTGCATGCTTCTAGTTAGTAACAATTATACTTTGTAAAAATGGTTTCAAAACGTGCCAATATAGTAATTGTTGTTAAATAAGATGATTTATTATTTAATCATTAAAATAATCTATAAAGATGGTTCATATGTAAGGATTATTGGTAGGGGTTAGTTATCATTTAAAGATTGAGAGTGATTTATCACACAATAAACTCAGGATTGATCAATATAAATACAGACATACTGGTTTATATTCGTTCGTTCAGTATCTTTTTTAGCAACCCACGCATAACGAATTTCAACCATAGGAATAACTGGAAGGCATTATAAATTTTCTAGAGACATTAGTTTGCACAAGGAACAAATTAATAGATTAACAATTTCCATCAGTTCCATTACTTACTACATTTTAGAAGTATTACCACAAGAAAGGATATTTTAACAAATATAATGAATAAAAATACATTTGTGAAATGAACATAATTTTTCCATTGCTATTTTTACCATGCTATGATGAGCAGGGGATTCCGTCATTCCTGAAATGATTTGAAGCTGAAACATTGATTATAGGAACTGCAACTGCTGCTGTTCTACTGAGGAAATACAATTGGGTGATTAAAATTTATTTAAGGAAACACACACAAATATAACAAATGGAGAAATACCTGGATACTTTTATTGCGATATTGAGCAGACATTAAAAAGAATTTACTGTATCTTTTTATGTACAATAAAGTCTCAAAAATTGAACATTCTGTAAAACTTGACATATCTGACAATAAATAAATTTCAGTCTCTCCCTGACCGTCGGTTGTTGGCATATAAAAGCGAAGTGTGAAATGGGGCAAGAGGAAGTGTGACAGCCTTTTCATTAAAAAGAAATCTCAAAAAAGATTCTGAAGACGACTTAAGCTTACTGTCTTTTTGGAGTAAAGCCCTGGGTACTGAAGAGGATGTGGAGAATTGGATGTAAGAGGATAAAACCAGTCAGCCTTTAGGAGACAGTAAAATAGTTTTGGCAGTGACTGAAAAATATTGAAATGAAGACGGCATAGAAGATGAAGATGACTTTATCACAGATGAAAAAATAAGTCACAGGGATGAACTTTAGGCCGCAGAAGAAACGTTGTGGTACTTCGAGCAATACAGTGCATCGGCAACAGACGTCTTATTTTCAAGACGACTGCGTGACAATGCAGCATACTGCAGATCTCAATCTGAGAAGCATCCAAGATTACATGATTTTTCCTCACAATAACATTTTGCAGACAATTTTTATCAAGTAAGTTTTAATGTCAGTGTATTATTTATTATAGCCTATTATTTGTTTTGTATTAATTGATATTATTATTTGTTTATTTTGTTTAGTTGTCAGTTATTAATGATTGTGATTATTCCATTTTTTTCAAACAAAATTTTGTAAGATTTTGTTAACCTATTTCATAGCAGCATTAAAACATGAAACATAAAAAAAGTTTTGTATATCGTTGTAAATACATTAACTTGTACATATTACATACTATAGCAAACAAGTTTATGTTTTGTTTCACTTTTAACTTGATTTCCGCTAAATTCGACATTCTTGAAACTCAACACCCTTTCATGTCTAGTTTTCGAGACTCTACTGTAGCATCAAAACTGGCTGACTAGTTGATGTAGTTGTCATTACTTTTGATATTTCTGGGGGACCAAAAGCATTTTGTCAACTAATTAATTTAATATCTCTAGGTAATGAGAATGTTATATTGATTTTTCATAAATTTGTGATACAAAAGTAAATAAATAATATAAACATTCTTTTTCTGTATACTACTAAGAAACTATGAAAGTAATTTGTAAGGGTTCTAGAAGATTTAATTCCAAATAAGGCTAGCTAGTTTCACTGATGGTGTGATATAATGACTTTGTTCATAATTTCATGTCCAA
Organism: Prosapia bicincta; assembly: GCA_036971475.1. Classification (NCBI taxonomy): domain Eukaryota; kingdom Metazoa; phylum Arthropoda; class Insecta; order Hemiptera; family Cercopidae; genus Prosapia; species Prosapia bicincta. Next base: position 78,201,789 of record JBAIZL010000004.1, on the reverse strand, counting down.
TTATATAATTATTATTAATATTATAATTTTAGGTAAAGAAAATGTGTGTATCAAAGGAATTCTTCTTGAATGATACAGTGTGGATAAAACTACTTAACTGTAATATTTGTTGTGCAAGACATCATCTTGGTTCTTTCCTTAGTTAACAGATGGACCAGAAAATTTGTTTTGAAAACAAAATAATGACATTACATTTTATAGAAATGGTTAAATCAAGTCATATGAGGTTTTGTCATCTGACAAAATATTGGAAAGTTATGCGTTATTTTATACAACAGACCAAATAACAGAGGATGTTTCCATTGAAATTCATGATCACCCAATTTAATGTTATGCAGAATTTTTCTTTTGGGTTTATAAATGATTATGTGCATACATCTCCAATGTCAGCTAACTTACCTGATCAGAAACTGTATAAATCTATTGTTGCACCAATTACACCAGATATGATGATAAAATAATGGGGGAAATTTCAATTGTTTGGATCTAAATTATTGTGGTAAATGGACATTTAATGGAAAATCTGCTCAAGTTCTTTCATAAGTAACTTAAAACGTATTACACGGCTTCTCATCTTGATTTTTTGAAACAGCTGAATTTTACATGAAGATATCAGGAACAGCATAGTGTTTATACATAAAAGGAAAACAAATCAATCCTTTTCCCACCTCACTGCTTTAATAAACTCTGAAAATTTTAGAAGTTTTGTTGTTCCTCCCGAATTATGGAGACCCAAACTCACTACATAGAAACTTTCAACAAATTGCATGAAGCTGAATGTTAAAATTCCCTGAATTGCAAGCAAATCAGATATGAAACTCTAATTCAAATATAAAATGTCCTGTGACCAGTTGGTATAGTGGTCACCTAAATTATCTGTGTAGAAAAAACAGAATTAATTCTCATATATTTCAGAGTCAATACTTCCTTTACAATAAAAAATCACAAATATTAAGCTAAACGTTGTTGCTGTATTTTAGCAAAGATTTAAAGCAACTTTATGTCTGTTAAACCTATGCTTAGCCTTCACATACCAGTGTGTGCGATCATGCTACCACCAGCGGGAGAATTCTATTTTGTGAACGTTCTATTATTTCCCTCCTATTAGAATTGCCGTATATTAACGATTTTGTACTCTGTGTACTGTACTTCACTCTAGGTTCAATATTTGATATTATCTGGAGAATAAATGCTACACGGAGTACATAATCCCCATTCTTTTGTGTGGAAAGTCTATGGTTTGTCTCGCGTGTTTACAGACTGCTGAATGATTTTGATACAAATAAATTCGGCATTTCTAACAAATTTGTTTTATCATCGGAACCTACAGAGTTAGAATTTTTCAAAATATCTTTTGGTAAGAGATTTTGTCAACAAAATTGTTAAAGAAACCAAGGAATATTATGACTTTGTGTGTGAAAATACTACCATGACTGACAATTCGAAACTGAAAATGTGGATAGCTACTAATGTTGACAAAATTTATACTTTCACGAATATTAACTATTTTCACAATATTAAAAATAGTACAATAATTAAAAATTAGAGAAAAATGTAGAGAAAATTAGAAAAAAGATAAATTCATGAATCTTTCAAAAATATGTTGCGCGCAGGGGATTTATCAGGCCATGCATATGTTGCTAATCAAAGGGTTAAATACTGCGCTTAGTCCCAATGCTTTTAGAGGGTATTTTAGTCACCTTTGCTTATACATGTTGCATTAACATACAAAAATTTCTCTATCTCTTTTCTTTCTTTCTGTTATTTTTTTCTCCTTTATTATCTTTAATACAAACCTATAAAGTCTTGAGCTAACTGATATTTTAAAAAAATCAATAGGTAAAATTTGACCTTCTTAAGACATATTTTAAACACAATAACTTAATTATATACAAAATATTAAAATAAGAATACCGGAATACATAAAATATGAATGAAACGGTATAACTTAAATATTAGTTGAAGTATCAAACAAATGCAATTCGCAAAAACTAAAAACATATATAAATAATATTCGAGCTGGCTTGTGAGTGAAAGTTATAATTAAATAATAAAAATATAAATATTTAATTTTGATGAGCCTATATAGCTGGTAAAACATAATAATAACAAAATTATTTAAATAATTTAAAAAATTTAAAAAAGATAGTATTTAACAATTAATAAATTTAAAATAATATTGAATTTTGAATTGGTCCTAATTCATTATTAATAATTTTATCTTTATTTCTATTAAATATTTAATTTTGATGAGCCTAAATAGAAATAAAGATAAAATTGTTAATAATGAATTAGGACCAATTCAAAATTCAATATTATTTTAAATTTATTAATTGTTAAATACTATCTTTTTTAAATTTTTTAAATTATTGAAATAATTTTGTTATTATTATGTTTTACCAGCTATATAGGCTCATCAAAATTAAATATTTATAATTAACATATGTTATTTTAATGTAATTATATTAGTAGCTGTGGCTATAAATTTGACAATGCCCAGATCTGATTTTCACTTTTGTTTTTACTTTTGCTAAAACTTTATAGGTTATGTTTAATATATATATATATATTATATAACTATATTTTTTAGTTAATTTCATTTGTGTATTTTCACTGAGGATGACAACAAAGTAGTCATTGAAACGCGTTTGAAATAAAAAATTGTATATTTGTGAGTTGTACCATATTTTTATTATTTAATTAAAAACATATACTTTAAAATTAATTACATTAAAAGTTTACTAACAAGGTTTTTTAAAAATATGAAAAGACCTGCAGAAGTTGATGAACTGCTGACAGACTCTAGCAAGTTAGCACACAAATATTTCATATCTATTAGGTTACAAAGGAATTAACTAAAATTATTATTAAGAAACTTTACCGTAACTCTAAGAATGTTATGTAAAGCTTTAAACACTGAACAGAACACAACCCTGTTAAAGACAGGTATAAATGTAACTAAAGCAATTCTCACACTTCTATCGCGCCATACTGTTTGAGTGATGTAAATCGTCATATCGTACGCTCCCATCTACACATATCTTTTATTTAAATAATGCAAAGCATTGTTCACCGAGCTTGCTTTGTTTTACATAAGCAGGACTGCATCAATTACTGGTGCCTTTATACAATCCAAGAATTATGGATTTTCTGTACATAACACTATTTTTTTTTAAATGTAAATTTTAAGACTCACATAACATGCATTGTAACAACAAGAAGTAGGGTTGCAAATGGAAGTGGTTATGTATGTTTTAGATACACATGTTTTGGAGTCTTTTCAAAGTTTCAATTAGTAAATGCAATTTTTTGTTGTTAGAGAAATTACTCTTACTACACAAATTATTCAAGGATGTAAAAACTGTTTGTAAAGTTAAAATTACAATCATCGTAAGATGTTAATAAAATGACACAATATATAGGACGTCATTCATGTGAACGATGTTCCACAAATGCATACTGAATTTTGAATAAGTTTTTTTCTCATTAGTAATGAGATGTTTACTACATTAAATCAAAACAACCTCTTACCACAACATTTTGATTACAAAGTAATCATCGTCAAAGGTATTTTATAAATGACTAACTTACAGCTAAACCTGTGCATATTTATAGGCAACGGGAACTCCTTGGCCACGACCCCTACACTATCCGACCTATCACGTTGCGAGTAACAAGTTCTGGTCCAACAGAAGGAGTTACCGTTACATTATTTTTGAATTTTTACACTAATTATTAAGTTTACACATTTAACAAATAAAACTGTAACTGCAACTAAAACTATAAGTGTAGGGGGCATGGCCAAGGAGTTCCCCCGTTGCCTATAAATACGCATAGGTTTAGCTGTAAGTTAGTCATTTGTAAAATACCTCTGAAGATGATTACTTTGTAATCAAAATGTACATTAGGATAAAATAAAAATTGCTGAATTAGTGGTAAGAGGCGGTTTTGATTTAATATAGACACTTACGCCACAGTTGTTATGTTTACTGATTTTAACAATTTTTTTCAATGAGAAAGCAATAGAAACTTGTTTATATTTACCAACTAACATTAGCTCATGCTTTTAAATTAAAAAATCAATACCGAATTGATTTGATTTGGATATCACCTTCTATTCATGTGATAGAATTCCTAATGGTCTATACCATTATAATTCTGTTATGTCTATTAGTATATTTAAATGCGAAAGGGTAATTAATGGTTTCATTGTGGATGAATGACTAGTCTACCTCAATATCACATTAGATTCAGCAAGCAACATAAAAAACAAAAATCTTGATACAGATTATTATATCTTTACACATATCTAAAAAATGGATTCTCAACAAGAATAAACTAATGGACTCAACCATAAATCTTCCCCATTTTCTGGATCAAAGAGTTTATGTGTTACCTCAATCCTATCTAGGATTCACAATGATTTTTATACTCTTCATAGGTGATATTCAAACTAATTCCCATAAAACACAAGAAAAACAAAGATTGTCTATTTATACCATATTTTAACCATTCTTAAATCTTGTTGTGGACATACAGTGTCAAGTTACTCAAACTTCCGGAAGTCATTAATATGCTACTGAAGTCAGAGTTCATAGGTTTCTATTAGTCAATATAAAGTGTAACTTGATTTAAGAGATTTTTAATCTTTTCCATTAGCGGATTTGCATGTCCACATTTTAAGAATATGTTTTACTGTTTCTTCCTGAGCACATCTCCGACTAGATTTCCAAATTGAAATGTTACAGACAGTGGACCACGATCCTGTTCTTACTTATGTAATCTAGCTGGATTTTTCCAATTCTTAATCTGGCTGCAAACGTTTATGTTGCTCTGGCATGCCTTTGTACATTTCAATTGGTGTTGGTTCTCTTTGATTGCAATATAGGTATAGTGCGGAACAAGTAACTGTGCACTTAGCTTTGAGATATTACAGTTTGTGATGGGAAGTAGAGTGTCAGTATAAATACTTTCCTATAAACATGATAAGGGTTATCAAAATACTGACTTGCATGAGATCGTTGATATTTGTTAAATTCCATGACAAATTAGCTTCGGTAATATATCACAAACAATTTTGAAATATATGTAGATATATCGGATGCAGGGGCTGTTAATGTATAGAACATTCTGAATATGTAACATGTTTTAAGAAGTGGTAGTACACAAGAAATCACGCAAAGCCAAGTGCACGATTATGTAGTCCGCACTATACCTACCGGTCTCACCTGTTGCCATTTATTAACCCATAAAGATCATATCTCTAACATAATCAGAGAGAGTACACCTGCTATCTCTGTGCACTATAGATGGAGAGAAGTATATGTGGGTTTATTTAATATGACGGTTCTTGGTGTAGCTCTCATGGGTAGGGTCACAACTATAACGATCTTAAATCTATCATAAACCAGAAAAAGTAAGTTTACTTGATATCTCTTAGCATTAGAGAGATTATACATAAATATGCTCGGTACTGGCATATGGAAAGTTATAGCTTGTTCCTCTCTATTTTGACCATAGGAAAACTTATTGTCTATGATATCACTTCTTTGGAACATATTGACAAGAAATGTTGGAAAATATGAATTTATTTCAGATATACTGACATTGCCAACAAAAGCTAATTCCTGATAGCTTTTCCTTCAAGTCTAAATTGTTTCATTAACATTTCTTTTGAATACTCCAGAGGAAAGTACTAGTTATATTTAAAGAATTTGAATGATAAAACTATAAAAGATTTTGATATTTCCTATTTAAAAATAAAATAGTTTATAATACTGTGTATTTAAATAGTAAACATTTTAAAAGTAGAATAAAAGTATCTTAGCTTATCGTTCTTTATAAGAAGTTATCAAACACTAAATATGTTGTCAATAGCTGATCTGTTTTATCTAAATTCATATTAATAACCTATAATTTTGTCTGCAGATGGTATCAATCTTAATAAAACTATATTGGACAGAATTCTGACAACAGAAAAATGTCCTTGTGTATTTCCCAATGCATGTTTTATTGCATTCAAAATGAAAACAAAATGAATAACATTTGCGTTAAATAAGTCTTCCCGCTATTGGTTACCACCTTAAATGTAGATACAGTTAACTTATTTAAACCACAATTATTAACTGATTTCAGTCTCTTCAGTCTTTAGTTCTAACAACTGCTTCATGTATCATTTAGGCCTACATTTTATATTTTTTTGCTTAAACTGACCATCGATTTAAATTTAAGGTATTATTGCACTTCTAGAGGCTTTTAATGGCTTCAACCAGGTAAGATTTTATTTTAAAAAAGTAGTTGTTACATCAAATACATGAGGATACGGTTGATAATAAAGTCAAAGATATTTATTTTAATAATGCAATAATTTAGCAACTAGTTTGTTGCCCTTGTGAAAACAAAATTACATTACTTTATGGCTCTTGTTATTTTGGAGGGTTATTGCATTAATTTTTTGATTAAATTTTATTGAGTTTTATAAAGTTTTAAATTATTGTAATGAGTGTGCTAGTATCTTCTATATGTAATTAACCCTAGAAAGGTAACTGTATAATTAATAGACATACCTGGAAAATATTTTGCCACCAGTTTTTGTTGTTGCAACACTGGCAGCTAGCCTTGTGGCAGTGTTTCCCGAACCCACTGCCTAGTCTGATAGCATTGAGATTGGAGAACTTTGGAAGGTAAATTTATTTTATTAATACAGGGTGAGTCACGGAAACCTCCTGATTTGTATTTTGCACAAGTAGCCTCATGTGGTAGGAAAAGGATGGTGAGTATGTCATATGAAAAGCAAGGTCATGAAGTTTTGGTTCCCGCCTAATCAGTGTCAGCTATGCATTGGTCAAGTGAGGAGCGTGCGTTTGCCATTGAGGCATACTTTTCTAATGTCCGTTCCATTATCACTACTCAACAAGCATTCCCTATGCGGTTCCGTATTCGTCCTTCAAATCCAGTTTCTGATCGGATATCGATTGTTATGAAGGTGAACTCATTTAGGGCAAGTGGGAGTGTGAATGCAAACGATGGAGGTCAGCGGACTGCCACTACAACCGAAAACGTAGAGATAGTTAGAGAGTCGTTTCTGCGTTCTCCGCACCATTCAGTACATAAACACGTTGCTGCTCTGGAGATTTTGAATAGCAGTGTGAGATGAATACTAATCAAAGAACTGCAATTTCATCCTTTCAAATTGCCTGTGGCACAAGAACTTAGCAAAAACGATTTTATTGCTCGACAAAATGTATGTGAAGGGCTTCTTGAGAACTTGTCAAACAATGAAGTCGTTTTCTTTAGTGATGAGGCTCACTTCCACATTTCAGGCTAGGTAAACAAGTACAACATGCGTTAATGGAGTGATCACAATCTGTGTGAACTTCATCACAGCCACTTCATTGTGAATGTGTAACTGTGTGGTGTGCCGTGTCAAAAGTCGGCATAATTTGTTCTAATTTCTTTGAGAAAAACCAAGGCACAGTAACGGTGACTGCAGCTCGGTAGACAGAAATAATGGACGCCTTTTTGCTGCCTAAAGTGGCTGAAATGAATGTCACGGTTGTCAGGTTCCAAGAGGATGGAGTCACTGCCCACACAGCTCGATGTTCAATGGATCTTTTGAGATAAAATTTTTCAGAGCGTCTCATCTCCTTGATGAGAGGTGACCTTCTTTGTCCGGCCCGATCCCCCCGATTTGGCTCCGTGCTACTTTTTTATGAGGTTATCTTAAATCAATTGTTTACAATGACCGTGTAAGGTTCCTACCTCATTTGAAGAGCAACATATACCATGCCATCGCCAACATACCCGTTAATATGCTTCAGCGAGTTGAACGGAACTTCAAAAATCGACTAACTCATTGCATTAACAATGAAGGCCGTCATTTGTTATCTTTAAAACTAAGTGATTCAAAAATTCAGGTAATGTCTTTTACAATTAAATTTATTTTATAATGATATCTTCACTAGTTCTTTTTTTTATTGAGTTTTCAAATCAGGAAGTTTCCGTGACTCATCCTGTATTTTTAAGTTTTGTCCTTTATTTTTTTATTCATCAATACCGTTAATGCATTATTTACATCAATACCAATTAAAGGTATATACATAAGAAATCAGTTCTTTTACATGTATGGCGGGTTACAATTGTTTCAAAGGTTTATTGTACTACAAAGCCACAAATGATGACATGTTTTCCCAATGATAGTTTTTTTTTCGTAGATATTTTAAACCTATTTAAAAAAAGGAAGCTACCAGACTCTCACTCCACGCGGGTCTAAGGCATAGCGAGCTATACCCGACGTGATGTGTAACTCCCTTAATAAGTCTTCTATATGTGTATCGTCCATGAATTATGTGAATGCAAGCTTTAGCATTATATATTATATATTTACTTATATTTTATGTTATTATATTTATTTGTTGGTTTGGAATAATATATATGAAGTTATTATTATTAATTGTAAACAATTTTTCCCACCTTTAAGTGCAATAATTTTACCTTATGTGATGAGGCACCTTTCGGTCACTTGACCATTGTCAAATCACTGAATTAATTTTCTCTATTTTTCTGATGTAGTTGTTCGGTCCGTGATGTTGGTATTTGTTGATGTCATACGTGTTTCTTCTTGATCCGCGTGTATTATGTTTTTCAATAGTACGTCGTCTGCATATGTTGTCTGTAGGTTCATTAAATTGTTGTGTATGTTTTTATAGATGTAGTATTTTTCGAGCGAGTTTAGTTCTATTAGGATATTACTTATTTCAAGTATGGTTAGGTTATTTTTGTAATTTGTTATTTCATGTTTATGTGATATTAGGTGTGCTACTATATTTGATGCTTTTGTATTTTTATTTTTGAATGCTCTGTAATGTTCTTCAAATCCTATTTTAAATGATCTGGTCATAGTATTTTTCTAGTGAGTTTAGTTCTATTAGGATATTACTTATTTCAAGTATGGTTAGGTTATTTTTGTAATTTGTTATTTCATGTTTATGTGATATTAGGTGTGCTACTATATTTGATGCTTTTGTATTTTTATTTTTGAATGCTTTGTAATGTTCTTCAAATCCTATTTTAAATGATCTGGTTGTTTTTCCTATGTAAAATGAGTTGCATTCATTACATGTAATTTTGTAGATTCCTAATATGTTATGTTTTTTTCTGAATTTGTTTTGTGGTTTGTGTTATTAGGATATTTTGTTATTTGGTTTGTATGTTGGAGTGTAGTGTTCTCTGTTATATATTTGTAATTTTTTAATTTTGTTATTAGTGTATTATATTTTAGGTAGATTTGTTATTATTTTTGTGTTCAGGTTGTAGTGTTGTGTTGAGGTTAGGTTTTTTTTGTAAATTTATTGTATATGTATTTCATCTGTAATAAAAACAGAGAAATACAAACTATCAAGTATTTATAAATCAACATGTAACGAATGTCCCAGCTATTATATCGGCCAAACCAGTAGGTCATTCTACACACGCTTTGAAGAACACATTACCCAAAGAAACCAAACAAACCCAAAATCCAGCTACGCAACACACCTAAATACGAACATACATACTAATTTAAACATTCTCCACATATTAAAACTAAGTAAAAAAAACTAACAAACTTTAGAAAAATACGAGATATAAAAACATTACGCAACAGATAAAGAAAACATTAAATGATCACACAAATTTTGAAGCCAACACACTGTTCCATTACATACCACACAAAATAACCCACCCCTTCCAAAGTCATAAATCTCATCCTGACAACCTTTGTACCTAACAGGACACTGCCAGTAGAGGTTTTCCTTTGTAAAAGGAAAGATTGTTTCAAAATGTGTCAGCAGGTAAGCCATTATGTATTCACTTAGTTAAGTATCTTTTAATTATAGTTTAATCAGTGAATTCAAGATGATTACAACAAGCAACATTATATTTATTTGTACACTTTTTTATTAATTTTTGTCTTGCTTTTAATAATTTTTAACAACAATGTTAGAAGTATTGTAGGTGATGTGTAAAAGTTGCTATACTATATATGGGGCTAACAACAGTTACTTAGCTTTTACAATGATGTAATATATTGCATTATATTCAAATAGCATTGTCATCACGTAACCTTCACAAATAGATATTTATTAATTAAAGTTACATTATACTACATGTTGCAATATTACAGGAAGTTATGGCACTGTTTATCTTACCTGGTTTCTGGTTTGGAATCCAACACTTAAGCCTTATTCAGATTTATATGGAAAAAATCTTTCTAAATATTAATTGACAAGTACAATGTAGAATTTAAAAAAATATATATAGACCTATAGTGGTAACAATTTATGATCCCACAGTAACAATTTAACTGTCTTGCAGAAAAATTCCAGAAAATTAACAAAAATATCAAAAAATGCCCTGGTATGAACCCTGGTTGCAACAGAAATTAATACCCGTTAAACATTTACTGACTTAACGCCAAAGTAATGTTTATAGACTTCTATTAAGAAGTAATAGCTTCAATTTCAATTCAGAGCATAGACTTTATTATGTTTACTAATTTAGATTAGTCAGATATTATACTTTATTTTATTTTGAAATTGATTAAAATCTAATGTTTCCTTTTTTTGTGTAAGCAATTTAAATTAAAATATATTTTTAAAAAACAAATAAGAAAGGTAAATCCCAAATATACTTACTTCTATATGACTGAGAAGTGCGTCACCCAGAGACTGTGTGGTTGAGGAACAGTACTGGCGATCAGGACTTCCTGGAGATCTTGGCCCCGCATCCACATAATGCCTCAAGTCACAATACTGCCATTAAAACAAAACAATATTACTATTTGGTGATAATTAATTCGAGGAAAAAATTTTATACATAATTTAAAGTAATTCACAAAATGTAATTTATATAAAATAAAATTTTGCTTTTCAAAGGTAAGGAAAGAAAATAAATAATTTTGGTGAGGAATACTTCATAGGTATAGCTTGTAAGCAGGTTCAACAATAATTCATCATTCCAAAGTCGTTTCACTACCTCACTTTAGTCCTGATTGGTAGTTATCATAACCTAAGACCCTACTCAGAATTACAATCTGATCAGTAATCACACAGCCCAGTACATTCATAACCTTCTAAAATCACTTTTCATTCCAAAAACTATTCATCTCATTTGAACTCAAGTTTTCTAGACAAAGAATTATCTCCATTACCTTTGTTAAAATTTGAAATGTTTCAGTTGCAACTTCTGAAATTGAAATCTGAAATGATTCTTTCTCGCATTTCCAACAGAATGCAACTGAATCTTATATGGTGGTAAATCCTTTGCAATGGTCAACCTTATAGCATTGAAAATAAATAACTCTAACTTATCAAAATAAAACAACTCCAACACAATAAAAAAAAATCATTTTACACATCCATTTGTAAACAATGTACTGTATTTGCTTTGTTAGTGTTTTGTGTGTACAACCTTTCAGAAACAAGTCTTCTTGTTAAAAAAAGAGAAGCAAATTACAGGTTTGAATTATTGCTAATGGTGAAATGCAACTATTGTCAGAAGAAAAGGATAATTTCCATACAAACATTCTCCTTTGCTCTGGAATGAAATATAGTATTTAAGTTATTGTAAAAAAAGTACAATATGCATTAGATTGGTCTGATTGAGGCTAAGACCCAGTCGGTTAAGCATTTGGCTGGTTGATGCAAAGGTTTTTTGTAGAAAAAACCAATCAAAACATTCTACATAATCCACCAGGTGTCAGAAATTAAAAACTATATAAGAAATTGAAGCAAAACAAAAATTATAAATTAAAATTAACATAAACGTTTAAAAGTAATGTAACTACTGTACTGTATAATTTTTTTGAAAAAAAATCAATAATTTTTGTTGTTGTTTATCTTTAAAAGATTTTTCAAAGCAAAGTCTCTCCATATTCATATGCTCAAATTTCATCACTAACATTTAATGGTAACTTTTCCAATGTTAAACTCAAGAGTCTTTATAGCTCTTTCAATTAGGTCTGAATTATGTTTCTGTTACCCTAGCTCATACATTTTGCTTTACAAGATTTTAACAGGTCAAAGAAAAGAATATGGATGGACCTAGTTTCTTCTCCCCTCTTTAGAAATAAATATGAACTGACATTATTTGAATAAAGTTACTGCAATAACGCAACTGTAGATACTGTTGGGGTAATTTCCTAGAAATATGAAACTCATTCTCCTATTGCGCCTGCCATAATCTTTTAAACTCTTAATTATGTTGTAGAAAGTAGAAATAATAAGCAAATATTTATGATTTATTTTAGTTTACAAATACTATTAGCAATATTAGCTGTTTGAGCCCAGCCTTGCTGGGGGCTATTAAATCACCCAAAAGTTCTAGTTTTATTGTCCATTTAGGGCTGATTTTAAAATAATTATTGAAATTAAGTTTGCTTAGGAAATAAGTAAATTATAAAAAAGTTAGTTTTTCATTCAGAACTAATAAATTTTGAACTATAATTACCTTGATAAAAAAGTCATATAACTAGTTTTTTTGTAATGGCTTAGAACATGAATATTGTTCAATCTTAAAATTAAAATTTTATGAACATTAAAAAATATTTTTCTAAAAAACTTAATTTAAAATTTCAAACAAAGAGTAAACAAATATTCTAAATCATTAATGACAACTGTTAATAACAAGCCAATAACTTTACAAAAGATTATGGGGATTTGAAGGTGGCTTACTCAGAATTCTGTCACACAATCTTTTTACGCAATTGTTGGAACAAGCTAAATACTATTTAGTTATAATTTACACTTAAATTCCATCAATCTTTAATTTTTAAAGAACAAAATCAAGCAGTTAAACAATACTCCCTAAACTCAAGTTTTCCGAAGTTTATTAGTCTAAGTAATAATATGTAATAAATTTGACTAAAACTCAACATTTTTTTTTATCTTGGACCAAAATACCAAAATAAAAAAACTCAATTATCAAACATCATAGGAGCTCTAGCAGTGTCATATTCAATTAAGCACAAAACATCAAATTTGTGTAGATAGGTCTACAATAAATGTTAATCTGAGGACAGATTGGTGCAAGATTTCTTACTAGGTGCTCTACTGTCACATTATTTGAAAAAGGTTGGTTGTGTGCTATGTAATGTTGAGGGTGTTGGCTTCAAAATGTATGTGGTCATTTAATATGTAATCTGTTGCGTAGTGTTTTCTAAAGTTGTAAGTTTTTTACTTTGTTTTATACGTGGAGAATGTTTAAATTAGTATGTATGTCTGTGTGTGTGTGTGTTGAACGTCTTTTAGGTGTGTTGCGTAGCTGGATTTTTGGTTTCTTTGGGAAATGTGTTCTTCAAAGCGTGTGTAAAATGACCTACTGGTTTGGCCAATATAATAGCTGGGACAGTTGTTACATGTTAATACCTGATAGATTGCATTTGTCTGTTTTTGAAAGGGTTGTATGCACTGTCTTAAAGTGTTTGTTGTTTTGTAAGATATTTGGTAATGAAGTTTTTTGAATGTGGAATATATTTTGTGTGTGTTTTTGTTGTGGTAGGTGAGGGATATGTATTTGTTGTTTTTTTGTGGTTTGTCAGCGTGGCCATTTGGTGATGTTGTTTATGTTTAATTTTAATGTGTGATGAGAAGTGGGCCTAACCTGTTTCAGCTGTACATTTTGAATCTTGTGTTTGCCGTTATATAAAACCACTGTTGTTAGTTTCACTGTCTTATTCACTCAATTTGTTCCGTTTCTGGCCCGCCACTGCGTTCCAGCAAGCCTATGTGTAGTAGCCAAAATGACCAACCGTGTTATACTGTTTTCTTGTATACCCTTAACGTTTAACGCCAGAACCGCCTCAACCGAAAGGATCTCCGCAGGAAACTACTCGCAAGAAGGACTTCAGCCTTAACAAAGTTATGTCGCATAATAGTAGAAGTGTATAACAGTTCTAAATTCAGTGAAAGTCAACTTTTAAGTGCTCACTTTAATATTCCATCTTTGCCCTTTGTTTCATCTCATCTCAGTATTGCTCGCTTTCGTGTTAAACCGCCGCCTGTTTTAATAACCGCAATTTCATACTAATTAACCGCATTTTGTCTTCAAGTGAACCCCTTAGTTCCAGTTAATAGATTGTGCCCATGGTGTAAGATTGCGTTAAAGGTGTGTTAGGGTAAAACCCCAAATTAAATCGCTGACGAATTATAGGTTTAAGTATTATTATTATTATTATTATTATTATACTAAACACACACAAAATATTTCACTATGGACAAGGTATGTAGACGATATACTTGTAATATACCAACCTACCATTCACAACGAACACATCATAATATTAAACAAATTAAATACATACAACGAAAACATACAATTCACCGTTGAAACAGAAACAAATAGAACAATCAACTATCTCGACATCACATTAAATATAAATAATAATAAAATAGAAACTACAGTATACAGAACCTACTTCCAACAACACCACAATACACTACAAATCTAACCTCCCCTGGACACACAAAATTAACACTTACAGTAACATGATAAATAAAGAATTAGATAACATTACAAAAATAGCAATAGAAAATGGATACAACAAACACCTTATAAAAAATATATACAATAAATTCACAAAAAAACCTAACCTCAACACAACACTACAACCGGAACACAAAAATAATAAAAATTAAAAAAATCTACCTAAAATATAAATACACCAATAACAAAATAGAAAAAATAACACATATATACAACAAAGAATACTACACTCCAACATACAAACCAAACAACAAAATAATAAAATATCTTAATAACACAAACCACAAAACAAATTCAGAAAAACATAACCTATCAGGAATTTACAATATTACATGTAACAACTGTAACGCATTTTACATAGGGAAAACAACCAGATCATTTAAAATAAGATTTGAAGAACATTATAGAGCATTCAAAAACAAAAATTCTAAAGTATCAAATGTTGCAGCACACATAATATCACATAGACATGAAATAACAAATTACGAAAATAACCTAACCATACTTGAAATAAATAATAGCCCAATTGAACTAAACTCATTAGAAAAATACCAAATTTATAAACACATACACAACAATTTAATGAATCTACAACAACATATACAAAACACATACTATTCAAAAACATAATACACAAGACTCAAGAGGAAACGTATATGACGTCTACAATTACCAACACGACGGACCGAACATCCGCACCAGAAAAATTAAGAAAAAGTAATCAGTGATTTGACAATGGTCAAGTGACGGAAAGGCGCCTCATCACTCAAGGTAAAATTGCACTTAATGGTGAATAAAATTACTTACAATAGTAATATATTAACTTCATATATGCATATATATTAAATATAACTTAGATAAAATGTAGATATTTTTACAATAATTTCCTCTGCAGATGATTGCTTTGCAATTGAAATATGTAGAAGGGTTTAAATCAGGGGTTCACAACCCGCTGCCCCCACTTGTTTTTTTGCCATCCGCAGACCGCTCTAAGATATTACTCTTGAATTTAGGATTTTATGTCAATATTATGTCATATG
The DNA here is from genome assembly GCA_036971475.1 of Prosapia bicincta. Taxonomy (NCBI): domain Eukaryota; kingdom Metazoa; phylum Arthropoda; class Insecta; order Hemiptera; family Cercopidae; genus Prosapia; species Prosapia bicincta. Next base: position 78,186,229 of record JBAIZL010000004.1, on the reverse strand, counting down.
AACAAATTAAACAGCAAACTTCAAGGCAAAGACAATTTAATTGCCTTGTGTGCAATGTCCTTGAAGTACAATGTTATTATTGAGATCAGATTTCAACACATTAATAAATTTTATAAGTTTGTTGAAGTCTTATCATCGCCTTTCAGTGTTGATTGTATGGATGGACCAGATAATATTAAAATGGAACTATTTTGCAGCACATGATTCAGTTAAAGCATGATTCTGTGAAGTTTCATTATTAATTAGGTTTCTACAAAAATTACTTGCCTCTAGAAATGGTTAATCTGCGAGAAGTATTTTTAAAAATTTTGGGTTTGTTCAGTAATACTTTTATTTGTGAGCATGCTTTTTTGTAAATGAAAACTAATAAATCTAAAGCTTGTTTGCTTTTTCCTGACAGTCACTTGGAATCAACTTTAAAAATTGCAACCATAAACATTGAATAGTTATCAAAAGGAAAACAGTGCTAAATTTTCTGCTAAAATAAACATTTTTCAGACTCCACTTTATATTAATAACATTTTCAAATTGAAAATGGTTTCATTTTTTAACCCTGATGTAATATCAATATTGCAACATTATAAAGATAATAAAGACAATTGTTTTATTCCTTTAACCTTGATTGTAAGCAGGAAAGTTTTCCGAAAACTTTGGTGTGAAAATTGGGAAAAAGAGTCTACTGGTCGACACCTTTACCAGCTCCAACCAGAACTACCAGTCGAGGACAAATATAGGGAAGTAGCACGATCAATAGCATCTTTTGCTGCCAGAGCAAGAACCGGCCATCTGGTGACACAGGAGTACCTATTTCGTTTTAATCTCACAGAGTCTCCGTTGTGTGCACTCTGCTGTGTGGAGAGCGAAACAATTGAACACATCCTGCTGAACTGCCCTTGCCCATTACCTACAAGAGACATCCTCAGACCAATTGTGACAAAGTGGCAAGATATTCTAGTTAAGAAGAACTGTGGCCATAGCATCATATGTATATCGTGGACATCGGGCCACTATAGTTAAGCTGGACGCCTGCAAGAAGAAGTAAGAAGAAGTAAGTTTAACCTGGATGAAATATCAACATTGGAAACTTATAAAGATAATAAGCAAAATTATTTTATGTTTTGAATTCTGGTGTAAAATTAACATTGCATCATTGGGAAATGTTAATCATCAGGGAATTATTGACATCTGGATACGTAATTACAGGTATGTATGCTAATATATAATATAAAATGGTTGTGTATGTATAGTATTTACGCATATTACAATATAAATGTAGGATATAATTTTGAAAATTTAGGCACAACTTTATATGACGTATTACAGTTGTTGAACTTAATAAATTCAAGTCCTCTGGCTCGGTACAAGAAAAAGAAGCAATTAATTGGCCACTAATCCAAAAAGGCCGTGCACCCATGGTTTAAATAAAGAGTTTTATTAGTAATTGAGAAGAAAATTTTGGATGCACTAAAGAAATGAGAGAGATTTGTTACAGTTGTTGAAAAGCATGGGGTTGGTCACGCTACCATTAATGACATCAGAAAGAACAATGAGAAAATTAAATCTTTCTTGAAGACCAATGACAAAGAAAAATTGTATGGAAAACTAAAAGAAGAACAGATAGTGTCTGTGCCTCTTCAGACAGTATCTCACACCACTGCCGTCGATTCATTTGCAACATCCATTATGTGGGAAAAGTAAAACAGCGTTTCCACAAGTGATATCTTAGTTTTAAAACCACTGAAAGACAGTTTCAAAAGTTTCATTTCAAGCAAAAAACCAGAAGAAAATATACAACTTTTTAAAACCTGCTGAGGAATGTGAATAATGTAAGTTTAAATGATTTTTAAAAACTGTATTGCAGGCTGTTTTTTTAAAAATTTTTGTTACTGTTAATGATAAAGTAACCATTTATTATAAAGTAAAGATCAGTGCATTCATTCTCGTTTCATCATTTCAAGTACAGTACAGGACTATTTTCCTATGTTTTTTTTATTTTTGGGCAATACACATAAATATTGCACGATATAACAGTTTTTAACAGGCCCTCCAGTAATCTGGCAGTATCTCAGCACTATATCTGCCGGATTAGTGAAAGTTTACTGTATACTGAAAACAATATTATATTTCACAGACAACCTGTTTAAATCTACCTCCAGGATTAAATCTGTAGTTGTATTTATTGTGAAGCTTGTTAATACTATGTGATATTGAGGGCTTATTCATAGAAAATTCATGCGATCTGAACACTCTGATGTATTGTAAAACTTAAAAGTAAAGTGGGATAATGCTAAATACACCTTTGAGTTAGGGTGGCAGGTGAGAGACAAGATATTGACATTATTTGTTTAGAAAACGGGGTCTGTGTAGAAGTTTTAATATTAAAACATTGCATGGCTTTCAGACACTGCATTTTTTATGGACCTTGTCTACCACATGAACGAGTTGAATAGCAAGATACAAGGGAAAAATAAAATTATCGATGATATCTGGAGTCAACTTAGAGGTTTTAAACTATAACTTGTATTGTTCCCAAATCAGCTTGGTAAATATAACTTGTCTCACTTTTCGAGGTTGATGTAAACATAAGTATATCTCATTATCAAGGTGATGAAGAATAAAGTCTGAGAAGACTCCATGGTGAATTTGAAGGTTTCAATGTCACTGAAAAAAACGATATTTTCAGTATGCCTTTTAATATGAACTGTGAAACTGCAATTTGAATTAATGGTTTTGTAATGCAACACTTAATTCGCAGTTGTTTCTAAATGTCTCAAAATTAGAGTTCTACAAGTCCTTGTCGAAATCCACATTCCCGTATCTGATATGCCTTGGTCAGAAAGTTGTTTCTATGTTTGCTTTAATGTATATATGAACAGGTGTTTTCTAAAATGAAACTTCGAAAGAGTTGGATCAGAAACAAACTGACAGATGAGCATTCAACTTTTTTTTAAAGAATAAGTGCATCTCAGTTCGTACCAAATTCAAAAACATTTATAAATTACATCACAATTTCATTCATCACATTTCTTTCATTAATATATATTGGTATTACAAAAATTTTTGTAAAAATAAATTTTAATTCCCTGTCTCTTCTTTTCCTTTGATCCCCTCTTTAAAAGGTTTGTGACCATCATTGGGTTGGCAGCTATTATTATGAATGGTCAAAGCAATCCCATCTTACACGATTCCCAAGTTACGCGGTTTTAAATTATGGTGACTCGACTTAAATCGCCATGTGGCTGTCGCATCATAGCGTCGCCAGACTTTGTCTCACTCAGCCCGCATTGTTGCCAAGCACAGTTGTGTATTAGCTTTTGATTGTATTTAGGCCGGTATATTGTGGTGCCGAGTCGAGGGTGAAACACCTATCTAAAGTGAAACACATTATTTCGTGCAAGAGAAAGTTTTTGTGTATTCATTTTATTTATGGACACTTGATAGACTTTACTATGTCATCTAAAAGAAGAAGAAGTGGTTCTTTTGCATTAAATATGAAAAGAATAACATTATCTTTGGAACGTAATCTTGATATTATCAGAGAATTCAATGCAAAAATAAAAATTTGGAATTAGCAAAGAAGTTTGATCTGCTGGAATCAACAGTTAGAACAATTATCAAAAGTAAAAAACAAATTCTCGAAGCTGTGAAAATGCCCAACCTTTAAATTCAACCATCATTTGTAAACATCATGATATTATTGCTGAGATGGAAACAATATTAAAATTATGGTAACTGTAACTGTCACAGCATTCCAGAGGGTGGAGGCAGCAAGTGCTGATAAAAAAATTGCATCCCTCTTTCCAGAAAAACTGAAAGCTATGATAGACAGATTTTGACAGTGATGGTTGGCGCAAATGCAGCTGGTGACTGTAAGTTGCAACCTCTCATAGTTTATCGCTCAGAAAACCAAGGGCATTAAAAAAATATTTCTAAAGCTAGCTTGCCCTTGATTTGAAGGTCGAATCCGAAGGCTTGTGTAACAGCTTCCCTTTTTGAGGACTGGTTTGGCCATCACTTCATACCTCAAGTCGAACGTTATTGTTGGTCTGAACTGTTGTTGAGTTGTGAAGAAATTCTGCATGAGAAGAAACAGCTTCAATTCATCAAGATTTTATGAAGCCTTCTATGTCAAAATAACTTCTGTTTTACTTACTTCTTTGCATTATGTATATGTATTATGTAATTTTTAGTTTTATTTTGTATTTAAGATATTCAATACATACACATTTTTCTTCTAAATTATTGGTTTATTTAGTCTTTGGTCCCAATTAAACATGATTTCTATGTGATTGTATGTAGAATTATACCTCGACTTTCACAAACTCTGCGTACACAGTTTTTGCTTGGTCCCACCTCACATTAGATACGAGGTATTACTGTACTTTAATGTAGGTTTAATTTAGAATATAAAGCCTATACTTGTAATGTCACTTACATCTCCATGTGCTGTGGAAACTGTAGTGGTTGGTGAATACATGCTGCTATTAGATGGGGAACACGCTTGGCAACTGTCCTCTTCTTTTTTGATATGTGATGCTGTGATCAACCCTGTCGGGCTGTCTCTTGACATCATCGACACCTGCAACAAACACACAATACAAATGTCTTGATCAGCTGATGAGTTAAAAATTTCTTTCTCTAAATTGAAGAAATATCTACTTGTAGCATATGAGGAGATACATTTCAAAAAAAAAAAATTACAGGATTTAGTACAGTAAATAATATAAAGAGTAGAAGAAGAATACATTAACCATAATTAACCATATAACCATAACTTGTTTGAATTTTCAAAATTAAAAAAAAATTCAATTCTTTTAACACAATTTTGTTTGTTATTTTAAAATTATGAACAAAACATTGAATGATGTTCTTCTAATTATTATAAACAGTGTCATACCCTTTCAACCATAAAAGATTTTGTGTAATTAATATCCTGATTACATGTTTCAGATCTTCTATAGTGTGTAATTTATTTACAAAAGTCCCTTATATGAGACATCACAAAAATATTGCTAACCAACCAGTGAAGCAGGAGATCATCCTCTGGCAGAACATGTCTTAAAAACTACTGTAACAGTAACTTTTTTTAAAAACAAAAGAGAAAGAAAGCAAATAAATCCATTTACTATTTATACCAGAAATGCATATGGTATACAGTAATCTTAAGAAAATAACCAAGGAAAGCAATGATAAGTATGAATATACCTAAAAGACATAAACAATCAGTGAAATGTATGTATTAGAGTAATAATTCATTCTTTAGGATTTAACCGAGTAATTGTTTTTACATACAAACCGCTATTCATATAGTAATGATGAATAATTATTTAAAATATCAATTAGGCATTTTAATTTTCATTTTTTTAAAATAAAATAATTCAATAAACTGAGACTACAAAACTATATCAATTAACACTGGTTTGCCATATAATAACCGCAATACATTAAACGTCTGACAATAGGATTTATTTATTAAATATTTGATGTAGTGATAAATTACATTTCATACATTTAGTTTATTATTACGTAATATAACATTAAAGTATAATCTCTTTGTAAATTACTCCAATAAGCAGTGATTTAAACTGTGGCAGTGTAAAATATTGATTGTTTACTATGCCAAAAAAAAAAAAATTATTAGTTGGAAAGCACTAAATGGGTGAAGACAACTGTAAATAAATTATAAAACAATATTTAATTAATATATATGGGCATTACAGTATTAAAAAAATTAGAACTAGATTATCAGTCAATTACTCATGAAGATTAAAAAATATTGAAATATCTTGATGTAAAAATACTTTCATGTTATATGACCATATATATATATATATATATATATATATATATATATATATATATATATATACATACTGTACCTCTGAATGTTTCGAAGGTATGGCTATAGTTGGGCTAACAGAGAAAATTAATATTAATTGTTGGATAAAGTTAATATGACAAGTAAAGTGGCTTCCATTGGTTGTTTTAATATTTATAAAACTATTTCTCAAAGTTAGCGATTCTTTAATTTAAAGGAGACATGAAGGATAAAGCGAACTATTATAGACAACTTCGGGACTAAAATCAACAGAGTAATGTCAAAGTGGACTAATCTTCCAAAGATCTTCATGCCGACACCATTTCCTATAGTAGCACTTAATTTTATGATTTGGTCGTTTCGGGAAATGTGTCCTGTTGTCAACTCAGATCGTTAACCAACCTCTTGATTATTATAAGGACATATTTCCTGAAATGCACATCCCTAACAACCATAAAATTAAGAGCTACAATAATGAAGTGTAGGATATGTACAAGTGTTTTTAGTTGAACACTAATACCTAGTGTGAAGATGGAATCTATTAATATAAAAATTTATATTTTTAAACTCTAATCTGCCATTTTGGTTATCAAATTTCAAATATTATTTATTAAATTGATATAAATTTTAGTTTCATAACAAGAAAAAAACCATTAAATAGAATAATTCTAGTAATCATCCAAGCTTACAAAACCGAACTATATATAACATATATTTTATTGCTAATTTAATTTATTGTTGTTCCCATAATCTAAGCAATTTTTAATATAATTAAAACCACTTTGCTTATTTTGTTGCTTTTATTTAACATTACAGTACTGCCAAGATGAAGGTAAAATTACTACATTTTTTTAATTATTAGGTTATACAATAGGGGGTTCTTTATAAAATTTATGTGTAGAAAACAAGAATATTCATTAAATCAAATGCTCAAAGCTTTACTAATTTAGCATATTGATAAGATTAGACTTTTAGCTTTACACACAGCTAAAACAAACTCAGTTTGTTTTAACGTTCTATAAAGCACATTTATATTGAAAGATATTTAACAAGAAAAAGGTAACCTATAATTTATATGCATATATACAACACTTTTCTTGCATAAACATTTTCAATTTCACATATATTAATGACTTATACTTAGCAAAAAATGAAATAGCATTATTCTTATGAAAAGCTGTTACCTATAAAAGCATCATTCAGTCACTTATGGTTTTTAAAAAAAATTTTTTGACGAAAAATCAATTTTAGTTTTCATTGCCAATCAACAGTAAAAAGTAAGATGATTTAAAAAACAATCTTCATTAAAAAATAAAAATAATCGGTCAAATAGTTTTCGAGATTTTTGCGGACAAACAAAAACTGTTTCTTTATATAATAGTAAGATTATATATAATTCTTACTTAGGTCAACAAAGAAAAATTTATTTTTGTTATTTTTATTAAATAATTACAATTAAATAAATAAAGTAGCATAACCTATGTGTTAAAACAGCTGTTATACCACATAACCTATAACACAAAATCAGCTGATTTATGAAATCACATGTTATCGCTTATTTTAAACCAAATGGAACGTAATAGTTGTATTGCATACCTTGCCCCTTTTGTGAAAAGATTTTCTCCTATATAAAACTAAAATGGATTCATTATTAAATTTAATTAGCTAATGAATATTTGAAAAAGTGTATTAACAAAAAATGTCATCGACTACAATATTTAAAAAATGTATTTGAACTTGAGTTGATGAATGAAAAAATAATCAGGTGATATGTGAAATAGTCAGACTTTTAACATTCTTACAAGTAATCTGTACAATAAATCCAATAAGGTGGACAATAAAATGCAATAAAGGCACAAGTATGCATAGGCCTTTATAAAAGGAAATACGTTGTCAATACCACATTATATTTATTTCTACACAAATGTCTTAACGGATTATTAGAGATTCGATGATATCCGGTGTACCGTTTAGTTCCAGAATGAATCACAGCTCGATCAGCTGTCAGATTCAAGGTCAATATCGATCTACTGTCATATTATACATGATAGCTGTGCTATCCTTTCACGGCCTCAATTCAAGTACCATTACTTCAAATGTTTTATTACATGGTTAAGGGCGTATTAAGGCTATTATGACAGTAGATTTTAGAGATGCGAATACTGTAATTGTAATTCAAATTAAAAGAGGAACTATGCATTGGTTTACGAGATAGGTGTTAAATTAAGGCTGAAATTTGTCTGAGATATGTTCATTTCTGATAGTTTTTTTTTTTTTTTTTGTAGATTTAAGGTGATCATTGAGTTTTAGGGGCGGATCAGTCAGGTAGATTTATTAAAATTTTACTGAAAAACTATTCGAATGTAGATTAATACTGATTTTACTGGAAAAGGTGTAAATAATGAAGTCATCAAGGCGGGAACACTGGGAAGCCTAAGTATTGTGTTGAAATTAAAACCTTGCCGAGCTTCTGGAGAAAATCCGCAAGGTCGAGCTAGCATCATAAAGTTACGAGTGTTTATCAATATTTTGAATCCTGACAATTTTAGGCTTGTTTTTTTAAAATTTATTTTCAAAACTATAGATAATATTGCGATGTAAATGTTTGTTAAAATAAAAAAATATATTTACACTAAAAAATATTAAATATCCAATAAATACTTTTGGATTTCTTTCTTATTCGAAAAACATTGATAAATCACTCAATTTTATGCAAAAATGATAGGAGCTTTCAGGGTCAATTTAGATTATTAACGTCTGAAAAACCTGGGAAGGGTTGTGAGTAAAAATGGTTAAGGTAATGATATAAAATCAATATGGTTGAATGAGGGGATGGATGGTCATTGTGAAAGAACGGAAACATAAATAGATTTGCTTCTGACAAGGTCATTACTGACTAGCTTACACGTTTTATTCCCATGCAGAAAAGAGGAATCATACATAAAAGAGAAATAAGGAGGGGACATCAAGTCCCCCTGATAACGGAAGGAAATAAATGTCAAGCGTTGGCAGGGTCACTTATTTGAAGTAGACTTACTCTCTGAAAAAATAATACTGACGAGTCTACCTTTTATATCCTTATCTAGAAAAGAGAAACGATAGTTGTGACAAACCTGAAGAGGGGCATGAAGGTCCCCTGATAGCAGAAGGAGATATATGCCAAGCGTTGGGAGGGTCTCTTATCTGAAGTAGATTTACTTTCTAACAAGTTAATACAGACCTGTTTACCTATATCCTAATGTTGAAAAGATTAAGGATAGTGGCGACAGACCTGAAGAGGGGCATGAAGGCCCCTTGATAACAGAAGGAGATATATGCCAAGCGTTGGGAGGGTCTCTTATCTGAAGTAGATTTACTTTCTAACAAGTTAATACAGACCTGTTTACCTATATCCTAATGTTGAAAAGATTAAGGATAGTGGCGACAGACCTGAAGAGGGGCATGAAGGCCCCTTGATAACAGAAGGAGATATATGCCAAGCGTTGGGAGGGTCTCTTATCTGAAGTAGATTTACTTTCTAACAAGTTAATACAGACCTGTTTACCTATATCCTAATGTTGAAAAGATTAAGGATAGTGGCGACAGGCCTGAAGAGGGGCATGAAGGCCCCTTGATAACAGAAGGAGATATATGCCACGTGTTGGCAGGGTCTCTTATCTGAAGTAGATTTACTTTCTAACAAGTTAATACAGACCTGTTTACCTATATCCTAATGTTGAAAAGATTAAGGATAGTGGCGACAGACCTGAAGAGGGGCATGAAGGCCCCTTGATAACAGAAGGAGATATATGCCAAGCGTTGGGAGGGTCTCTTATCTGAAGTAGATTTACTTTCTAACAAGTTAATACAGACCTGTTTACCTATATCCTAATGTTGAAAAGATTAAGGATAGTGGCGACAGACCTGAAGAGCGGCATGAAGGTCCCCTGATAGCAGAAGGAGATATATGCCAAGCGTTGGCAGGGTCTCTTATCTGAAGTAGATTTACTTTTTAACAAGTTAATACAGACCTGTTTACCTATATCCTAATGTTGAAAAGATTAAGGATAGTGGCGACAGGCCTGAAGAGGGGCATGAAGGCCCCTTGATAACAGAAGGAGATATATGCCACGTGTTGGCAGGGTCTCTTATCTGAAGTAGATTTACTTTCTAACAAGTTAATACAGACCTGTTTACCTATATCCTAATGTTGAAAAGATTAAGGATAGTGGCGACAGACCTGAAGAGGGGCATGAAGGCCCCTTGATAACAGAAGGAGATATATGCCAAGCGTTGGGAGGGTCTCTTATCTGAAGTAGATTTACTTTCTAACAAGTTAATACAGACCTGTTTACCTATATCCTAATGTTGAAAAGATTAAGGATAGTGGCGACAGACCTGAAGAGGGGCATGAAGGCCCCTTGATAACAGAAGGAGATATATGCCAAGCGTTGGGAGGGTCTCTTATCTGAAGTAGATTTACTTTCTAACAAGTTAATACAGACCTGTTTACCTATATCCTAATGTTGAAAAGATTAAGGATAGTGGCGACAGACCTGAAGAGCGGCATGAAGGTCCCCTGATAGCAGAAGGAGATATATGCCAAGCGTTGGCAGGGTCTCTTATCTGAAGTAGATTTACTTTTTAACAAGTTAATACAGACCTGTTTACCTATATCCTAATGTTGAAAAGATTAAGGATAGTGGCGACAGGCCTGAAGAGGGGCATGAAGGCCCCTTGATAACAGAAGGAGATATATGCCACGTGTTGGCAGGGTCTCTTATCTGAAGTAGATTTACTTTCTAACAAGTTAATACAGACCTGTTTACCTATATCCTAATGTTGAAAAGATTAAGGATAGTGGCGACAGACCTGAAGAGGGGCATGAAGGCCCCTTGATAACAGAAGGAGATATATGCCACGTGTTGGCAGGGTCTCTTATCTGAAGTAGATTTACTTTTTAACAAGTTAATACAGACCTGTTTACCTATATCCTAATGTTGAAAAGATTAAGGATAGTGGCGACAGACCTGAAGAGCGGCATGAAGGTCCCCTGATAGCAGAAGGAGATATATGCCAAGCGTTGGCAGGGTCTCTTATCTGAAGTAGATTTACTTTTTAACAAGTTAATACAGACCTGTTTACCTATATCCTAATGTTGAAAAGATTAAGGATAGTGGCGACAGGCCTGAAGAGGGGCATGAAGGCCCCTTGATAACAGAAGGAGATATATGCCACGTGTTGGCAGGGTCTCTTATCTGAAGTAGATTTACTTTCTAACAAGTTAATACAGACCTGTTTACCTATATCCTAATGTTGAAAAGATTAAGGATAGTGGCGACAGACCTGAAGAGGGGCATGAAGGCCCCTTGATAACAGAAGGAGATATATGCCAAGCGTTGGGAGGGTCTCTTATCTGAAGTAGATTTACTTTCTAACAAGTTAATACAGACCTGTTTACCTATATCCTAATGTTGAAAAGATTAAGGATAGTGGCGACAGACCTGAAGAGGGGCATGAAGGCCCCTTGATAACAGAAGGAGATATATGCCAAGCGTTGGGAGGGTCTCTTATCTGAAGTAGATTTACTTTCTAACAAGTTAATACAGACCTGTTTACCTATATCCTAATGTTGAAAAGATTAAGGATAGTGGCGACAGACCTGAAGAGCGGCATGAAGGTCCCCTGATAGCAGAAGGAGATATATGCCAAGCGTTGGCAGGGTCTCTTATCTGAAGTAGATTTACTTTTTAACAAGTCAATACAGACCTGTTTACCTATATCCTAATGTTGAAAAGATTAAGGATAGTGGCGACAGGCCTGAAGAGGGGCATGAAGGCCCCTTGATAACAGAAGGAGATATATGCCACGTGTTGGCAGGGTCTCTTATCTGAAGTAGATTTACTTTCTAACAAGTTAATACAGACCTGTTTACCTATATCCTAATGTTGAAAAGATTAAGGATAGTGGCGACAGGCCTGAAGAGGGGCATGAAGGCCCCTTGATAACAGAAGGAGATATATGCCACGTGTTGGCAGGGTCTCTTATCTGAAGTAGATTTACTTTCTAACAAGTTAATACAGACCTGTTTACCTATATCCTAATGTTGAAAAGATTAAGGATAGTGGCGACAGGCCTGAAGAGCGGCATGAAGGTCCCTTGATAACAGAAGGAGATATATGCCACGTGTTGGCAGGGTCTCTTATCTGAAGTAGATTTACTTTCTAACAAGTTAATACAGACCTGTTTACCTATATCCTAATGTTGAAAAGATTAAGGATAGTGGCGACAGGCCTGAAGAGGGGCATGAAGGCCCCTTGATAACAGAAGGAGATATATGCCACGTGTTGGCAGGGTCTCTTATCTGAAGTAGATTTACTTTCTAACAAGTTAATACAGACCTGTTTACCTATATCCTAATGTTGAAAAGATTAAGGATAGTGGCGACAGGCCTGAAGAGGGGCATGAAGGCCCCTTGATAACAGAAGGAGATATATGCCACGTGTTGGCAGGGTCTCTTATCTGAAGTAGATTTACTTTCTAACAAGTTAATACAGACCTGTTTACCTATATCCTAATGTTGAAAAGATTAAGGATAGTGGCGACAGGCCTGAAGAGCGGCATGAAGGTCCCTTGATAACAGAAGGAGATATATGCCACGTGTTGGCAGGGTCTCTTATCTGAAGTAGATTTACTTTCTAACAAGTTAATACAGACCTGTTTACCTATATCCTAATGTTGAAAAGATTAAGGATAGTGGCGACAGGCCTGAAGAGGGGCATGAAGGCCCCTTGATAACAGAAGGAGATATATGCCACGTGTTGGCAGGGTCTCTTATCTGAAGTAGATTTACTTTCTAACAAGTTAATACAGACCTGTTTACCTATATCCTAATGTTGAAAAGATTAAGGATAGTGGCGACAGACCTGAAGAGCGGCATGAAGGTCCCCTGATAGCAGAAGGAGATATATGCCAAGCGTTGGCAGGGTCTCTTATCTGAAGTAGATTTACTTTTTAACAAGTTAATACAGACCTGTTTACCTATATCCTAATGTTGAAAAGATTAAGGATAGTGGCGACAGGCCTGAAGAGGGGCATGAAGGCCCCTTGATAACAGAAGGAGATATATGCCACGTGTTGGCAGGGTCTCTTATCTGAAGTAGATTTACTTTCTAACAAGTTAATACAGACCTGTTTACCTATATCCTAATGTTGAAAAGATTAAGGATAGTGGCGACAGGCCTGAAGAGGGGCATGAAGGCCCCTTGATAACAGAAGGAGATATATGCCACGTGTTGGCAGGGTCTCTTATCTGAAGTAGATTTACTTTCTAACAAGTTAATACAGACCTGTTTACCTATATCCTAATGTTGAAAAGATTAAGGATAGTGGCGACAGGCCTGAAGAGGGGCATGAAGGCCCCTTGATAACAGAAGGAGATATATGCCACGTGTTGGCAGGGTCTCTTATCTGAAGTAGATTTACTTTCTAACAAGTTAATACAGACCTGTTTACCTATATCCTAATGTTGAAAAGATTAAGGATAGTGGCGACAGGCCTGAAGAGGGGCATGAAGGCCCCTTGATAACAGAAGGAGATATATGCCACGTGTTGGCAGGGTCTCTTATCTGAAGTAGATTTACTTTCTAACAAGTTAATACAGACCTGTTTACCTATATCCTAATGTTGAAAAGATTAAGGATAGTGGCGACAGACCTGAAGAGGGGCATGAAGGCCCCTTGATAACAGAAGGAGATATATGCCACGTGTTGGCAGGGTCTCTTATCTGAAGTAGATTTACTTTCTAACAAGTTAATACAGACCTGTTTACCTATATCCTAATGTTGAAAAGATTAAGGATAGTGGCGACAGACCTGAAGAGGGGCATGAAGGCCCCTTGATAACAGAAGGAGATATATGCCACGTGTTGGCAGGGTCTCTTATCTGAAGTAGATTTACTTTCTAACAAGTTAATACAGACCTGTTTACCTATATCCTAATGTTGAAAAGATTAAGGATAGTGGCGACAGACCTGAAGAGGGGCATGAAGGCCCCTTGATAACAGAAGGAGATATATGCCACGTGTTGGCAGGGTCTCTTATCTGAAGTAGATTTACTTTCTAACAAGTTAATACAGACCTGTTTACCTATATCCTAATGTTGAAAAGATTAAGGATAGTGGCGACAGGCCTGAAGAGGGGCATGAAGGCCCCTTGATAACAGAAGGAGATATATGCCACGTGTTGGCAGGGTCTCTTATCTGAAGTAGATTTACTTTCTAACAAGTTAATACAGACCTGTTTACCTATATCCTAATGTTGAAAAGATTAAGGATAGTGGCGACAGGCCTGAAGAGGGGCATGAAGGCCCCTTGATAACAGAAGGAGATATATGCCACGTGTTGGCAGGGTCTCTTATCTGAAGTAGATTTACTTTCTAACAAGTTAATACAGACCTGTTTACCTATATCCTAATGTTGAAAAGATTAAGGATAGTGGCGACAGACCTGAAGAGGGGCATGAAGGCCCCTTGATAACAGAAGGAGATATATGCCACGTGTTGGCAGGGTCTCTTATCTGAAGTAGATTTACTTTCTAACAAGTTAATACAGACCTGTTTACCTATATCCTAATGTTGAAAAGATTAAGGATAGTGGCGACAGACCTGAAGAGGGGCATGAAGGTTCCCTGATAACAGAAGGAGATATATGCCACGTGTTGGCAGGGTCTCTTATCTGAAGTAGATTTACTTTCTAACAAGTTAATACAGACCTGTTTACCTATATCCTAATGTTGAAAAGATTAAGGATAGTGGCGACAGACCTGAAGAGGGGCATGAAGGCCCCCTGATAACAGGAGATAGATGCCACGCGAAGCCAGGGTCGCCTACCTGGAGTATACCTGATTTTTATTTGAGGTAAAAAGTCTCCAACATACAGTGTGGAATAAAAATGGATAAGAAACGATAGGCTAACTAAGCCATGAGCTTGAAGCTCTCTTTGTCTGAAACAAAGTATTCTCCGCCTCTCTCTTTCTCTCTGCACGCACGCACGCACGCACGCACACACACACACACACACACACACATACACACACACACTGGTGGAATTGCATTGTTCATAATAAAAATTGTCTAACTCCTTTTAAAGGCCGCAAACAGTAACACCTAAATCAGTTTCAATTAAAATTTATGAAAATTTACATAAAGTGTATAATTTAGAGAATAACTAGATCTCTAAAGATTTAAGAGCATCGCCTTCTGAAAGAGTACTTATTTTATTAGTGTTGAAAAAAATTCTTGTTATAAAATAATATTTTATAATTAATTAATCATAAAATATATCATAAAGTATAAAACGAGAATATTCAATATAATAATAAATATAAATAATTTACAATTTTTCGAGTTCTAGAAACACCGAATACTCAATATTTTGAAGGTGTTTAATTGAAAAAAACCTTTGTATCAATTAATATTTCATTATAGTTTTTATATAATTTTACGTTTCTATTTCTGAAATTCTTTTGGCAGTTTAGAGTTATTTGTATCTGTGAATAATTAATACATAATATTTTAATTAAATGTGTAAGTAGTAATGTAAGTGCATACATTTTGTTAATTACCGTAATTACTTACCTAAGAACTCAGTCAGATATTCCATATTCTACTGAAATTGTGGTCATGTGCTATTTAATAAACAGTTTTGTATGGAAAGGAAACAAACAAAATTTTAGACAAATAAAAATAGAAAAGAAAAATAACACCAAAACAAAACATCGATGTAACAGCTGGTCTGATTGCTGGATGGCCTTGAAGAGAAGGAAATGGAAGTAAGGCTAACCTTGAACTTGATGACAAGATGGCGGCCAAGGTCACTAGGCTATTTTAGTTCGTATTAGTGAAGCGAGCAAGGAAAACTAACAGAACATTGTGCTATTAGCAAAAATCACTCTTACCAACCCATCCAAGGGTATTTATTACAGGATATTTAGGGAAATCTATTTAAAATTCAATTAGCGTGATTGAAAAGTATCGCAAAATTATTTTTTGTCTGCAAATAAACGTCCGATAAATAAATGTTTTTAAATATTAACTCGAAACACAAGCGGAGGTGTTATTTGATACCCACTCGAGCCTTGATTACTATTACAATGCCAAGAGACCTTTATTTACATAAGTTCTACACCTATATATCTTTTCCTTTAATATCTCTAAAATCGGTTAGATTTGAAAGGTGCAGCCCTTTTCTGGTGGTATTGGCGCCTCAATATCTGACAGACAGGCAGAAAGAAAGAAAGAGAGAGAGGGAGCGAGGGGATCCATTCCTCTAATTTAAACTTACCAACAATTACTATATCTCCCTTATCCTTGCCGATAAAACAATCCCCAAAGTCTCAATCAAACCGACAGTCAGATAAGGGAAAGAAAGAGATGATTCTGTTCCTAATTTAAACCATCCAAAATTTATCATACTCCATTTCTTGTCCTTACCGGTAAAACAATTTCCACCAAGATCTTAGCTATGAACACACTGACACACATACACATGGTGCAGAATAATTCCCTCATTTTAAAGGAGAAATGTAGGCGTGAAGGAACACTTGAGAAAGTCACAAACAAACTTTAGTTGCAGGTAAAAACGAAAAGACTAAATGCAGAAAAACAACACAGCCTTGAATTATGGATGTACGTGAGCATCTCTATTAAAAGAATCTATTCCAAATATATCTTCTTATGGTCATACACCGTTTACGCATTTTCACTCTATTTCTTCAACAAATACCACAAATGAAATCTATTTTACCAAGTAAGGAAATAACGATCAGAAAACAATTTTGAGCAAGTCAGAGCTTACACCAGACACTTCAAAAAAATGCGTGAAAAATGAAGTGTTCGCGACTAAAGAAATCCATTCTAATCGAAAAATCCATTTTTAGAGCAGATTATTTATGCTGTTTACCTGATTTAACAGCTAATCTACTGTGTATGGCTGATATCATTTCGATAAATTCGAAACGTATCAAACAGTTGAAATTATGAAATGCAATATCTCGACTGACATCACACGTCAGAGATTACCCACGCTGTAAACTCTAATACAATCGGCGGCGTTGTAGCTAGCGAGGCGTGGCCAGACCTAACCTAATAAGGAAATTAGTATCCGTGTTCAGCTGAAATAATATTGCACTGCGACGAAACCAACACATAGTAAACAAACACTGCTTCAACCGAATCGTCTACAATGTAATGTTTCTTAAGTTACCGCAAACCGTGACTTAGAGGATTCGCGTAAATCTAAGGTAAGGGGGGAAGGGTATTCTTATTTACCTGGTTTGCAATACCAAACTTATTGTGACTCACGTGTCCTGTTGCATACGTGAAGTAGATCTATCCTCTAATTTAGGGGCACTCAATATTTTTTTAAACAACGTATCCCTTTTTAATTTTATTACTAAAGCGTATGCATTACGATTTATATTAAATAACTGAAGATGTTCACTTGAGTAAATGAACTAAAAAGGTGGGTCAGGAGGGAATAAATATATTTTTGATGGCTCAAGTAAATGCACCACTTAAGTACGCGACTACCTTTTACATTTATGATCAGAAAAAAACCCCAAACTACGTAACAGAGAAACTAGATAATTAATGTTTCCACTAGGGAAGTTCAATTCTGTTCTTAATTGACAGGTTTAGAACAACTAACAATTATAACTAACGAGAAAATGTGACGTCGCTATTTTGTAACGTTAAAAAAATCGATTAGATACCGTGTACAAAAATTTGAGAAACGTTATGTTCAGCTAGAGATTGAAAAGTGTCTACGCGAAGATGTAAAAAGAAGATAAATTACAAACAAAGAAACAAACTAATTAACTAACTAACTCTCACACACACGCACGCGCGCGCGCGCGCGCGCACACACACACACACACACACACACACACACACACACACACACACACACACACACACACACACACACACACACACACACACACACACACACACACACACACACACACACACACACACACACACACACACACACACACACACACACACACACACACACACACACACACACACACACACACACACACACACACACACACACACACACACACACACACACACACACACACACACACACACACACACACACACACACACACACACACACACACACACACACACACACACACACACACACACACACACACACACACACACACACACACACACACACACACACACACACACACACACACACACACACACACACACACACACACACACACACACACACACACACACACACACACACACACACACACACACACACACACACACACACACACACACACACACACACACACACACACACACACACACACACACACACACACACACACACACACACACACACACACACACACACACACACACACACACACACACACACACACACACACACACACACACACACACACACACACACACACACACACACACACACACACACACACACACACACACACACACACACACACACACACACACACACACACACACACACACACACACACACACACACACACACACACACACACACACACACACACACACACACACACACACACACACACACACACACACACACACACACACACACACACACACACACACACACACACACACACACACACACACACACACACACACACACACACACACACACACACACACACACACACACACACACACACACACACACACACACAAATACCCCAACTGCCGGTACAGACGTGTAAATACAGGTATAAACAAACGATATGGATGTGTATCGACGTATAAATACAGGTATAAACAAACGATATGGATGTGTATCTTAAATAAAACTACCAACAGCTGGTACAGATGTGAAAATACAGCTATAATTGCAGTAGAGAAATCTATCAACAGCAGTACAGGTGTAAATAATGTTATCAACAGTAGTTCAGGTTTAAATACAGCTATCAACAGCTGGTACAGTTCTGTAAATATAGATATAATTATAGTACAGAAATGTGCACAGAGCTATCAACAGCAGTTCAGGTGTAAATACAGCTATCAACAGCAATACAAATTTAACTACAAATACAAATAATAGCCGGTACTGTCGTGTAAATAGATCAATTTCTGGTACAGATCTGTCAATACAGCTGTCAGCTCCCGGTACAGATTTAAATATACCTGACATTTACTTCCACTTTCAGTAAGAAGTGTATACAACAGCTATCAACAGAGTACCTACAGTATAAATACAATAAAATAGAGAAATGTAAATACTGCTATCTACAACAGGCACAGATATAGTTAGAGCACAGAAATATATGCATAGACAACAGCAGTAGCTACAGATATCAACAGAAATACAAATATAACTACAGATACCAATAACAGCCAGTACTGTCGTGTAAATAAATCAATTGCTAGTACAGATCTGTAAATACAGGTGTCAGCTCTCAGTAAGAAGTGTATACAACAGCTATCAACAGAGTACTTAAAGTATAAATACAATAAATGAAGTAGAGAAATGTAAATACTGATATCTACAACAGGCACAGATATAGTTAAAGCACAGAAATATACACACAGCCAACAACAAAAGTAACTACAGCTGCCAACAACCAATACAAATGTGAAAATACATCTATCAATTTCTGTTACAGTTGTGTAATCTATCAACAGCCAATGTGATGTAAATATAGCTATCAATCCCCGGTACAGATGTAAAAGTACAGCTATAAATGCAGTATATAAATTTAAACACAACTATCAACAGTAGGTACAGATGTGTAATAGATATAATTACAGTGCAGAAATGTAAACACAACTATCAACAGCAGGTACAGATGTGTAAATAGATATAATTACTGTGCAGAAATGTAAACACAACTATCAACAGCAGGTACAGATGTGTAAATAGATATAATTACAGTGCAGAAATGTAAACACAGCTATCAACAGCAGGTACAGATGTGTAAATAGATATAATTACAGTGCCGAAATGTAAACACATCTATCAACAGCAGGTACAGATGTGTAAATAGATATAATTACAGTGCCGAAATGTAAACACAACTATCAACAGCAGGTACAGATGTGTAAATAGATATAATTACAGTGCAGAAATGTAAACACATCTATCAACTGACATTATTATCTACACTTTACCTGATCCAAGAGTCGGGTTGAAAAATATAATATATTATAAAACTAATCAATAAATACAAAGGAAATGAAATAAGGAAGGCATGCCAAAACTTAAAAAGTAATAAACGTCATTAAAAACTGCAAAGCGATTACGAAAAACGTAAGATACCTGTGCTTTAAGCACTGTCGTCTCTTAACGTCCTGTAAAGAGCTACGTAGAAAGTTTTTTTTTGTAATTTTATCGCAAAACCAAGAAGAAACTAATTTACTTCGAGATTGTTTCCCATAACAGACTGAAAATGTAACTGATCTTCACCAAAACCGTGAGAGACGCAAAGACTAGTAACCACTTTCAATTATGTGCTTGTCGTCTTAATACCACTTCATTATATTTCACATGATACAAATAAAGCAATATCTCCAAGCCCGGATACGCGTACATGTAGTGGACTATGTAATTATAGGTCTCATAGATTACGCGTAGGCTCGTAGATTACGCTATCACTCTTATAATAATAACTTCAAATATAAATCAAATTTAATGAACACTATTTCACATGAAATGCCTGATCTGTTATCACTTGAAAGTTTACGACGAATCTCCACGTTTACAAGCAAAACGGATCAAAGTGTAACTGATATTGCTGTTGAAAACGAAATTGTCTGGATAAAATATCTGTAGAAAAATCAAAACATTCGGGATACATGCTGATAGAACTTTGAGGCAATCATGAAAGGCTAACCCCTTCCTTGTTCGGAATATATAGAAGGCTTATGGGTCACGTGAAGTTATATGAAGCAACTTTATTCAAAGTATACTTACGAGCTTCTTTCGCTTATAAGAACATATACTACAACTGAAACGAAAAAGTGAGAGAAGTAAAAGAAATGACACAGATATAAAATTACAATAAACGTAATGCTAAATTACAAAACTTGAAGAGCACACTACAGAAAAATGGACATCTTTCGAGAATGCAGATGGTCAATCGGATGTTTCGCTACAAGAGGCACAAAATGGGAAAACTTGTATTAGAATGACGGAAATATATTAAGAATAAAATGATGGAGGGGGCTTCAAAAGTAATCTGGAATAACAAGCTATTTTTATTGTCGAGATAAGGTAATGATTGATACTAATGGAAAGGTAAAGGCCTCTGAAATGTCCTAAGAATATCCTGGACCGAACATGTAAACAACGACGGAGCAATGTGTCGATTGAATATGGACAGAGATAAGAATGACGATTGAGAGAAGAAAGCTTGATACTCAGGTCATCTTATGAGGCAAAGTAAACATAGGTGCTTCAATTGATCATTAAAGGGCAAATCAACAGCAACAGGGAACTCTGTACTAAGTAGTTGGTTCCATAACTTGCGACGTGGTTCGGATTGCTATCAGCCTAACTATTCAGATCTCCTGCAGATAAATCAGTCTTGTTACTTTTAATACTGACGTTGAAGAAGAAGAAAAATATGGCGAGCTCTAATACAAAGTTATACAAACAAAATTCATGTAAAAATTAAATTATACACCAAGTAAAAAAAGGAACAATTTACACACGTACGAAATAAGGAGTAGAAACTGCGTCATGAATCTTTTCTATCATAAACAGTGATGGTTAATATGTTTAAGGTTTACACTATCATCTGATGAAGGCTAAGAACGGAAAGTTATGAGAATGTGAGAACTGGTTATCCCTGAATAACGGAGATTTCCTGGACAGAACCAGCCACAAAGAGGCGACACCAGAAGGGATGGGGGGAACAGAAACTTCTCAAACGTGGAAGTTCTTTTGCTGAACAAATGAGTTCTACTTATAATGTTAATCATGTATTGCAGAGTATATGCAGTATCTGATGCTGGGAAGAGCTTCGCTGAGATCGCGAAAGTCCAGTACTTAAGGCATATCATGCTTCATGATAGGAGACATAAACTATGTAGGAGATACTGCAGGGGAAGAAGTGTGGGTGGACGGATGAGTTCTATTTATAATGTTAATCATGTATTGCAGAGTATATGCAGTATCTGATGCTGGGAAGAGCTTCGCTGAGATCGCGAAAGTCCAGTACTTAAGGCATATCATGCTTCATGATAGGAGATATAAACTATGTAGGAGATACTGCAGGGGAAGAAGTGTGGGTGACGAATGAGTTCTATTTATAATGTTAATCATGTATTGAAGAGTATATGCAGTATCTGATGCTGGGAAGAGCTTCGCTGAGATCGCGAAAGTCCAGTACTTCAGGCACATCATGCTTCATGATAGGAGATATAAACTATGTAGGAGATACTGCAGGGGAAGAAGTGTGGGTGGACGGATGAGTTCTATTTATAATGTTAATCATGTATTGCAGAGTATATGCAGTATCTGATGCTGGGAAGAGCTTCGCTGAGATCGCGAAAGTCCAGTACTTAAGGCATATCATGCTTCATGATAGGAGATATAAACTACGTAGGAGATACTGCAGGGGAAGAAGTGTGGGTGACGAATGAGTTCTATTTATAATGTTAATCATGTATTGCAGAGTATATGCAGTATCTGATGCTGGGAAGAGCTTCGCTGAGATCGCGAAAGCCCAGTACTTCGGGCATATCATGCTTCATGATAGGAGATATAAACTATGTAGGAGATACTGCAGGGGAAGAAGTGTGGGTGGACGAATGAGTTCTATGTATAATGTTAATCATGTATTGCAGAGTATATGCAGTATCTGATGCTGGGAAGAGCTTCGCTGAGATCGCGAAAGTCCAGTACTTCAGGCACATCATGCTTCATGATAGGAGATATAAACTATGTAGGAAATACTGCAGGGGAAGAAGTGTGGGTGACGAATGAGTTCTATTTATAATGTTAATCATGTATTGAAGAGTATATGCAGTATCTGATGCTGGGAAGAGCTTCGCTGAGATCGCGAAAGTCCAGTACTTCAGGCACATCATGCTTCATGATAGGAGATATAAACTATGTAGGAGATACTGCAGGGGAAGAAGTGTGGGTGGACGGATGAGTTCTATTTATAATGTTAATCATGTATTGCAGAGTATATGCAGTATCTGATGCTGGGAAGAGCTTCGCTGAGATCGCGAAAGTCCAGTACTTCAGGCACATCATGCTTCATGATAGGAGATATAAACTATGTAGGAAATACTGCAGGGGAAGAAGTGTGGGTGACGAATGAGTTCTATTTATAATGTTAATCATGTATTGAAGAGTATATGCAGTATCTGATGCTGGGAAGAGCTTCGCTGAGATCGCGAAAGCCCAGTACTTAAGGCATATCATGCTTCATGATAGGAGATATAAACTATGTAGGAGATACTGCAGGGGAAGAAGTGTGGGTGACGAATGAGTTCTATTTATAATGTTAATCATGTATTGAAGAGTATATGCAGTATCTGATGCTGGGAAGAGCTTCGCTGAGATCGCGAAAGTCCAGTACTTCAGGCATATCATGCTTAATGATAGGAGATATAAACTATTGTAGGAGATACTGCAGGGGAAGAAGTGTGGGTGGACGAATGAGTTCTATTTATAATGTTAATCATGTATTGCAGAGTATATGCAGTATCTGATGCTGGGAAGAGCTTCACTGAGATCGCGAAAGTCCAGTACTTCAGGCACATCATGCTTCATGATAGGAGATATAACCTATTGTAGGAGATACTGCAGGGGAAGCAGTGTGGGTGGACGAATGAGTTCTATTTATAATGTTAATCATGTATTACAGAGTATATGCAGTATCTGATGCTGGGAAGAGCTTCGCTGAGATCACGAAAGTCCAGTACTTCAGGCACATCATGCTTCATGATAGGAGATATAAACTATGTAGGAAATACTGCAGGGGAAGAAGTGTGGGTGGACGAATGGTATCAAGGTTGAAGAACTTTGAAGTTGATTCTCCGTGAATAGGTTTACCACCCAGCTATTTAGAACGGTAGGTAAAGTAACTGATACGAACGGGTATTTACTGTAGTAAATAACGGGTACTAATAGAAACGGGTAATAAACACTGAACTTTAAATTGCTTTCCATAGGTTTATAAAAAGGATGAAACGTTTTCAATACACAGATAAAATTAGACTATGTCGCTTAAAAATAACAGACGAACACGCCTGAACCGAAAAAAGTATAGAGAAAGTACAGATAGCTTTTTGGAAGTAACCGGAAAGACGTTTCTGGAAAGTAGCGTTCGACTGAAGAAAGACGTTTTCAAAAAATGCGACAGTCAACCCATTGTATTTCGACCCAATAAAGATTGAAAAACTCCTGAGCTTGTATTGTTCAGGGTGAAACACGGAGACGTCTAATGTTCACAGGGTCACCCGAGATATTTCACGACACACATCGTAGTAATAAGTTTAACAGCGAGCAGTTAAAAAGCCATGTCCTGAGATGTTAAAGTTGGCAACAGCTTCTTTCTCAGTTAGTACTCGTGAGTTTTCACTCGTTCTCTGTCACTCAAGCTTCATTTCAACGTTTCATATCTGTTCTTCTTATTCTCCTATGGATAATCCATAGTTTTAATTTTAGCTTTAAAATTTAAATGTTTCTTTGATTGTTTTTTTATTTGTTGGCAAGAGCCTCTACCATCTCATTTCTTTCTTATACGATTCAGGATAAACGAAAATATCAAATGTACATGACGGTATAACATATAAATTATATACTGACACAAAAACTATTTATTTTCCAATAATAAAAATAAACTGTTAATTCCATAAGATGATATTTATTTAGGCATGACCCAGCGAACATTAAACTTCGTAACATTAACATTCAGTTAATTTCTTTCTTATAAGATCCAGGTTAAAGGAAGATATCGAGCGTACATGACGGTATAACATATAAATTATATACTGACAAAAAATAACTATGTAGTGAAAAGCTTGTTATTTTCCAATAATAATAACAATGATAAAAATAAACTGTTAATTCCATAAGATGATATTTATTTAGGCATGACCCAGCGAACATTAAACTTCGTAACATTAACATTCAGTTAATTTCTTTCTTATAAGATCCAGGTTAAAGGAAGATATCGAGCGTACATGACGGTATAACATATAAATTATATACTGACAAAAAATAACTATGTAGTGAAAAGCTTGTTATTTTCCAATAATAATAACAATGATAAAAATAAACTGTTAATTCCATAAGATGATATTTATTTAGGCATGACCCAGCGAACATTAAACTTCGTAACATTAACATTCAGTTAATTTCTTTCTTATAAGATCCAGGTTAAAGGAAGATATCGAGCGTACATGACGGTATAACATATAAATTATATACTGACAAAAAATAACTATGTAGTGAAAAGCTTGTTATTTTCCAATAATAATAACAATGATAAAAACAAACTGTTAATTTCATAAGATTATATTTATTTAGTCATGACCCAGCGAACATTAAACTTCGTAACACTAACATTCAGTTAATTTCTGCGCCGGATTTAGCAAATTTATTCAAACGGATTCCAACACTAAACATGCATTTCCAGGTACGCTTAATTTAGCATATCGGCCGTTTAAAACACATTAGGAAGTTCCTAACAGATACGTTCTAGCGTAATCGTGAAGACAGTGTGGAGGGGGTACGGGAGGAGAGATAAGCTACGTATTGCGCAGGTCAAGGCAGGCTGATTATCAGCTGATAACAATTAAAACAAACTATCATGTTATCGCAAACTCGGCGAGAAACATTACCGATTCCTCGTTTAACAGACTCTCACTATATTTGAAGACAAAATAGTTGCTTTTCCCATACATAGACACTCCGAATAAAGTACAATTTGCTGCTACAACATTTCGTAAACTGTATACAGCTTGTGTTACTGTAATTCTTTGCAATCATGTTTTGTAAAAGCAACGTCCATGATCACGAACAATAAATAATGTTATAGTTTATGAAAAAAAGGCCTCGTACTTCTAAAACAGGTCTGCGGAGGAATAATACAAACAGAAACATTATCTAACCCTTTTGTCCACAACTTTAAAACCGATCTAAGATTTACATAAGAATTTACAAAACTTACACAACAATCAATATAACTTAGAAAGAATTAATATTTATATATTTGACACTATATCTTGCACTATGAATAGCAACTAAAGTGAACAATTTATTGTTTCTAATAAAATATCCAAAAAAGAAGGAATGGTTAGTCATAAACAGTCCATGTTTTACGGACAGACCCGTTGTAGTGCTCCTGTGAATATTACACAATTAAACTTCTTTACAACTAAATAGCTAGCGGCTTCTCCCACATCTCAACTGCGCTTCTCTATTGCCTACCCCTACCAAATATATTTCCAAAGTTGTGCATTTTGTTACCGATAAGGTATCAAATATTAAGTGTTGGCATGAAATCATCTACAACCTGTTTTTGCCCAGATGGATGGCATATGACACAATTACAATAGTAATTGTATTACAAACAATAGTACAGTAATTACAAACCCACAAACAATGAGGTTATTTATTAAATCTTATGCTACCACAGCGTTATATGAGTGTTCATTGCTCCCTACTATTTTATTAAACTTTTTTTTTCAATTCGTTCTGTTATTTCACACTCTCATATATCTTGTACACATTTTCAATCGTTAATAAGATACGTTTTTATTTATCCAATCAAGAACAAAATAAATTTTTCAACTTATAGTGAATGGAAATTGATGTTAATACAGATTTTTAAAGTATTTATTAAATAATTAAATTATAAATATTTGGGGGTCTAGGTCGGCTTCATGTTCGAAGCCTAGCGCTTTGGCACTGAGCCAACTTTCTCATAGCTAGAAATGTACTTCTTAAAGACGTATATGGTTAGCCATGGTTACCACACAATATCATAAATAATACGCTATGAATAAAATGAATGAAACGGATAAAAAAAACAAACTGGATTAACGGTATCGAACATTGCTTCACAAACGGGCAATGTGAAACGAAACTGAAAAGAAACTACAATACAATGCAAGCGTCGAAAAAGAAGAAAGAGTATAAATAGTAACAAACAAAAATAACAGTCCAACACCATACATAGAAAGGAAAATGGAAAATTGCAAGGAAATTCGCTTTCTATTTTGCCATTAAATATTGTTATTCTAACGTAGGCCTATATACAATTATACATATTTATATTAATTTTAATTATAAAATAAAAAAACATTAAAATAAAAATTTTCTCTGTTGATTTAAGTAGGAATTGACATTTTTTTTTAATATTTGCATTACAGTACTTGTTTTTATTTACAATATTTTTTGGTTGTTTTTAGTATTTTAAGTGTTTTAAAATTTTTCGTATTTTCGAAAATTAAAAAGTTAAACAGAGTTATGTTTGGTTTAGGTTGATTTACTTACGGCTTATTTGTATTGAAGGTACTAATTTAAAATTTCTGTATTTATTACAATTGGTATTAAAAAACCCCAAACAAGAAGTTTTATTTATAGTTTTTTTATAATACTTAACGTTTTACTGAAACAAATCTCAAAACCAAGTCATGTAAAAAAAACTTTCTAGTCAATTCCTACTAAGGTCAACAAAGAAAACAAATTTCACTTACTTTTTATTTTATAATTATAATTATTATACATATGCTTTCCATAGCTCGCCTTTCCATTTCTCTCTCTATACAGTATATAATGTTGGACTATTTTTTTGTTTGTTACTATTTATTCGCTTTCTTTTTTCGTTTACAATTTATGAAGGTGCTGGTGATGTATAATTTCTCATTTTATCAATCTGTTGTAATACTTCATTACTGCAAGGAACCTTTCTCTTATAATTTCATATACATCTTTAGGTAACAGATTTTTATCTATGCGAAAGTTGACTCAGTGCCGAAATGCTGGATTTCAAACATGTACTTATTCAGTTCGAATCCGACCGAGAATCAACTTTTATAAATTTTAATTATTGAATAAATATTTGAAAAAAAATCTGTATTAACATCAATTGTCACCCACTACAGGTTTTAAAAAAATGTATTTAAACTTGATTGGATGAATAAAAACGTATTTTATCAACGATTAAAAATTTGTACAAGACATAAATCAGGAATTGAATAATGCAAATTTATTCCAGTTTTATACAACAAATAACACTATGACACGACAAAGATCGAAAAAACCAGACACCATCACCCACAACGGGAGTTATGGCACGAGTTACAAGATCACCAATTAACTGAACAGTTTCCATTTTTACAATAACAATAGATATTTACATAACCTCATTAATTTACCGAATTTAAAAGAGCTGACAGTTTAGATGATAGAAAGGCTACAGCTGTTTTACGTAGTTGTTAATTATAGATTTGGAAACAGCTATCAATAGCGACTTCTGTTCTATGACAAATTTTAAAACAAATAATACAAACAACAAATAAATACCAAATATAAAGACATTTCAAACTACACCCTACACACATACTCAACACACAATTACATTACGACTCGCACACACTTTTTGACATCATAACTCCTAATACGCATAAAGTACACCCACGCCCGCTATAATATCTCACCCAGCCTTAGCACACTAACCATGAAAACCTTGAGATCAGTTACGGTCTGAGTAGACAATTGGATACATCTCCCGAAACGGCCGTTGTCAACAAATATAAGTGCTACTATAGGCAAGTTTGTAATATATTTACAAGTGTTTTAGTAACAATTTTTATTATTACACAAACACAAATTTAAATATAAGTTAAATTTTTAAATAACAAGCGACACTTCCCAAGCCAAAAAAGTACATGCAGGAAGTGATCAAGGAAGCACTTTAAAAAGATTAACAGTTGATCACCTGAGTGAACAACTAAACTCACTTATCTTTCGTACCTATAAGTGATTATGATCAACCCATGAAGAAAAAATATAGGAGTTAATCAACTGGAGTTCAAATCAAAATTGATCGCAACCCATACGATCCAGGTGAAGAGAAGATCCGCGAAGAAAACCTAAATGATGATGGAATCTTCAGATCCCAATAAGCACAACGAGGCTATTTTCTGAAGAAACAGAAGAGCATGATGGGGAAAACCTAACGGACTTCGTGACTTGAATGAAAGTGACTAGGTATACACCGCATACTTCTAACATGAAAGTAAGATCACTGATATAACAAAATGTTTTATATGTACAGTATGTAATAAATTTCTGTTTATTTTTATATTCATTCAAGTACAGTAATTCAAACTTTTAGCAGTTTTTACTTTCATTTAACCTAATCCTGATTGAATTTAACAATTATTTAATACTTTTTGAAACTTACGTGGAAATATTTCTGAGTTTATGTTTCCTGCACTTTACTGACGGCACAAATTTATTAAGGAGCCGTTCGGGGCTACTGAAGTTTCCGTTTTGAGCCCACAGTTAATACTTCGCCTATTCATGATCCAGAGGATCAGTATTACGCCCTCCTTCATGCCCCAATTCACTCACCTGATCAGAAGCTAACTGTTTGCCTGCAGTCAGTGATAATGTCGCAACCACATTTGTAACAACAGGAAGTGGAGTGAATTTCCTCAAACAAATTACAGCATT
Source organism: Prosapia bicincta (assembly GCA_036971475.1). NCBI lineage: Eukaryota > Metazoa > Arthropoda > Insecta > Hemiptera > Cercopidae > Prosapia > Prosapia bicincta. Next base: position 78,156,677 of record JBAIZL010000004.1, on the reverse strand, counting down.
AGATCACTGTGACTCAGAACGCCCGCTGTTTGCAGATTACCTTGAGCTTATTCGTATTCAATGTAACCCAGCAGGATTACACGGTAATTTATTTATTTATATTTGACAGGAAAATCTGTGTTATTCTCTCATCAGTTGATCCTACAATTCATCTAATATGGTGTATTACACAGCAGCTAAATTATTCTTTATTTAGCTAAGCATTTCGCTGAAATTCAATATTTTTAAAAAAAGGAATAGCATACAAAATACTCTATAGATTCATTCGAATATGAATTTAATGAGCCTAAGTTATATATTCTAGAGACATTTGTCTTCAGAAAATTCTATTAGTAGCTGAGTACTTGATTTTAAAGATATGTTCTATTAAAAACTTATACAATGTATGATCCCACTGTTGTCACATGACGTAACCTGGTATACGGCCAACAACAGAGTGTGATTAAAATATACTATTTAAAAATAAACGAAAGAGCTTTCGATTTAAAAAAAAGCATAATACTAATAAAATTAAAGACCTTTAAAAGCTTAGGAGAATGTCACTAATTTGAACTTTATACATCTTGAGGAAATGGCTTAAAACGGAGTCAACCTTTTAACTTTTTTACGTTTTGATCTTTCACAAAATAAAAAGTAATCGCCGTAAATTCTAAAAATTAGGTTTTTAAATTATTCTTGATAAGTATATTTAGTAATGAAAAAATTATAAAAATTCAAGAAGTCATGGTCCCAGCAATAAGTTTTTTTTGACGCAAGCTAGTAAAAAGTGTTTAGTAATTACATCAATTTAAATATTAAATTTAAAAGCAAAATTGATTGTTGTGATGAAATTTAAATTTTGAAGTGAACATAATACTTTAAATATGTCACAGGTAAATTTAAGGTTGTTCATGGTTTGGAATTTTGCTATTTTGCCCTAATTAAACCCTTGATATACAGGGTGACACACGGGAGACGGACGGTTTTGAACTGCGTTGTAGTGGTTAGCGCGGTTGTGGGAGGTGGTCGCTGTGGGGATAGTTCTGGTCCACACAAGATGCCATTTCATTTACTCAGTCACTGTGTAGCAGTGGGACTTCTACCGTCGAGTGTTTGTCTATGACAGTTTCGTGAAAGGTGGTAAGTGTATTATTACTACGCAGCGATTGTTTCGTGTGTCAGTCGACATGGAGCTGTTTCGAGCCGTAACCATTTAAAACGCGTTTGGTTCCAGCAGGATAGGGCAACATCTCACACCATAAACACTTCAATGACAGTTCTTAGACGCAAGTTTCCTGGTCGGATTATCTCACGTTTTGGCAATGTTCCTTGGCCTCCCAGGTCTCCCTACTTGTCAGTATGTGACTTTTTTCTGTGGGGGTGCCTTAAGAACTGTGTTTATAACCACAAACCACGAAATTTGGACGAGTTGAAGAATGCAATCATTCAAGTAATTGCTGCCGTCCCTGCAGAGATTTTAGTCAATGTGATGGAGGATTATGAGAAGAGACTTGAGTCCTGCTTTCGAAATGATGGACATCACCTTGATGACATTATTTTTCACAAATAACTTTGTTAACTAAAATGGTAAATAATGAGCTTTGATTTTGTGTAAATAAACATGCATTAATTTTAAAGTTGGCTGAGTATTATTTCATTAAAAACCGTGTGTCACCCTGTGTTACTCACGCCTTCCGTCATTAATGTACACAGTTTCGGGGATAAAACATCCTATTTTAATGATATTGGTTTGGTATTCTCGCCTAATGCCATTGCCATTGTAACGTTACTGAAGATAAAATGTTAGAGATGTATTGCCGCCAAGTAGCCGATGATTAGCGCAAGTGTTTTACTAAAGGTTCGATTGAGACAGCACAGTAAGGTACCGTCTCCGATTATTATCAGCTGTTCTCTACGTACTTGATTTTGCCGGTCCTTTTAAATTATAATAGCAAGTCAAGTAGAGAGTCGAATAAGAGAAGCCAAAGGGTGCGCGTCGTAAGGGACCAGGCAGGAACAGGCCAGTGCTAGCGGTGACCAAGGGATCAATCTCCGATCGATCGTAACTACCCCAAGGGATCCAGCTACGGAGGTAACCCTTTCATATTAATACAATGACACAAAAAGCTAAGTTTTCAATATTTTAAATTTATATATATAACCTTTATTATAAGTATGCACACCGACCAATGCACGAGGAAGGTTACTTGTGAAAATATCTTTTGTGGGACAGGGCTTTCTAAATTTTATTTTGTGCTATTTAGCCTTCCTATGAGGTGTGACAGATGTCTACCTCTAATACACCTTGAAGATTTGCAACGTTTCCTCAACTAACCGAGGATCTACGATTTCACGCATTTTTATAAGTATTAGAAGGGATATTAAAAGCCAAATAGTCATTGCCTTTCTCGACCACTATTACTGTACTGTATTTTACGGATGGTAAGATGCATTTTTCCCACATAGAAAATGGTAAAAAAATCACACTGTGTTTTATGGAAAAGACGTTTAAATTTCTAGCGACGTAGACGGCGATTAAATGTGTGTGTTCAAAGTAAACATAATTCATTTCTTATCGCATTCACGTTGATCTATTAGTTATTTCCCATAGCAGGATGGATGGGTAATACAGTAGTGTAGTTAATACCGTACTTACTAGAAACTCTTTGGAATCTTGGCTACTCATTCACTATATAAATCCTAAACCGCAGCGGCCACAAGTAATGTTGAAAAGTGGGGGGGGGGCTCCTGAATTGAATTACGTGGTTTAGAGTTTGTGTAGTAAACATTAGGTTGTTTTCTTAAAATTCTTATCGAAAACGAATGCCAGTAAAACAAAAAAAGATTTCCAAATACTGTTGCTTATTAAATTACAAATTGTAAGTCATGCAAAGGAGAACTGAAATCGTATTACCGAAAGACATTTCCACTAACGGAAAAGATGAGGCACATGAAGATGAACTAAAACTAAATAAGAAAGAACGTGATTTCCTTTTGATGTTGCTAAATGACCTGAAACTTTTGCAAAGGAATAATGGAACTTGTATTTTAACTAAAATGGCAGTCTAAGAAGCTAGATATAAAGCTTTGGTATTAACTATTAATAATTTTACCGATAAATCGTCGTGATGTTATATGTTGATGAAACGACATGGACTCAGTATACCTACACGGATAAGTTTAGCTCAAACACATCTACCAGGGTACGAGACTTAAATAATCCAGTTCCATTAATACACCATTAAAACGCCAGAAAACATATCACAACGATATTAGATATACTGTAGATAAAAAATCAATTATAGTTAAAACATCTGGGGCGAGAAAACATGCTACAGTTATTTTGGCGTGTTATGCTTAAGAAACAAAGTTACCACCTATGATAATACTAAAACTAAAAATGATGCCAGGAGAGGAAAATTATGGAATAATACTTTATGTTCATGAGGCAAGATGGACGAAGATGGAATGAAAGTGTGAAAGAGTTTTATAAACATACGGGAGGACTACTTAAGGAGCCAGCATTGTTAGTGTGGGATCATTATCGGTCTCATATTACAGAGGATGCTAAACGGAAAACTGAGAGCTTCGCACAGAATCGTTATTATTCCTGAAGGGCTTACAAGCCAACCTCAGTCATTGGACTAATCCATTATAAACCGTTTAAAGCAGCAATGCGAGAACACGGATAAAGTGGATGGCAACACCGACGACTCAACGGATCTTACAGTAGAATTCTTCAATATTCCAAATTTATGAATGGGTGAAGAATTCTTGGTTTTCAATAAAGTTTGAAAGTGTGGTAAAATCCTTTAAAAGGTGTGGAATAAGTAACGTAATGGATAGTAGTGAAGATGGCCTACTGTGACGATGACGAAAAAGAAGAAAGTCACCGGAAAGTGAAGAGGAAACTGGGAATCGAAGTGAATAAATAAGTTAAAAAGTGTATAAATGAGTTAAAAAGTGTATGAATGAAATTATTTTTGATATAAATAAAAGGTTTTTGAATATTTTTTTTATTTTTTCACGATCTTTATGGATCTATATTTGGATTAACTAGAGGACAAGGCGAGAAGTATTTAAAGGTTTTACTTCATGCTAATAATAAATGGATATAATGCTTTACTGTAATTTAGGTACTGGGTGATAATTTATTTCTGGTTTTACTTTTTTGTCAATAACTCAAGTAGATATAATAATTTACTGGAATTAGGAACTATGTGACAATTCATTTCCATTCCGGAAACCTATTTTCATTTTTTTTCAAACTTTACCTTAAAAAACAAGGATGCGGCTTATCATCCGGTGCGTCCTATGGTCCGGAAAATCCGGTAAGAGATCCGATAAGCCTTTACAGTCCCTTGTGTCGAGTAAGTTAGTTATAACACGGGATAAGAGTTTGCACATCTAGTACGTTGCGAGACGACGCGATTGTCGAGTCTTCAAGTATTAGAACTTTAATTTCTTTCCATTTAGCAGTCCCATGGTTGCTTAGCTTAGCGACGAGCTTCTACAAGGTCGTTATTTATCAGCACACACTAATCTGTTACTTGAACATTATGGCGTTAGTTTAATCGCTACATTAGACAACAAATGTATTTTCAGTTGATGTCATTTTTGCCTTTAAACGCAATAAAGGAAATATAAATACACTCGCATGCACAAGCTCTCAATTTTACAATAAACACTTTCTGGAATTTCATGATAAAAGAGTGTGTATTAATTGATACGTACCTGCAAAGAGAAAAATAACGTATGTAAATATGAAACAAAAGATGAGCAATAAGGATCTTCCTATAAAAAAACTTAAAATTCTTGGAGCTTGTGTATCTAAATTGCCTATACTGACCCCTTAACTTACTAGTGATTCCAACAACATACGGAAATCTATACTGACCTGAACTTCGCAGACTATGCTTCTAATTAAAGTGGTCCTTCCAATAAGTGATTACAATACGGGTAGAAAAAGCCATCTTGATACCAATCGATACAGAAAGGAACTATCTACGTTGACTACGACTTCTTAGACTACGGACTTCTCCCAACATATGATTGCACAACATAGGTAGAAAAATGCATCTCAATTCAAACCAAATACAAAAAAGAAATTTATAAATCTATACTGGGTTCAAGTTCTACAGAAGTACGTCGTTGAAGATTTATAAACGTCAATATGAAGTGATTGTTATTTATTTTAAGTTTTCATCTAAATTAGTAATAATTTATGATATCTAAATATAAATTTATAGTTTACTAAATTCTTAATGATTAATGATTTAATTTATTAATTTAAAATATAAAAACATTTTTCGTTCAATTTTAAAAAACAAAAACTAGTTTTTTTCCAAAAACTTGCAGAAAAATAGACAAGGACAAACATTTTTAAACGTAAATAAATATAAAGAAAACGCATCTGAAAACATTTCTTTCTGAAATGTATCTGAAAACGCATCTGAAGCTTTTTTCAAAATAATTTTAACGTCATGTATATTTTTATAGGAAAACGTTATTTCTGAGCTACAAGCGACTTTTATTAGCGAAATTTCGTTAAAAAATCCAGTTTATCATTTATCCTGCCTACGAGGAGTAAAAAAGATTGTGAATATACGTAGGAATAAGGTAAGGACAGGAAACCTCCTAGTAGAAATATATAGGACGATCACCAATGCAGGGTTGAGTTTTCAGCAAAGTAGATAGGCCTATACTCTCTATCGTGGGCATAAAAAGGTCTCCACTCGTTAAACCCCTTTATAAGAATAAGAAAAGGTAGGTGAAATTTAAAAAGAGTAAAGAAGGTTCATAATGATTCCCTGGCACAGAGAAAAATCATGACACTTCTTGGCGAGGGTCGCTTACTTGACTTGGAACTCTCACTAGGGAAGAGAGGTGTGTGGCCGCTTCGTGGTGTTTAAATGTAAGCAGAAACTAGCGTACTATTCTTACAAAGGTCGTGCAAATTCACAAACTATTGCCGTTATATAAAAATAAAACACCTCCTACAGTTCCTGAGAAAACCAATACAACACCGTTTCACTTAATTAACAAATATGCGGCTGCATTGAAAAAGAAATCGTTCGTAGCTTTTTAACCACGAAAAACAAACTGTAAAATAATACAAACAATAATTTAAAGGACATTTCAACAACGACGTTGTATATAAGGCCAATGATCTTTGGACATATGAACGAGGTGAATAGCTTCAGAGCGTAATCCAAGTATACGCACACGCATTTACGTTCAGAAACCTACAATAACACCAATGCATACATACAACCAGAAAGTCTGTTTAAATAAAGAAACCAACCTAGAAATGTTAATCCAAAATGAATTATTCAATCACCACGTTAACTCTGGCTTCGCTACGAAAACCCAAATTAAATCTCATAATACAGCCAGTTAACTGATGTAGCTAACCCTAGGTTTTACTGGTTAAAACTTTATAGATTGTTATAACCCAAAACTGGGCAAGTCTTTGATAGGTTATACTTTCTATGTAATAATCCGGCCTCAGGAGCGGCGGTACACACCAAGCAAAATCCCCCTTCCCGGTATTACCGCTTATAAAGTTTTAGACGTTCCCGATGAGACACGTTTTGTTCATTTTATCTCCTCTTTGTCGCTCGAAGTCCATTGCTATTAAGAATTGATGCCGCAAAAATTAACAAAATTCGTCTAAATAAAACAAAAACATTACTGCAGTTTCTCGGTTAGCTTATTATATTTTTCTAAATATAATTAGGTTCTATAATTAAAGTTAATATGAACTACCTTGTTTTGTACTAAACATTATACACTTAAGTATGTGTAAAGGTTTTATATAAACTAAATATATACTTGACAAAGTAAAAGGTTGATAAAACTTTCATTAATCGTTAACCTGGAAGCAACGATGTACTACACCAACAAAAACAGTAATGTACTACACTAACAATACACCAAGGCACTACACCAACAATAATAGCAATGTACTACGCGAAAAAAACAGTAATGTACTACACTAACAATACACCAAGGCACTACACCAACAATAATAGCAATGTACTACGCGAACAAAAACAGTAATGTACTACACTAACAATACACCAAGGCACTACACCAACAATAATAGCAATGTACTACGCGAACAAAAACAGTAATGTACTACACTAACAATACACCAAGGCACTACACCAACAATAATAGCAATGTACTACGCGAACAAAAACAGTAATGTACTACACTAACAATACACCAAGGCACTACACCAACAATAATAGCAATGTACTACGCGAACAAAAACAGTAATGTACTACACTAACAATAACACCAAGGCACTACACCAACAATAATAGCAATGTACTACACGAACATAACAGTAATGTACTAAACCAACAAAAACAGTAACAACAAACAAAATAGCCCGCAAATTTAAAAAAAATAGGATACAAAATAGCATACAAAACTAATAACAAGTTACAATACAAAATACTACACAACACCAACAACAAGGATAAACTACGAGCACCAGGCGTATACAAACTGAACTACGACGAATGTAACAAATTCTACATTGGACAAACAGGTCGCAGCTTTAAACAAAGAGTCGAAGAACACAAACAGAACAACTCGACATTTTACAACCACATAAAAGATACAGGACACAAATACACAGACATTTACCATAACCTATAAATCCTACACATCAACAAAAAAAGGACTTCATCTCAACACACTAGAACAATATGAAATTTACAGACACACAAAAACACAACGTACAAACATACTAAACGAACAAACACAATACAAATCACACATACTCTTCGATACTATCGAAAACCTACCTTTAAAACCGTCACTGCTTGACCCAACATCTCTAAGCAGAAGACACTGATGAAGATCGGCACATAGCGATCGAAAACGTTCTGTCTCAGTAAGTTTTAACAAATTTACTAAATTCAAAGTTCGGATAGTCATAAACTATTGATTAAGTGATTAAAAACAGTAATGTACTATATATACTAACAATAACACCAAGGTACATCACACACAATAACAGCAATGTACTACACCAACAATAACAACAGTGTACTACAAAGAAACAATAATGACACAATAAACAACAACAGAAATGTACTACACCAACAATAACAGCAATAGGCCTATACTAAACTAAAAATAACAGCAATTTACTACACAAACAATAAAAGCCATGTACAATACTAACAATAACAGCAATGTACTACACACACAATAACAGTAATATACTACACCAACAAAAACAGTAATGTACTATACTAACAATAACACCAAGGTACATCACCAACAATAACAGCAATGTACTACACCAACAATAACAGCAGTGTACTAAAAACAAACAATAATGACACAATAAACAACAACAGAAATGTACTACACCAACAATAACAGCAATATACTAAACTAAAAATAACAGCAATTTACTACACAAACAATAAAAACCATGTCCAATACTAACAATAACAGCAATGTACTACACACACAATAACAGTAATATACTACACCAACAAAAACAGTAATGTACTATACTAACAATAACACCAAGGTATATCACCAACAATAACAGTAATATACTACACCAACAATAACAGCAATGTACTACACTAATAATAACAGCAGTGTACTAAAAACAAACAATAATGACACAATAAACAACAACAGAAATGTACTACACCAACAATAACAGCAATATACTAAACTAAAAATAACAGCAATTTACTACACAGACAATAAAAACCATGTCCAATACTAACAATAACAGCAATGTACTACACACACAATAACAGTAATATACTACACCAACAAAAACAGTAATGTACTATACTAACAATAACACCAAGGTATATCACCAACAATAACAGTAATATACTACACCAACAATAACAGCAATGTACTACACTAATAATAACAGCAGTGTACTAAAAAGAAACAATAATGACACAATAAACAACAACAGAAATGTACTACACCAGCACTAACAGCAATATACTATACTAAAAACAACAGCAATGTACTACACAAACAATAAAAGCAGTGTACAATACAAACAATAACAGCAATGTACTACACAAACAATAACAGTAATGTACAACACAAACATAACATCAATGCACTAAACCAATAACAACACCAATGTACTACATCAACGATAACATTAATGAACTACACCACCTATAATAGCAATGTATTACATCAACAATAACAGCAATGCACTACAAAAACTATAACAATAATATACTACACAAACATAACAGCAATGTACTACACCACCAATAAGAGCACTGTACTACACCTCCAATAATAGCAATCAACTACACCAACAATAACAGCAATCCATTACACCAACAATAACAGCAATCCATTACACCAACAATAACAGCAACCCACTACACCCAACAATAACAATTTACTACACGTCTATTCGTAATAGAAAAAATTCATGTGGACACACGCACGCACGCACGCACTCACGCGCACGCGCGCACGCACGCACGCACGCACGCACGCGCGCGCACACACACACACACACACACACACACACACACACACACACACACACACACACACACACACACACACACACACACACACACACACACACACACACACACACACACACACACACACACACACACACACACACACACACACACACACACACACACACACACACACACACACACACACACACACACACACACACACACACACACACACACACACACACACACACACACACACACACACACACACACACACACACACACACACACACACACACACACACACACACACACACACACACACACACACACACACACACACACACACACACACACACACACACACACACACACACACACACACACACACACACACACACACACACACACACACACACACACACACACACACACACACACACACACACACACACACACACACACACACACACACACACACACACACACACACACACACACACACACACACACACACACACACACACACACACACACACACACACACACACACACACACACACACACACACACACACACACACACACACACACACACACACACACACACACACACACACACACACACACACACACACACCACTAATGCTGATATTATTACACAGAGTGTAGCAGGTACAAGACTTAAATAACTTAGACAGAGAATGAGTCAATCTAAGAAAAAATCAATCCTGTCTACGAGGATGGATCTCACACACCAGTTCGTTTATACTTCATAATATTCACTATTTTTCTAATTCCTTACGGGTATAAGTAACTTAAGTACATTTTCTCGTAGTAAACCCCACACACCTCCTAATATAAATTGTTATTTTTTTAAAATTCTATCTGTTTGCATTTGTATTACTCACAAACCGTTTGAAACAGTTTTTAATCTGTAATCTTAATAAAAATGCATTGTAAAATTACAGATTTTGAAAATGGTTCTGCGAATCATGTTTTTTCAAATAAATTATAAGTCTATTACTATCTATAACTAAATTTTGTGAATTATTGAATTGAAAAACCATTTATATTACTATATCACATTACTACGAGGAGCGATACAGGATTGCCGAAATGTACAACGAATTAAATATTCATACTTGGTTGCAGTCATCATTTTAGTTTACTATAATTCACTCCAGTGTTTAAGTCGAATTGAGCTGAATATACGAACGGTAAATTGAAAATAATTTTAAGTATTTTATAAAAAAAAAAAATAATAATAAATGTCTTAAAACTTTTAAGACATTTTTGGCTAAGCTTAAATTTTCCCCCCTAATGGTATGCTATATTAATTTCTGAAAACGGCAACAATTTTTAGTTTTAATATAAATAAGTATAAAGTGTTTATGTTTTCGGAGTTTTTAGTAGATTATAGCTGTGTCTGATTAAAAAAAACGAGATAAACTACAAGAAAGATAGTAGACATGTTAGTTCACTATAGCACAGGAGCAAAATCGCAGAAATATAGTGCGTCAACAATTTACTATTACAGCAAACTACGATTAGAATAAGAGATAAATAGAAAAAAGCAATAAACGATTTGAAAGCAAAGAAGTGAGGAAATAAAATAAGGCAAATGGAGAATAAGAAGGTAAGAGCTTAGAAGTAAATAGTGACGATCGTCGGATTTATAGCCTGGTAGTTATCTTAGAGGCACATAGCAAGAATAAACTTGTAACTATTAACTGCACGCACAGTCTGCCAGATTTCAAATTACGTCACAGAACATCTCGCACAATGTAACTGTAACTTTTTATTTTAATTTAAAAGTAATCAGCAATAATCCTTATAGTCACCTACTAAGGACAAAAAAGTATAGTAAAGATTTAGATAATGATAAACCTGCCCGTCGCCGGTACGTGATATAGATAGAATGGCAACATGTGCAGATTTGCGTAGCTGAAATAACATAGTCTATTGGGGGTTTCCCGGTACACTTCCTAATAGAGAAAATAAGGAGCCACATAGAATAAGATGAAAAGAAATAAAATACCCATAATTATCCCCTGGAACTGAAAACAGGGGAAAATTCCCTCATTATGCCATAACGCATGCAAAGTGAGGCGCCCTTGAAGTAATCTAAACGTATTGTAGGACAGAAAGAGAAGCATAACTGTTACAAACCCTAATAGGAAAAATAAGGGGTAATTAAGGGAGAATTGGATAAAACTAAGATAAGGCCATAATTATCCCCTGGAACTGAAAACGGGGGAAAATTTCCGTACTTTGCCTCACGTGTGCAGAGTTGAGTACCTGAAGTAATCTAAGTGTATTGTAGGACAGAAAGAGGAGTATACCCGTTACACCCTAGTAGGGAAAATAAGGGGTAATTAAAGGAGAATTGGATAAAACTAAGATAAGGCCATAATTATCCCCTGGAACTGAAAACGGGGGAAAATTTCCGTACTTTGCCTCACGTGTGCAGAGTTGAGTACCTGAAGTAATCTAAGTGTATTGTAGGGCAGAAAGAGGAGTATACCCGTTACACCCTAGTAGGGAAAATAAGGGGTAATTAAAGGAGAATTGGATAAAACTAAGATAATGCCATAATTATCCCCTGGAACTGAAAACGGGGGAAAATTTCCGTACTTTGCCTCACGTGTGCAGAGTTGAGTACCTGAAGTAATCTAAGTGTATTGTAGGACAGAAAGAGGAGTATACCCGTTACACCCTAGTAGGGAAAATAAGGGGTAATTAAAGGAGAATTGGATAAAACTAAGATAATGCCATAATTATCCCCTGGAACTGAAAACGGGGGAAAATTTCCGTACTTTGCCTCACGTGTGCAGAGTTGAGTACCTGAAGTAATCTAAGTGTATTGTAGGACAGAAAGAGGAGTATACCCGTTACACCCTAGTAGGAAAAGTAAGGGGTAATTAAGGGAGAATTGGATAAAACTAAGATAAGGCCATAATTATCCCCTGGAACTGAAAACGGGGGAAAATTTCCGTACTTTGCCTCACGTGTGCAGAGTTGAGTACCTGAAGTAATCTAAGTGTATTGTAGGACAGAAAGAGGAGTATACCCGTTACACCCTAGTAGGAAAAATAAAGGGTAATTAAGGGAGAATTGGATAAAACTAAGATAAGGCCATAATTATCCCCTGGAACTGAAAACGGGGGAAAATTTCCGTACTTTGCCTCACGTGTGCAGAGTTGAGTACCTGAAGTAATCTAAGTGTATTGTAGGACAGAAAGAGGAGTATACCCGTTACAATCTAGTAGGAAAAATAAGGGGTAATTATAGGAGAATTGGATAAAACTAAGATAAGGCCATAATTATCCCCTGGAACTGAAAACGGGGGGAAATTTCCGTACTTTGCCTCACGTGTGCAGAGTTGGGTACCTGAAGTAATCTAAGTGTATTGTAGGACAGAAAGAGGAGTATACCCGTTACACCCTAGTAGGGAAAATAAGGGGTAATTAAAGGAGACTTGGATAAAACTAAGATAAGGCCATAATTATCCCCTGGAACTGAAAACGGGGGAAAATTTCCGTACTTTGCCTCACGTGTGCAGAGTTGAGTACCTGAAGTAATCTAAGTGTATTGTAGGACAGAAAGAGGAGTATACCCGTTACACCCTAGTAGGGAAAATAAGGGATAATTAAGGGAGAATTGGATAAAACTAAGATAAGGCCATAATTATCCCCTGGAACTGAAAACGGGGGAAAATTTCCGTACTTTGCCTCACGTGTGCAGAGTTGAGTACCTGAAGTAATCTAAGTGTATTGTAGGACAGAAAGAGGAGTATACCCGTTACAATATAGTAGGAAAAATAAGGGGTAATTATAGGAGAATTGGATAAAACTAAGATAAGGCCATAATTATCCCCTGGAACTGAAAACGGGGGAAAATTTCCGTACTTTGCCTCACGTGTGCAGAGTTGAGTACCTGAAGTAATCTAAGTGTATTGTAGGACAGAAAGAGGAGTATACCCGTTACACTCTAGTAGGGAAAATAAGGGGTAATTATAGGAGAATTGGATAAAACTAAGATAAGGCCATAATTATCCCCTGGAACTGAAAACGGGGGAAAATTTCCGTACTTTGCCTCACGTGTGCAGAGTTGGGTACCTGAAGTAATCTAAGTGTATTGTAGGACAGAAAGAGGAGTATACCCGTTACACCTTAGTAGGGAAAATAAGGGGTAATTAAGGGAGAATTGGATAAAACTAAGATAATGCCATAATTGAACTGAACACAGGGGAAACATTCACAGAGTTGCTTAGCTGAAGTAAACATATCTCTATTGGAGGGGCGGTTAGAAAGAAGTGTGTGATCTGTACACTCCCTAGTAGAGAAAATAAGGTGTACATGGATTAGATAGGACTAAGGTAAGGCCATAATGATCTCCTGTCACGGGAAACGGTAATGTTCTTCTACTACGGCATGCTGAGCGCAGAGACGCTAAACACAGGTTCACCCTACTCAAAAGGGTGAATAACTGTGTCTAACCGCTACCCGGTGTGTTTTTAGAATTAGGAATTAAACACCAGTTTGAGAAATAGTTGGAAGTACAATGTTGGAGCTTCACAAATTACATATAATTTAAACTGTAGATAATAATAACAATTTTATTACCTCGTGATTTGGAATCCTAGAAAAATTATTTACTCACAAAAACCTTTAGAGATAACGATTTAGGAAGAGACCTGCGGTTGTTTTAATCCTATGAGGATGGCAGCAGGTTAACGAAACCTATTTGGAGCAATACAACTAACCGTAAAAGTGAGTTTGTTTACATAATTACTAATCATGAAAGAATCCTAAGCCGGAATGAGCTGTAGTCAAAGAGGCTTCAGAAAATTAACTCTTAATTAGATATTTTATAGAAATACAATAACAACGAATTTAACTAAAACATAACCTTAAAATCAACTTGTTAAGAATGACACAAGCACTGAGCACTTCGCCTCCATTTCACCACCTACCATATCCTCCATCCATGTATCCATATTCGTGTACAAAGGTTCGCCGGCGGCACAAACCATCACTTCACATTATACACACAGTACGACTAACAGCGCGTTCGATGTAACACTGGCTTCGATAGATGGCTGTGTTGCCAGATGCCGGACTCTCCTCCCCCCTTCCCCGCCTCACTTGTTTACAACTCTTCTCCGCGAAGGCTCGGCAATACTACTCGCTCAGATTATCTGCCTATTTTCTTACTATGAAATTAGTTTACGATTTGGTTTAAAAATAAACGCTTCGCGTGGAGTATTTCAGTTAACTGGCTTGATAACAGTGAAGCTCAAGAGCTTATGCGCGAGATGTCATTCTAGAGGGATGGACTTATTCACAAAGACAGCTCTTCGTGTAATCACACAGTTTATTCTTTTAAAAAGTTGCATTAATTTTTTTAAACTTGCCACTAACCCATATTTGCCCAGCCGATATTTTATTAGCGCGAAACCCCATTTTATAGTCGCCAAGGCATATTTTATCGTTTCCCGGCATTGCTATTTTTAGATAAAAAAGTACGATACTTTATCTTTTGATAAGTAGATCGATATATACTGGTGTGTGTGTGTGTGTGTATGTATATATATATATATATATATATATATATATATATATATATATATATATATATATATATATATATATACCTACCAATAAAAAGCTGACAACAATTTTACTCATTGATTTCTATGTATAAAACTGAACTGAAAAATGTGCTGCAAGTATTGATGTCTACTGAATATAATGAAGTTGCGCTTGACAACAGATGCGAGACGATGCTCCAACATTCTTTAGTTTTATTGCTTTTACTAGGTAGTTTTCATATACAACTTGTATAATCAATTATATAGAAAATGTATATCTTTTAAATTTCTTCATCTAGTTATAACAAATAAATGAGGCTGAATATAGAAATATTTTCCACTTTGTATAACTATTAATCAAAAGTTCTAATTTATTTTTTATTATTCAAACTTTTATTTAATAAAAAGTAAAAACATTACATGTTTTCTTAAAGTAGTTTTATTTGTTTACACGACTATAGTTTACTACAAATACATTAAATGTAAAACAAGAAAAAATATTTACAAACTATTTAGATTTAACGTTTTCGCTGGACATTAAACATTAAAAAATGCAATCAAAATGAAAACTCATGATTGAGTCATATCGTCTTTATATGAACATTTATATGGAGTTTTTAAACATTCTGGAACTTAATGTGATATATCATGTTTAATTTTAATTTGTATTTGTTCTTCAATTGGTTGAATTCTGTTGTAATATATATATATATATATATATATATATATATATATATATATATATATATATATATATAAACTGTAAAATTTCTATTTATGTTCATATTTATTTCTGTATTCAATTTCTTAATTGAAGGCATATTGTTTAAATTATTAAGTGTTTTTTCTTAAATTTGAATGTGTGGTTAAATTTGATTTATATATAACTGTGGTTTTATGTATACATCATGGTTTTCCAAGTATCTGTCCTTATTTGTTTGTTCTACATAATATTTATGGTAATCGTCACATCTAATTTTATCAATTCTACTTATATCAAATGTTATATTTATTGTAATTTATTAAATTTATAATATTGTTATTTGTTTTATATGCTATTCTTACATTTTTATCTTTAAATATTTCAGTAGTGTTTTATTTCATTTTCTAATAAAGGCAACCTATAGCAATTTCTATAAAGCCTTTATATGCATATAATATGTGCCATACAATTTTGTTGAACAACATTATTTTATAAATGATTTTAAAAATTCCTTTTCTATCGTTTCAAATATTTTTGAATTTTAATGTAAAGAACAATAAATCACTTGATAAACAATTTTAATTGGTCTAAAAAATTTACTACTGAATATTTTATATAAATATTTTCAAAATTTTACACTTTCTAAAATTAATTGCTACTCATTTACCAATAATATTGAAACATTTAAACAAATATATTTATATAGCCACAAACGTTCATGGAACAGGATGTGTATAAACTGGATGCGTTTTGCCCAATTAATTAATACATTACTTTGACACTATAGGCGTTACAACCCTTGCCAGATATTTTGTATCTATCACTTGTAGAAGCTGCCTTGTACAGAACTATTCTCCCCCATGTTGGGATTTCTGTCTGTGCTTTAATTCTCTCTAAAATCCGCAACACCTTCTGCACACATCCACAGGCAATAACCCACAAACAGTATTTCTTTATCCTGCTTACAACGTAATCTGTGTCCCGCCAGTGGGGAAGCCCAATGTTTGAAGTGTTGCGGCTGTAAAACTGTAGTAATACTACTTTATATTTCTGGCGCTCTTTTAATCAGATTTCCGTCGGAAGAGATAATTAACCCTACTAACGTATGCCTTCACTCAGCGGTTATGGGGAGGTTATGTTTGCATCATTTTTAAATTTTATTACTACATATTCAAAAATATACAAAAAAATATCTTATATTTTATTAAATTATTCAAAAATATCTTATATTTTATTAAATTATTCAAAAATATCTTATATTTTATTACATTATACGACACCGTATGTTATTATATAGGACTGTTTTCATTATTCTATGTTATATTACTTTCTGTATTATAAATAAGTAGTACGTTAAAGTGTAACTATTTTTATTTTTATATTATTTTGTGGGTTTTAATTGATAACAATTTGAATATTTTTTAAAACATTTTTCTATTAAAATTTAATGCAAACAATTTTAATTTTTTAATAAGTGACTATTCTTTAAAACCTAACCCTTAAATATAGTAAAATTAATATAATGTAAAATAACAATAAGCTAGGTGACTTTATATATTTTCCCACAATTATTTTAAACGTTTGTTAAAATAATAGAGGGTTAGGCTGGTATGTTATTTTTGTGAACATATTTATTTCCGTGGGTTCTTATATAAAGTATAATAATGAAACATTTTTGAAACAAGTGATACCATGAAAACTGAAAATGTTTCTGATCATTTCATTACAGTTTCCTTCTTCAAATCAATCTTAACAAATCAATTTTTTTTTATCAATTTTTCTAACGTCATCAAAATATTTAGTTTCGAAATATATTCGGAAAAAATCAAGCTGAAACATACAAACTAATGATTTTATTTTGAAAAAATAATACTTTTTTTTTGAAATTTTTCATATTCTGAATTTGATTTAAAAAATTACAACCTCTTTTGATTACGTACTTATAGGAAGGTTTTTTTAGCGTCGGATCAGTAAAACAATCATCTCAGTAAAGATCAACTCTAGTTAACAAATAGAACCTTGATTTCCCCCCAATCCTCAGTCACGACTGAAGTTCAACAATTTTATATAATTAACATCTACAATCTGAAAGTAGTGGGTTATATTTTCAATACGTAGACAATACGGTCTAACAGATTTTCGCAACTATTTCATAAGCCAATAGAGATTACGTTTACGAGAGGAGGCCGAGCTTCTCCACTATCTTAGGCACAGGACGTCTTCATCCCTACAGAGAGACGGAAGCCATGAAGCGCAATACAGTGAAAAGTTGGTTGTTTCATCCTCCATTGTAATGTGCTTCCGATGGTGATCTTTATGCATTTCTCTTCCTGTATTTCTTCATTCTTTATACTTCCGTGAGTTTTCATCACTTCCGATCTTATTCTGCGCGTCTCCATTTCAGCTCCATCCGCATCTAACTGAGACGGGTTAGAAGCCCCTTCCGCGTTAATAGATGCTACAGTGGAAAACTCTAAACTTCTTCATTTTTATGGAAAATGCGGACCGAATACGTACATACGTCACCCACATTCAACAAGCTATACCTTTCGTGTAGGAATGCGCCTCTATCTGTCTCCAAATCATAATTTTCGCTTAGTTCTAGTATTTTATCATCTTTATTTTTACCTCCTCCTTGGAGGAGTATAGGATGAACATCTCCGTAAGACTTGTAATCAGTGTACCATCCTGCATACAGAAGCCTCCTTCACTATATTTCATAATTCCATAATCTTAAAACAATCCTTCATCTACAATAACAGACCATCTTGTCTGATGTAAACACAAAAATAATTCTCCTTGTCCAGCCATTCGGTCCCAACACTTTTCCGGAAAAGTATAACAGTCTCGCCTACCTCGAGACGTTACGTCACCACTTGCAGTTGAAATAAAGTACAAACCCAATTACACCAACTCTATTACGCTTTCAAACGTGATTGTCTTATCGGCCGAAGTTTACGACGCGATGACCTCACTCTTAAAAAGCAGCAATGTATTAACACAATAGTATCGTGCAACCGTCAGAAAATTCAAAATACTTCCATAATGGTCTATTGAAGTTCTACGCCGATGATCAAACAGGCTCAAATCGCCTTACGGAGTTGTAAAATAGGTTGCTAATATATCGTGGCCTTAGTTTGACAAGGTTAAACTTCAGTTAAATAAAGTATATGGCTATTAAAAACTAGCTGTATTCCAATATATAACTCTTACATTGATCATTTCACAAGGTTGTAACTATGAAGGATTACATTGGAGTATTCAGTTTGACCGGATTCTAACTACAGTTGAGTCAGCTGTTACCCCTTGGAGTCTGTTCGTAGCAGCTGTGATGCAAGTATTCCTTGACATTACTGACAGCATTACTAACGGAAAAATACTTAGACGGAAGATACAAGCTTTTAATTTGAATTATTTTTTCAGTGACCCTGTTCCGAATAGGCTATATCGAAAAAAATTCTAAACCCGGCAAACTGGAACTTATTGCTTCGGGAACATATTATGTTGAGTTTCAGGTAATTCATTTTTGAAAATTATTTCAATGCATTTAAAGCCAGGATTGAAATGTTATTTTATCATGATTGTGAGTTTGTTATCATGTGTGTAACACTATATATATATATTAGGGACGGGGCAATTCCGAATCTCGATTCCAAGAATCGTTGATTCTAATGGTATCGAGTAATCACCGATATCCCTACTTGATTCACCACTGATTGAAGAGCCAATTCCGATTCTTGGTTTTAGTTGTTAAAATAAGTGTGCGGTGTAATTTATAGGAAAAATAATTAATTATCGATCATGACTTAGACTAGTTGCTTTGAATGAATTGAACGATTAAGGCAAATGCTGATTCCAGATAACGAAAATATTATTATTATTTATGACGCAACAACAAAGACGATCGGAAGCATTTCTGGTTCAAGTGTCACTCATACTCTTCTTACTCTCTTCCTCTCCCCGTTTCTGGCCGCCCCTACTCCGCCATCGCTTCATAGATGTCAAACCAAAACACAAAGAAAAGGTAGTTCCAATTTCTCCAATTATACAAACTGAAATGGCTATTACTGAAGTTATATTGTAATTGTGGACTGAAGTCCACATTTGTAATTTTGACAAAATCATTACATTTGATAAATTACATTCCTATAAATAAATCGAATTTGTAAAGCCTATTACATTAAAACGGAACTTATAAAAGATTTACCATATGATATTAGAGAATATCATTCATCAAAAGAATCGAGAATAGGAAGAAAAATTTTAGAATCGAAAGTTAGGCTTCTGCCCATCCCTAATATATATATATATATATATATATATATATATATATATATATATATAAATATCGGAGTCGAAAATTTTAGGTTTCGGTCATCTCATGTGTGTGTGTGTGTATGTGCGCGCGCGCGAGTGTGTGTGTGTATGTGTGTGTGTGTTTGGATATTGGCTATAATATAATGTGGCACAGAAACAAGGTAAAACCTGAAGCTGATGTAGGCTGGCCTGCCTGTCATTAAGAGAGGGGATGGTATCAAACAGTAGCTTAGAAAGGGGGCATTTATTTGGAATGAAGCCCGTGAGTGCTTACCATCATGGTGATAGTGTGACAGCGTAAAGAGTATTTCAACGCCATACATAAGATCTCGCCCCACAGTCAAGTTGCTTCATTACACGCAATCACTGCGTGAATTCGTAACTTTGAGGAAACCGTTCACACTTTGAAACAAAGCTTACTGGGCGTGTATTGTCTGAAAGAACTCCAGAAACGATTGTCAGCTGCAGTGGAAAGGAGTCCTCGTCTTTAAGTACAAACAACTAATTCCTCGTCGTTTAGTAAGGGCACATCAGAAGAGCGTTGTGTATCGGGAAAACGTCGCTAAAATCCCGGAAAACACATTGCGCATTACTGATCATCCCATCAAAACCGACTTACCGAATGTGTACGAAAAAATGGATAGCACTTAACTGATGTACTTAAAAAAAAATGATATCTAATGAAATTTCTACTCTTGTAAAACAGATTTTCAGTATTAAATAAAGTGGGTAAATTCCCTACATTTTTTTTTATTTCAAATTTTCGCCTTTTTCTGCGCCAACTTGTACTAAGGCGAACAGATGATGAATGGTGATCAACTGCCCTCAAAGGTAGTTTCAGGTAGATTTCTAAGTTTCTGAACTTCTGCAAGTGTATATTCTGCTTTTGTAGAATTTATTTTTATCTAAGTAACTAATCAATTCGGCTTAGCAAATAATTTTTAATTAGTCTGTTACATTTAAGATTTAGATCTTTACTAATTGTCGCACTAATAATAAGTTAAGGATAATTTAAATAAAGGTATAGTATAAGACTTTACAAGAAACTGACCTTGCCTGCTGATTCACTGTCGCAAAAATCCTCAGCGACTTCATTTAATTCTTTTTTTAATAGGCTTCCAGAATAAAACGTATCCGAAATATAACTGATATCAACTCCCTTATTTCAACCAAACACATACGTAATAACATTACAGTAGTTATAGTTATCATGGATATATTACATAAATAAGGGGCCGGTATAAGCAATTTGGATACATGGGCAATTTGTAGTTTTAGGGGTGTTTTAAAAGACTTCAATTGTTAGACCAGGAGCTGGATGGAGTTGAGTATGCAAAATGTGGGGCCCGCGTTCTGTAAATAGTGTTGAACTCAGAAAAGCTTGCAGAATATAATTCTGGATGTTGCCGGGACGTTTGTTGGTCCATTTATATTTTATACCCCATTGCCTAAGATATCAAGAATATGGACTGAACAAATACTTTGCAACTATTATAATGATTGTTTTAATGACGGTTATTGTTTCCTATGATTAAAGATACTTATTGATATTAAATTGAAACAAATACAAAGTAAAACATTCTATTGAGAAAAAAATTGTTTAATAAGAATAAGCAAATGTTAAAATATGTCAGGAAACATTTTTCAAAATCAATGTTTTTTATTTTGACAGTAATTAATAATACATTTGGACAACGAAATACAATTTAGTTGTAACGTTTTGCAAGAACTTTGATTTACTATTTGAGGTACATTTACAGGGCTGAATACAACTTTGAAACAATTCTGGTAATGGTCGCTTAGTAAATTCTGGCAATGCTGAAGCTCTTAACAAATGTAAATGTAGAGCATCTGATGTGCAAATTACTCTTAATAAATTTAAGATGGGAGCCGATATTTTGGAAGATTAATTTGTACCCAAATTCATCATTGTTTTTTTTTGTTCTCCATGGAAGTCATTGTTATTTGTAGCTTCAATAAGGACCAGCATAGGTGTCAGCAACATGGGTTTTTTAATTGTCTGGTGCATTAGGTAATAGAATCTGCATTAGGTGTTTAAGTGGAGAGCTGCTCGACTAGTAATAGTTTAAATTTGGAAATTACTGGACTAGATTTGGAATGTAGGGTAGTTTGAGGTAATAAACAAGTTACAACACAAATTTTGTTTAATTAAGTTTTAAGTTGGAGTTTAGTTAGAACTGTTTTGTTGGAGTCTAACATTTGGATTAGAGGCTCACGTAGATAATAAATTTATCTTAATTTTGTTTTATGTATTCCTTATTTCTGTATCAACTTATAAATATTCCGTTGCAAAAAATGTCAAATTAATACGTAGGAATTAAAGATTAGTTATGAGGAACGTAGTCGTAACTTAATCTTCAAAGGTTTTGGGGAAAACGCTAACATAAGATTGTTTCGGAACGGATTATAGTTGCAACTTTTGATAACTCCATCAAAATGTCAAAACAAAATTTTCAGTTTACAAACTCGATTTGAAGAACATAGTTAACTTCCCAAAACGCTAAAATAAGAATGTTTCCGGAACGGATTATAGTTGCAACTTTTGATAACTCCATCAAAATGTCAAAACAAAATTTTTAGTTTACAAACTCGATTTGAAGAACATAGTAAACTTCCCAAAACGCTAAAATAAGAATGTTTCCGGAACCGATTATAGTTGCAACTTTTGATAACTCCATCAAAATGTCAAAACAAAATTTTCAGTTTACAAACTCGATTTGAAGAACATAGTTAACTTCCCAAAACGCTAAAATAAGAATGTTTCCGGAACGGATTATAGTTGCAACTTTTGATAACTCCATCAAAATGTCAAAACAAAATTTTTAGTTTACAAACTCGATTTGAAGAACATAGTAAACTTCCCAAAACGCTAAAATAAGAATGTTTCCGGAACCGATTATAGTTGCAACTTTTGATAACTCCATCAAAATGTCAAAACAAAATTTTCAGTTTACAAACTCGATTTGAAGAACATAGTAAACTTCCCAAAACGCTAAAATAAGAATGTTTCCGGAACGGATTATAGTTGCAACTTTTGATAACTCCATCAAAATGTCAAAACAAAATTTTCAGTTTACAAACTCGATTTGAAGAACATAGTAAACTTCCCAAAACGCTAAAATAAGAATGTTTCCGGAACCGATTATAGTTGCAACTTTTGATAACTCCATCAAAATGTCAAAACAAAATTTTCAGTTTACAAACTCGATTTGAAGAACATAGTAAACTTCCCAAAACGCTAAAATAAGAATGTTTCCGGAACCGATTATAGTTGCAACTTTTGATAACTCCATTAAAATGTCAAAACAAAATTTTTAGTTCACAAACTCGTTTTGAAGAACATAGTACATATCCCATAAAAGCTAACATATCAATGTATCTGGAACGAAATATAGCTGGAACTTTTGACTGCTTCAAAACGACAAAACAAATGGCTGAATTTACAGATTAGTTATAAAGAACTTAATTCACAATACAAAAAGCCAAGTCAACTTACAAAATGTATTCAGAACTGACTGTAGTGACCATTGCTTACTTTTTATAATTTAAATACTCTTTAAAATTTGTCACCTTTAGAGACTAATTGTTCAAAACCGAATATTAGACTAAATATGAACATTTTTCAGGACAAGCGGTGAGAGAACATTTATTAGCGCCTTCGAATATTTTTCACGTTATTGATTAATAACGCAGACCGAGTGCAGATGATTAAGGTCTAAGTCAAAACACAAAATTCTTTAAAGTATTCATTTGTCCACTTAATCTACTAATTACGCAGAACAGTGTATAGATTTAAGAGCTGAGTCAAAATACAAAATGTTTGCAAGACAGACTGTAGCGAATATAAATTGACAGTTCTCTATTACGATTCCCACTTCATTTACTAATTACGCAGAACAGAGATAGATTTAAGAGCAGAGTCAAAATAGAAAATGTTTGCAAGATGGTCTGTAGCGAATATAAATTGACAGCTATTACGATTCCCACTTTATTTTCTAATTACGCAGAACAGATATAGATTTAATAGCTGAGTCAAAATACAAAGTGTTTGCAAGAAGGACTGTAGCGAATATAAATTGACAGCTCTCTATTACGATTCCCACTTCATTTACTAATTACGCAGAACAGAGATAGATTTAAGAGCAGAGTCAAAATAGAAAATGTTTGCAAGATGGTCTGTAGCGAATATAAATTGACAGCTATTACGATTCCCACTTTATTTTCTAATTACGCAGAACAGAGATAGATTTAAGAGCTGAGTCAAAATACAAAATGTTTGCAAGACAGACTGTAGCGAATATAAATTGACAGCTCTCTATTACGATTCCCACTTCATTTACTAATTACGCAAAACAGAGATAGATTTAAGAGCAGAGTCAAAACAGAAAATGTTTGCAAGATGGTCTGTAGCGAATATAAATTGACAGTTATTACGATTCCCACTTCATTTTCTAATTACGCAGAACAGAGATAGATTTAAGAGCTGAGTCAAAATACAAAATGTTTGTAAATGTAGCGAATATAATTTGAAAGCGTCTGAGAGAATTGTCAATTTTATTTACTAATTATATTGATAACGGAGTATAGTTTAAAGAGTTGAGTATAATTATCAAATGTTTGCAAGATGGACTGTAGCGAATATAATTTGAAAGCGTCTGAGAGAATTGTCAATTTTATTTACTAATTATTGATAACGGAGTATAGTTTAAAGAGTTGAGTCTAATTATCAAATGTTTGCAAGATGGACTGTAGCGAATATAATATGATAGCGTCTTAGAGCATTGTTAATTTTATTCACTAATTATGGATAACAGAGTATAGATTAAAGAGTTGAGTCTAATTATCAAATTTTTGCAAGATGGACTGTAGCGAATAAAATTTGATAGCGCCTGAGATCATTGTTAATTTTATTTACTAATTATGGATAACAGAGTATAGATTAAAGAGTTGAGTCTAATTATCAAATGTTTGCAAGGTGGACTATAGCGAATAAAATTTGATAGCGCCTGAGAGCATTGTTAATTTTATTTACTAATTATGGATAACAGAGGATAGATTAAAGAGCTAAGTCTAATTATTAAATTTTTGCAAGATAGACTGTAGCGAATAAAATTTGATAGCGCCTGAGACCATGTACGAAAATTTTGCAATTAAAATCATTTTTCTCACAATAGCTTTGAAAAAATAATTTTTGACTAACTATCGATTACCTTGAAAAAATACCAAAAAATAAACAAATTTTTGAATGTACAAAAATGCGCATTATTCGAAAAAAACATAAAATTAATAACTATTTTATGAATAATGTTTTAATATAAAATAATATGAACCTCTTTTGTGGTTTAATAGGTTCCTATTACTTATATCTATCACTCTATATAACATTTTAAACCGAATATTAACGAATCGATTTACTTTGTATTAATTGAAAAATTAGTCTCTTTTTAATCAAAATTTGTAAAAATTGAGCATTTTATCCAGTATTTGTATGTTATTATATATAATAAGTAATTGCTTTCCTAAGGAGTATCAATTTTTTAAAATTAAAATCTAATAACTAATTTTTACGTTATGCGTCTCAAAGTTGAAAAATATTTGACGCTAAGAAAAATATCAATCAAAGCTTACCTATACGTTCTCAATGCCGCAGCAGGAGAAAGTTATGATAGTGAGAACTTCGAATCAAGATATGTCAGCACTTATTCTACCTCTCTGTCATGGTGTAACTTCTTTTTTCTTACAATGTCCGAATTTCCAATATATAGAGACCACTGTGGAATGATGCCAGTATAACTGGATGTACCTGCACAACCAAAGCCAGACAGCATCTCCACATAGCAAGCATTTGACGATTATATCAGAAGAACGTCTCGTCTAAACACCACCGCCCTTGCGACGTTTTGAAGACCTGTAAATGGCGACAAGAGACCGGCGCCACGTGATCTTTGCATCATATTTCACATTAAGTCCTAGCTGAAGACTTGGTGCAGAAACGATCCGATAACCTCTATTTAGAATTGCTAATCCTACCCAAGCCGAAAGCAATATATTGATATCACGTGTCTCACGTGTATCTTGAGAGACGGCAACGCTTGAATTTCAGCGTTGTCATACTCCGGAAAGTTACGATGACAAAGGTTTTGTTAGAATTAGTGTTATTTTTGTAATTAGAATGTAGACAATTATAAAATATATAATGATATATTTCAAGACAGTAAATAAATGGGTAGAATTATTGTAGGAAGAAAAAAAAATTGGGGTGGACAGCCCCTATCCCTGAAAATTGCTGATCTCTAATCGTTTGAGGATGTGTATCAACGCTAACCCAGAAACGCATTTAAAAGTACTGGGTATTTTACGTTTCCTTTTTGAGAACTCAGATTCTTTAAGAAATAGAAAGACGTAATCAAATCATTTTTACTCCATACTGTAAAACATTATCCTGTAGGAACATTACGCTGTAAGAACATTACGCTGTAAGAACATACGCTATTTGGAACACGCGGAAAGGCTACAAACGCTTCATATGTAAGGTTCTGAAAAAACTAATTTTTGCGACCACTGAAAAATACTATGAAAAATTATGACCATATCCCAGGGTTGACAGAAAATACCAAAACGAGGAGAAAATGGTGAAAACACGTAAAGAAATCATATCATAAATGGGCATAGAAATAACAGTAAAAATGCTCAACGAGACCCAAAAAAATCTCGGATTTTTATATTTTCTGAAAGAAAACGTCGTCACTTTTTTTATAGGTGGTATTGCATTCGAAATAATATGGGTAGCGGAAAACACCGCTCTTGGAGCAGTTTGAGGCCTGCTGTAGTAAGCTGTGAGAATCTTTCACTCATGAACCAAGGCTTCGGGTCTTACCTTAATCCTATCTTTTACTAAAGCATCCCTCCACATCTCTAACGCAATAGTTTGGTACGGAGTAAACGCCTCTGTATAACGTCCCCTAAGTAACGTCTACCACAGAGAGCTTTGCCACTCTCCCAGACCTGTTCCAAGTCTTTGTGCCCCGCATTACACCTGCCTTCCCCTTACGTGTCCTTCCACATCTCTACCTCTACACAGTGGCGTAGCAAGTAGACTATTCGCTATAATACTTAACACGAAACGTCTACTGCAGAGAGCTTTGCCACCTTCCCACGCCTGTACCAAGTCTTTGTGTCCCACCTTAATCCTATCCTCCCCTTACGTGTCCTTCCACATCACTACCTCTACACAGTGGCGTAGCAAGTAGACTATTCGCTATAATACTTAACACGAAACGTCTACTGCAGAGAGCTTTGCCACCTTTACATGCCTTCACCAAGTCTTTGTGTCCCACCTTAATCCTATCCTCCCCTTATGTGTCCTTCCACATCTCTACCTTTACACCGTGGTGTAACGAGTGTAATGACTATAATGTTCAATACGAAACGTCTACTGCAGAGAGCTTTGCCACCTTCCCACGCCTGTACCAAGTCTTTATGTCCCACCTTAATCTTACCTTCCGAATTCGTATCCTTCCACATCTCTACCTCTACACAGTGGCGTATTGAGTAGACTCCTCGCTATAATACATAACACGAAACGACTACTGCAGAGAGCTTTGCCACCTTTACATGCCTTCACCAAGTCTTTGTGTCCCACCTTAATCCTACCTTCCCCTTACGTGTCCTTCCACATCTCTACCTCTACACGGTGGCGTAACGAGTGTAACGCGTTTAATGCTCAATACGAAAAGTCTACTGAACAGAGCTTTGCCACTCTTCCATTTCAAGAAATGATTTGGAAAATAAGGTTATCGTGAAAATGGTATTAAAAAGCATTAATTGAAAATAAGGTATAATAAGTTTGTTAAGGTGTTGAAAAGTTTACTAGTTAAACAAACTTATTTATTGAATTGAATATTATGATTCTTAAATAGTGTGAAACTTCCCCGTTACCACTTCACAAAGTATTTAAAGTAATTATATAGTAAAATTAGATCTTACATAGTTAGAACAATTTACTAAGCCAAATTAATATTTTACTGTTTTAATAAACAGTTTACTTAAAACCACACTACATGTATCAATATCAATAAACTAGTGTGTAGAGGTTTTGAGTGAACTCTTTTCACATTTATCGTTGTTCTATACAAACATAACTATACTGAATTCATTATAATAACATTTACTGCAATAATGAATATTTTTTTAAATCTAATATATAATATTGTAAAATAACATTTCAACTTAGTTCAAAACAACAAGTGACAACTAACAAGTAATAAAACAGCTGTTGTATGAAACCATATTGTCTAGTTCAATACACAAAGTGGCACAGCCTACAAGTAATAAAACAGCTGTTGTATGAAACCATGTTGTCTAGTCCAATACACAAAGTGACATAACCTACAAGTAATAAAACAGCTGTTGTATGAAACCATATTGTCTAGTTCAATACACAGTGTGACATAACCTACAAGTAATAAAACAGCTGTTGTATGAAACCATGTTGTCTAGTTCAATACACAAAGTGGCACAGCCTACAAGTAATAAAACAGCTGTTGTATGAAACCATGTTGTCTAGTTCAATACACAAAGTGACATAACCTACAAGTAATAAAACAGCTGTTGTATGAAACCATATTGTCTAGTTCAATACACAGTGTGACATAACCTACAAGTAATAAAACAGCTGTTGTATGAAACCATATTGTCTAGTTCAATACACAAAGTGGCACAGCCTACAAGTAATAAAACAGCTGTTGTATGAAACCATGTTGTCTAGTTCAATACACAAAGTGACATAACCTACAAGTAATAAAACAGCTGTTGTATGAAACCATGTTGTCTAGTCCAATACACAAAGTGACATAACCTACAAGTAATAAAACAGCTGTTGTATGAAACCATATTGTCTAGTTCAATACACAGTGTGACATAACCTACAAGTAATAAAACAGCTGTTGTATGAAACCATGTTGTCTAGTTCAGTACACAAAGTGACATAACCTACAAGTAATAAAACAGCTGTTGTATGAAACCATGTTGTCTAGTCCAATACACAAAGTGACATAACCTACAAGTAATAAAACAGCTGTTGTATGAAACCATATTGTCTAGTTCAATACACAGTGTGACATAACCTACAAGTAATAAAACAGCTGTTGTATGAAACCATATTGTCTAGTTCAATACACAGTGTGACATAACCTACAAGTAATAAAACAGCTGTTGTATGAAACCATATTGTCTAGTTCAGTACAAAGTGACATAACCTACAAGTAATAAAACAGCGGTTGTATGAAACCATGTTGTCTAGTTCAATACACAAAGTGACATAACCTACAAGTAATAAAACAGATGTTGTATGAAACCATGTTGTCTAGTTCAGTACGAAGTGACATAACCTACAAGTAATAAAACAGCTGTTGTATGAAACCATGTTGTCTAGTCCAATACACAAAGTGACATAACCTACAAGTAATAAAACAGCTGTTGTATGAAACCATATTGTCTAGTTCAATACACAAAGTGGCACAGCCTACAAGTAATAAAACAGCTGTTGTATGAAACCATATTGTCTAGTTCAATACACAGTGTGACATAACCTACAAGTAATAAAACAGCTGTTGTATGAAACCATGTTGTCTAGTCCAATACACAAAGTGACATAACCTACAAGTAATAAAACAGCTGTTGTATGAAACCATATTGTCTAGTTCAATACACAGTGTGACATAACCTACAAGTAATAAAACAGCTGTTGTATGAAACCATGTTGTCTAGTCCAATACACAAAGTGACATAACCTACAAGTAATAAAACAGCTGTTGTATGAAACCATGTTGTCTAGTTCAATACACAAAGTGACGTAATATACAAGTAATAAAACCGCTGTTGTATGAAACCATATTGTCTAGTTCAATACACAAAGTGGCACAGCCTACAAGTAATAAAACCGCTGTTGTATGAAAGCATGTTGTCTAGTTCAATACACAAAGTGGCACAGCCTACAAGTAATAAAACAGCGGTTGTATGAAACCATGTTGTCTAGTTCAGTACAAAGTGACATAACCTACAAGTAATAAAACAGCTGTTGTATGAAACCATGTTGTCTAGTTCAATACACAAAGTGACATAACATACAAGTAATAAAACAGCTGTTGTATGAAACCATGTTGTCTAGTTCAATACACAAAGTGGCACAGCCTACAAGGAATAAAACCGCTGTTGTATGAAAGCATGTTGTCTAGTTCAATACAAAGTGACATAACCTACAAGTAATAAAACAGCTGTTGTATGAAACCATGTTGTCTAGTTCAATACAAAAAGTGACATAACCTACAAGTAATAAAACAGCTGTTGTATGAAACCATGTTGTCTAGTTCAATACACAAAGTGGCATAATCTACAAGTAATAAAACAGCTGTTGTATGAAACCATGTTGTCTAGTTCAATACAAAGTGACATAACCTACAAGTAATAAAACAGCTGTTGTATGAAACCATGTTGTCTAGTTCAATACAAAAAGTGACATAACCTACAAGTAATAAAACAGCTGTTGTATGAAACCATGTTGTCTAGTTCAATACACAAAGTGGCATAATCTACAAGTAATAAAACAGCTGTTGTATGAAACCATGTTGTCTAGTTCAATACAAAGTGACATAACCTACAAGTAATAAAACCGCTGTTGTATGAAAGCATGTTGTCTAGTTCAATACAAAGTGACATAACCTACAAGTAATAAAACAGCTGTTGTATGAAACCATGTTGTCTAGTTCAATACAAAAAGTGACATAACCTACAAGTAATAAAACAGCTGTTGTATGAAACCATGTTGTCTAGTTCAATACAAAAAGTGACATAACCTACAAGTAATAAAACAGCTGTTGTATGAAACCATGTTGTCTAGTTCAATACACAAAGTGGCACAGCCTACAAGTAATAAAACAGCGGTTGTATGAAACCATGTTGTCTAGTTCAGTACAAAGTGACATAACCTACAAGTAATAAAACAGCTGTTGTATGAAACCATGTTGTCTAGTTCAATACAAAAAGTGACATAACCTACAAGTAATAAAACAGCTGTTGTATGAAACCATGTTGTCTAGTTCAATACACAAAGTGGCACAGCCTACAAGTAATAAAACAGCGGTTGTATGAAACCATGTTGTCTAGTTCAGTACAAAGTGACATAACCTACAAGTAATAAAACAGCTGTTGTATGAAACCATGTTGTCTAGTTCAATACAAAAAGTGACATAACCTACAAGTAATAAAACAGCTGTTGTATGAAACCATGTTGTCTAGTTCAATACACAAAGTGACATAACCTACAAGTAATAAAACAGCTGTTGTATGAAACCATGTTGTCTAGTTCAATACACAAAGTGGCATAATCTACAAGTAATAAAACAGCTGTTGTATGAAACCATGTTGTCTAGTTCAATACACAAAGTGACATAACCTACAAGTAATAAAACAGCTGTTGTATGAAACCATGTTGTCTAGTTCAATACACAAAGTGGCATAATCTACAAGTAATAAAACAGCTGTTGTATGAAACCATGTTGTCTAGTTCAATACACAAAGTGACGTAACATACAAGTAATAAAACCGCTGTTGTATGAAACCATATTGTCTAGTTCAATACACAAAGTGACATAACCTACAAGTAATAAAACAGCTGTTGTATGAAACCATGTTGTCTAGTTCAGTACAAAGTGACATAACCTACAAGTAATAAAACAGCTGTTGTATGAAACCATGTTGTCTAGTTCAATACACAAAGTGACATAACCTACAAGTAATAAAACAGCTGTTGTATGAAACCATGTTGTCTAGTTCAATACACAAAGTGACATAACCTACAAGTAATAAAACAGCTGTTGTATGAAACCATGTTGTCTAGTTCAATACACAAAGTGACATAACCTACAAGTAATAAAACAGCTGTTGTATGAAACCATGTTGTCTAGTTCAATACACAAAGTGACATAACCTACAAGTAATAAAACAGCTGTTGTATGAAACCATGTTGTCTAGTTCAATACACAAAGTGACATAACCTACAAGTAATAAAACAGCTGTTGTATGAAACCATGTTGTCTAGTTCAATACACAAAGTGGCATAATCTACAAGTAATAAAACAGCTGTTGTATGAAACCATGTTGTCTAGTTCAATACACAAAGTGACATAACCTACAAGTAATAAAACAGCTGTTGTATGAAACCATGTTGTCTAGTTCAATACACAAAGTGACATAACCTACAAGTAATAAAACAGCGGTTGTATGAAACCATGTTGTCTAGTTCAATACACAAAGTGGCATAATCTACAAGTAATAAAACAGCTGTTGTATGAAACCATGTTGTCTAGTTCAATACACAAAGTGACATAACCTACAAGTAATAAAACAGCGGTTGTATGAAACCATGTTGTCTAGTTCAATACACAAAGTGGCATAACCTACAAGTAATAAAACAGCGGTTGTATGAAACCATGTTGTCTAGTTCAATACACAAAGTGGCATAATCTACAAGTAATAAAACAGCTGTTATATGAAACCATGTTGTCTAGTCCAATACACAAAGTGATATAACCTACAAGTAATAAAACAGCTGTTGTATGAAACCATGTTGTCTAGTCCAATACACAAAGTGATATAACCTACAAGTAATAAAACAGCTGTTGTATGAAACCATGTTGTCTAGTTCAATACACAAAGTGGCATAATCTACAAGTAATAAAACAGCTGTTATATGAAACCATGTTGTCTAGTCCAATACACAAAGTGATATAACCTACAAGTAATAAAACAGCTGTTGTATGAAACCATGTTGTCTAGTTCAATACACAAAGTGGCATAATCTACAAGTAATAAAACAGCTGTTATATGAAACCATGTTGTCTAGTCCAATACACAAAGTGATATAATCTACAAGTAATAAAACAGCTGTTATATGAAACCATGTTGTCTAGTCCAATACACAAAGTGATATAATCTACAAGTAATAAAACAGCTGTTATATGAAACCATGTTGTCTAGTCCAATACACAAAGTGATATAACCTACAAGTAATAAAACAGCTGTTGTATGAAACCATGTTGTCTAGTTCAATACACAAAGTGGCATAATCTACAAGTAATAAAACAGCTGTTATATGAAACCATGTTGTCTAGTCCAATACACAAAGTGATATAACCTACAAGTAATAAAACAGCTGTTGTATGAAACCATGTTGTCTAGTTCAATACACAGTGTGACATAACCTACAAGTAATAAAACCGCTGTTGTATGAAACCATGTTGTCTAGTTCAATACACATAGTGACATAACCTACAAGTAATAAAACAGCTGTTGTATGAAACCATATTGTCTAGTTCAATACACATAGTGGCATAACCTACAAGTAATAAAACCGCTGTTGTATGAAACCATGTTGTCTACACTTAGTGGCATACACAAAGTGGCATAACCTGCAAGTAATAAAACAGCTGTTGTATGAAACCATGTTGTCTAGTCCAATACACAAAGTAATATAACCTACAAGTAATAAAACAGATGTTGTATGAAACCATGTTGTCTAGTTCAGTACGAAGTGACATAACCTACAAGTAATAAAACAGATGTTGTATGAAACCATGTTGTCTAGTTCAGTACGAAGTGACATAACCTACAAGTAATAAAACAGCTTTTGTATGAAATAATATTTCATCACTTAGTTTGGTAAAATATATGTTGTTTCTGAATATATAGGTAATTTCACTTTAAAAAGATTTCAACATAGCCTCTAAATAACCTATAAGTGAAGAATAAAACTGCTGTTCGCGTTAGCAGACTCAATTATAAGCCCAATGTTTGGCTTTCATAAATTATAGAGACAATCAGTCAATCTTTAGAAAATGTTCTCATGACGTAAACTGAACGTATCCGTCTAATATGTTTTCACTTCAGAAATATTTGCCCAAAACAATGAAGAGGCGTGTTCCCGTGCCTAAGGATTAATAAGATCAACAATATTTGGAAATTTCAACTAAAACAAACATTTTCGAGGATATAAAGTTGTTACAAGATTAATTACTTAACCATTGATTAAGAAATACTACAATTATTTTATTTAAAGTACATAATTTATTTTTGCATTATTTTAAATTAAAAACCATAAAGACAGAACCTAATAGTAAAGCAAAATTAATATGCATCCTTAAAATTAAACGAACATTATTAATAACGAAAACTGTACTTTCTTGAAAAACTCTTAATATAATTCGAATAAATTGTAGTTAATAATAAATAATATTCAAAACCTCAAACCACAAATGTTTTTAATTTTACCTGATGCACACTTCGGTTACTAAATAGCCATCCTCAGAGGTATAACAACCAAGACTCAAGGTAACCGAAATGTAAATAAGTTTAAAACTAAACTATTTGTGGTTAGAGGTTTTTTGAGTATTATTTATCTCCATATAGTTGTTAACAGGGGGAACATTTTTAAAACAGTATTTCAAAGATTTATAAAATTTGAGGAAAGAATCCAATATCCTTTGTGAGAAATTTGGAATATGTAGTATTTTTTTAAAATATAAAAGAAGGTTTTAAAATATTTTAGCACAAATTTAAAACATAAAATAGAAGTCAATATAAGAGAAATAATTTTATCAAAAGGTGGTATTAATATAAGGTGAAAAGAAAATAAGTAAATGCCGACTTGGAACAACCACTGACCTAAATCAAGATATGGCGAACAGCTGATATGATAAAACTATCACAGACCTACGTTTGCACTAGGCAGTTGTGCACCGCAGCGTACTATCTTATTTCCACGACCTTGTATACAATCATGCACCAAACATTGTTTGCTTTATTATCGCTGTGGTAATTGCTTGAAACTGTTCCGGTATCAGTTTCCCAACAGGGTTTTTGTTTTTTATTATAATTATGAGAAATTGTTAACGTGTGGTTGCAGACAATAGGGTTTATCCGTCACGTATCCAATTTCACAAAAGGTATATAAGGTGTTAAATCTGTACCAGTTCCTTTACAAAAGTTACGCTTCAATAATATAAAAATTAATTTGTGTTTTAATTCCTCCTACTCCTAATCCTTTTTCAGCATGGGGGAATAGCGGGCAGTCATTTCCTCTCTGCAGGAATGAGCTATTCCTATCTTTTAGACCACGGGAGTTCAATACCACAATATCCCTAAGTAATCGTATTTTAATTCCACCTACTCTTAATCCTTTTTCACTACGGAGGAATAGAGAGCAGTCATTTCCTCTCTGCAGGAATGAGCTATTCCTATCTTTTAGACCACGGGAGTTCAATACCACAATATCCCTAAGTAATCGTATTCTAATTCCACCTACTCTTAATCCTTTTTCACTACGGAGGAATAGAGAGCAGTCATTTCCTCTCTGCAGGAATGAGCTATTCCTATCTTTTAGACCACGGGAGTTCAATACCACAATATCCCTAAGTAATCGTATTTCAATTCCACCTACTCTTAATCCTTTTTCACTACGGAGGAATAGAGAGCAGTCAT
The DNA here is from genome assembly GCA_036971475.1 of Prosapia bicincta. Classification (NCBI taxonomy): domain Eukaryota; kingdom Metazoa; phylum Arthropoda; class Insecta; order Hemiptera; family Cercopidae; genus Prosapia; species Prosapia bicincta. Next base: position 78,121,031 of record JBAIZL010000004.1, on the reverse strand, counting down.
TTCCTCTCTGCAGGAATGAGCTATTCCTATCTTTTAGACCACGGGAGTTCAATACCACAATATCCCCAAGTAATCGTATTCTAATTCCACCTACTCTTAATCCTTTTTCACTACGGAGGAATAGAGAGCAGTCATTTCCTCTCTGCAGGAATGAGCTATTCCTATCTTTTAGACCACGGGAGTTCAATACCACATTATCCCTAAGTAATCGTATTTTAATTCCTCCTACTCCTAATCCTTTTTCAGCATGGGGGAATAGCGGGCAGTCATTTCCTCTCTGCAGGAATGAGCTATTCCTATCTTTTAGACCACGGGAGTTCAATACCACAATATCCCTAAGTAATCGTATTTTAATTCCACCTACTCTTAATCCTTTTTCACTACGGAGGAATAGAGAGCAGTCATTTCCTCTCTGCAGGAATGAGCTATTCCTATCTTTTAGACCACGGGAGTTCAATACCACAATATCCCTAAGTAATCGTATTTTAATTCCACCTACTCTTAATCCTTTTTCACTACGGAGGAATAGAGAGCAGTCATTTCCTCTCTGCAGGAATGAGCTATTCCTATCTTTTAGACCACGGGAGTTCAATACCACAATATCCCTAAGTAATCGTATTTTAATTCCACCTACTCTTAATCCTTTTTCACTACGGAGGAATAGAGAGCAGTCATTTCCTCTCTGCAGGAATGAGCTATTCCTATCTTTTAGACCACGGGAGTTCAATACCACAATATCCCCAAGTAATCGTATTCTAATTCCACCTACTCTTAATCCTTTTTCACTACGGAGGAATAGAGAGCAGTCATTTCCTCTCTGCAGGAATGAGCTATTCCTATCTTTTAGACCACGGGAGTTCAATACCACAATATCCCTAAGTAATCGTATTTTAATTCCACCTACTCTTAATCCTTTTTCACTACGGAGGAATAGAGAGCAGTCATTTCCTCTCTGCAGGAATGAGCTATTCCTATCTTTTAGACCACGGGAGTTCAATACCACAATATCCCTAAGTAATCGTATTCTAATTCCACCTACTCTTAATCCTTTTTCACTACGGAGGAATAGAGAGCAGTCATTTCCTCTCTGCAGGAATGAGCTATTCCTATCTTTTAGACCACGGGAGTTCAATACCACAATATCCCTAAGTAATCGTATTTTAATTCCACCTACTCTTAATCCTTTTTCACTACGGAGGAATAGAGAGCAGTCATTTCCTCTCTGCAGGAATGAGCTATTCCTATCTTTTAGACCACGGGAGTTCAATACCACAATATCCCCAAGTAATCGTATTCTAATTCCACCTACTCTTAATCCTTTTTCACTACGGAGGAATAGAGAGCAGTCATTTCCTCTCTGCAGGAATGAGCTATTCCTATCTTTTAGACCACGGGAGTTCAATACCACAATATCCCTAAGTAATCGTATTTTAATTCCACCTACTCTTAATCCTTTTTCACTACGGAGGAATAGAGAGCAGTCATTTCCTCTCTGCAGGAATGAGCTATTCCTATCTTTTAGACCACGGGAGTTCAATACCACAATATCCCTAAGTAATCGTATTTTAATTCCACCTACTCTTAATCCTTTTTTACTACGGAGGAATAGAGAGCAGTCATTTCCTCTCTGCAGGAATGAGCTATTCCTATCTTTTAGACCACGGGAGTTCAATACCACAATATCCCTAAGTAATCGTATTTTAATTCCACCTACTCTTAATCCTTTTTCACTACGGAGGAATAGAGAGCAGTCATTTCCTCTCTGCAGGAATGAGCTATTCCTATCTTTTAGACCACGGGAGTTCAATACCACAATATCCCTAAGTAATCGTATTCTAATTCCACCTACTCTTAATCCTTTTTCACTACGGAGGAATAGAGAGCAGTCATTTCCTCTCTGCAGGAATGAGCTATTCGTATCTTTTAGACCACGGGAGTTCAATACCACAACATCCCTAAGTAATCGTATTTTAATTCCACCTACTCTTAATCCTTTTTCACTACGGAGGAATAGAGAGCAGTCATTTCCTCTCTGCAGGAATGAGCTATTCCTATCTCTTAGACCACGGGAGTTCAATACCACAATATCATTAAGTAATCGTATTTTAATTCCACCTACTCTTAATCCTTTTTCACTACGGAGGAATAGAGAGCAGTCATTTAATCTCTGCAGGAATGAGCTATTCCTATCTTTTAAGACCACGGGAGTTCAATACCACAATATCTTTAAGTAATCGTATTTTAATTCCACCTACTCTTAATCCTTTTTCACTACGGAGGAATAGAGAGCAGTCATTTCCTCTCTGCAGGAATGAGCTATTCCTATCTTTTAGACCACGGGAGTTCAATAGCACAATATCCCTAAGTAATAGTATTTTAATTCCACCTACTCCTCATCCTTTTTCACACACGGTGGAATAGAGAGCAGTCATTTCCTCTCTGTAGGAATGAGCTATTCCTATCTTTTAAGACCACGGGAGTTCAATACCACAATATCCCTAAGTAATCGTATTTTAATTCCACCTACTCTTAATCCTTTTTCACACACGGTGGAATAGAGAGCAGTCGTTTCACCTCTGCAGGAATGAGCTATTCCTATCTTTTAGACCACGGGAGTTCAATACCACAATATCCCTAAGTAATAGTATTTTAATTCCACCTACTCCTCATCCTTTTTCACACACGGTGGAATAGAGAGCAGTCGTTTCACCTCTGCAGGAATGAGCTATTCCTATCTTTTAGACCACGGGAGTTCAATACCACAATATCCCTAAGTAATCGTATTTTAATTCCACCTACTCTTAATCCTTTTTCACTACGGAGGAATAGAGAGCAGTCATTTCCTCTCTGCAGGAATGAGCTATTCCTATCTTTTAGACCACGGGAGTTCAATACCACAATATCCCTAAGTAATCGTATTTTAATTCCACCTACTCTTAATCCTTTTTCACTACGGAGGAATAGAGAGCAGTCATTTCCTCTCTGCAGGAATGAGCTATTCCTATCTTTTAGACCACGGGAGTTCAATACCACAATATCACTAAGTAATCGTATTTTAATTCCATCTACTCTTAATCCTTTTTCACTACGGAGGAATAGAGAGCAGTCATTTCCTCTCTGCAGGAATGAGCTATTCCTATCTTTTAGACCACGGGAGTTCAATACCACAATATCCCTAAGTAATCGTATTATAATTCCACCTACTCTTAATCCTTTTTCACTACGGAGGAATAGAGAGCAGTCATTTCCTCTCTGCAGGAATGAGCTATTCCTATCTTTTAGACCACGGGAGTTCAATACCACAATATCTTTAAGTAATCGTATTTTAATTCCACCTACTCTTAATCCTTTTTCACTACGGAGGAATAGAGAGCAGTCATTTCCTCTCTGCAGGAATGAGCTATTCCTATCTTTTAGACCACGGGAGTTCAATACCACAATATCCCTAAGTAATCGTATTATAATTCCACCTACTCTTAATCCTTTTTCACTACGGAGGAATAGAGAGCAGTCATTTCCTCTCTGCAGGAATGAGCTATTCCTATCTTTTAGACCACGGGAGTTCAATACCACAATATCTTTAAGTAATCGTATTTTAATTCCACCTACTCTTAATCCTTTTTCACTACGGAGGAATAGAGAGCAGTCATTTCCTCTCTGCAGGAATGAGCTATTCCTATCTTTTAGACCACGGGAGTTCAATACCACAATATCTTTAAGTAATCGTATTTTAATTCCACCTACTCTTAATCCTTTTTCACTACGGAGGAATAGAGAGCAGTCATTTCCTCTCTGCAGGAATGAGCTATTCCTATCTTTTAGACCACGGGAGTTCAATACCACAATATCCCTAAGTAATCGTATTTTAATTCCACCTACTCTTAATCCTTTTTCACACAAGGTGGAGTAGCGGGTAGTCATTTACGTCTTATAATAGTGACCCATTCCTATCTTTTAGAGCAAGGGAGTTAATATGCAATATCCCCACGTAATCCTATTCTTAGTTCAACCTATTCTTCAACCTTTTTCAATCTGGAGAGACTAGCTGCACCTACTAAGAGGGGTTTGGCGTCCCTCGCGGTACCCTAGTCTAACATAAACACTATTGACCACCCTCACTTCACTATATCGCACTCTATTACATTTTCTACAAAAACAAAATTTACAACACAATCTTTATGCATATAAACAATTACACCTTCTCTTTGGGATTTTTGACTGGTTAGAACCGTTGCTCGTTGGATAGAAGTTGGATCAGCAGCAGTGTTGATATTGCTAATGTACTAAGCACATAATTTTCAAAATTTTCTCTCTATGTCAGCTCATTAATACATTCCATTTAAACACTCAAGACAGAACCCTTACTGTTTGGAATATCTCGTTTAAATGCTCAGTTTTCTTTGGGCGAATTGAGTCAGCTCTCGCGTCTACAAAGGATTCCGCACGAGGTCCTGACTCCATGAGTAAACATTTACCATCACGGCGAAGCTAGTCCCCTTTAAGGTATGCAATAGTTTATTCGAGGAGTAGTGTTTTCCCGACAGATGGTTAGAAGCAACAGTAATTCCTCTTTTAAAACTAGGTAAAGATAAAACAATACATGTATTGATGGTGGGTAAAAACCAATCGCTATGGTCTTGATAGTGATGAGTTTCTTCTGGTATACGGCCTTGCAGAAGTGACAATAAAACTTCTTATATCTTAGACCTTTAATTCTATCAATATCCCCCAATCTTTTTCCCATCCTTCCCCACGAATACAGTCTAAATTGTGACAGTCACAGAAACATACAAGAGTAACGGTAATTTCCTTTTCTTTCTTAAGCAGATCTTTATTACTAAAGCTTTATGTGTCTCGAGAATCCTTCTGCTCCTTATCTTCCAAATGGACACTCAACCCCATCTAACACTGAAAAATGGGATTTCAATGTTGTTCACGAAATCGGTGGAGATTTTACCATTATTTAATCACGCATTGGGAAAATGGTCCTCTTCTTGCCGAACTCTTTGTCCGAACCTACGAACTTACTCCAGATTCTGCTTTCATGAAACTTTAGCTTCTCGATTAGACCTAACTTGTTGAACGTAATGCACAAACTTCAGCATTGAATGTGTTACGTCATCAGCAAGTACATAACAATTTTATATCTGTCTTGGAGAAGGAATAAATGCAGGAATTTTAACAACAGGTTTTTACTGTTCTTCTAAAGAATAGATAGGTGCAATAAATTACTAAACAAATCAATCTCGGATGCTCACCTATCATTTTCTAAAGGGCCCCAGCCTCTGGGAATATGTATTATGTAACTTTATGTGCTGGCAGCCAAGCATGTTCAATTTGCCTTACTTGTAATGGAGGGACGGCGGCGTTGTTACTGGAATTCTTTAGTAAACCAATTTTTATTTTTTTATTCCTAACAATGACCATTACATTATTAACCATTAGTCTACTGGTCGCAAAGCATATGCTATGTCAAAACTGATATTTTTTGTATGCTGTTTCGAGAACACAACGGCTATGCGATTTTTATTTTGCCAGATAACCGTAGATTTTTAGTTATAAAAAATTTCAAGTTAAGAAAAAACACGTGTGTTGAAAAAGACATGATTTTATAAAGAACGTATTGATTTTAATCAAATACAAAATATATGTTTTTGCAATTAATAAAACAATAAATTCTTTTATAAAAATTACTGATAATCATTAATCCACTAAAGAGTTTGATGACCAAAATAACTGGAAAAAACTATAAAATAATGCAGATGATAACATAATCGTGACAATTAAGTGTTGACAACTAAAATAATTGATAATTTCATAACTTTTATATATTTTAATTAATAATAATTCTAATAATAAAGCAAAAATATATTTTTTTTTTTGTATCAATGCCTATAACAACTAGCATACAATGACTCTTTATTTATTTATTCTTAAAAACAAAAACTATGAACATTCAAATCATTTAATAATCGAGTATTTTACTCTTACACCAGGATCGGCGACAAATTAGACTTGCTGAACTGGCGAAGCTTGCTAGTGCGATCTAAGAGGTCGTGTCTCGATAAAAGTTTCATAAATTTACTTGATTTATAAATCAGCCAATTTGTTATTTGTTTAGTAAAAACCTTATTTATCTTAAGGAATTTTATTTATTCATAACCTTAAAATTTACTATTTAATATACATCCAAGGGCACTATATAATTAACTTAATAACTTATTCTTATACGAAATTGGTTATTTCTATTAGAAATGATATAGGTATAACCTGTAAATGAATGGAGAAACGCCTGCTGTGGAAAATAATATGTTAGTTGTTTAGTGAATACCAGGTGGTAGTAGAATTCAACCTCTTTAATATACGCAATTTAAAAAAAAACGTTTGGTGCGCCTTATTAACGTCTTCCCCCAACAACGATATTAATGCATGATATGAAATAACCAAAGCTAGTATAATTAAAATTGCCCAAATTCAGGCTATTCAGCCCTAGCAATTCAATTGGTCCAAAACAGTAAAAACTATTTCTATATCTTTACGTTCATGCTATTCAGCCCCAACAATTAAATTGGCCAGATCTACAAACCCTATTTTTATATCTTTACCTCCGTGTTATTCAGCCCCAGCAGTTCAATTCCTCCATATTAGTAAACCCTATTTTTATATCTTTACCTCCGTGTTATTCAGCCCCAGCAGTTCAATTCATCCATATTAGTAAACCCTATTTTTATATCTTTACCTCCGTGTTATTCAGCCCCAGCAGTTCAATTCATCCATATTAGTAAACCCTATTTTTATATCTTTACCTCCGTGTTATTCAGCCTCAGCAGTTCAATTCATCCATATTAGTAAACCCTATTTTTATATCTTTACCTCCGTGTTATTCAGCCCCAGCAGTTCAATTCCTCCATATTAGTAAACCCTATTTTTATATCTTTACCTCCGTGTTATTCAGCCCCAGCAGTTCAATTCATCCATATTAGTAAACCCTATTTTTATATCTTTACCTCCGTGTTATTCAGCCCCAGCAGTTTAATTCATCCATATTAGTAAACCCTATTTTTATATCTTTACCTCCGTGTTATTCAGCCCCAGCAGTTCAATTCATCCATATTAGTAAACCCTATTTTTATATCTTTACCTCCGTGTTATTCAGCCCCAGCAGTTCAATTCATCCATATTAGTAAACCCTATTTTTATATCTTTACCTCCGTGTTATTCAGCCCCAGCAGTTCAATTCATCCATATTAGTAAACCCTATTTTTATATCTTTACCTCCGTGTTATTCAGCCCCAGCAGTTCAATTCATCCATATTAGTAAACCCTATTTTTATATCTTTACCTCCGTGTTATTCAGCCCCAGCAGTTCAATTCATCCATATTAGTAAACCCTATTTTTATATCTTTACCTCCGTGTTATTCAGCCTCAGCAGTTCAATTCATCCATATTAGTAAACCCTATTTTTATATCTTTACCTCCGTGTTATTCAGCCCCAGCAGTTCAATTCATCCATATTAGTAAACCCTATTTTTATATCTTTACCTTCGTGTTATTCAGCCCCAGCAGTTCAATTCATCCATATTAGTAAACCCTATTTTTATATCTTTACCTCCGTGTTATTCAGCCCCAGCAGTTCAATTCATCCATATTAGTAAACCCTATTTTTATATCTTTACCTCCGTGTTATTCAGCCCCAGCAGTTCAATTCATCCATATTAGTAAACCCTATTTTTATATCTTTACCTCCGTGTTATTCAGCCTCAGCAGTTCAATTCATCCATATTAGTAAACCCTATTTTTATATCTTTACCTCCGTGTTATTCAGCCTCAGCAGTTCAATTCATCCATATTAGTAAACCCTATTTTTATATCTTTACCTCCGTGTTATTCAGCCTCAGCAGTTCAATTCATCCATATTAGTAAACCCTATTTTTATATCTTTACCTCCGTGTTATTCAGCCCCAGCAGTTCAATTCATCCATATTAGTAAACCCTATTTTTATATCTTTACCTCCGTGTTATTCAGCCTCAGCAGTTCAATTCATCCATATTAGTAAACCCTATTTTTATATCTTTACCTCCGTGTTATTCAGCCTCAGCAGTTCAATTCATCCATATTAGTAAACCCTATTTTTATATCTTTACCTCCGTGTTATTCAGCCCCAGCAGTTCAATTCATCCATATTAGTAAACCCTATTTTTATATCTTTACCTCCGTGTTATTCAGCCTCAGCAGTTCAATTCATCCATATTAGTAAACCCTATTTTTATATCTTTACCTCCGTGTTATTCAGCCTCAGCAGTTCAATTCATCCATATTAGTAAACCCTATTTTTATATCTTTACCTCCGTGTTATTCAGCCCCAGCAGTTCAATTCATCCATATTAGTAAACCCTATTTTTATATCTTTACCTCCGTGTTATTCAGCCCCAGCAGTTCAATTCATCCATATTAGTAAACCCTATTTTTATATCTTTACCTCCGTGTTATTCAGCCTCAGCAGTTCAATTCATCCATATTAGTAAACCCTATTTTTATATCTTTACCTCCGTGTTATTCAGCCCCAGCAGTTCAATTCATCCATATTAGTAAACCCTATTTTTATATCTTTACCTCCGTGTTATTCAGCCTCAGCAGTTCAATTCATCCATATTAGTAAACCCTATTTTTATATCTTTACCTCCGTGTTATTCAGCCCCAGCAGTTCAATTCATCCATATTAGTAAACCCTATTTGTATATCTTTACCTCCGTATTTTTAAGCCCCAGCAGTTTTAGTGAATCTGTTTGCCTGACCCGCTCATATGGTTTACTTATCTATTACCTGCCCCACTCACAGGGGGCAATATGTATATTCCACCTTGATACTCAAAAATGTTTTATAAATACAAAATTAGCGACCGGCGAATAAATAAAAAACGCAAACAATTTTAGACTTTAATTCCAAAAGCATTAGCAATTTATCATCAAATTCGATATATTTTCTGTTCGTTTTAAGAGGAGAATAGTTTAAACAAATCTTCAAAGGAGAGAACATTTTAAAACATAGCCGTGACAATCATTTATAAGTATACAATCAACGTCCAAGAGAGTGTGTGTATGTGAACGCGCGCTTTTGTATGTGTTATATTAGATTACGGGCTGCAAGAAAGATTTAAAAAATCTATTACATTTAAGTGGATGTAAAACGACTTACCCAATCAAAACTTCTGAAGGTGAAATAAAAATCACTTACCGAGTCCACATCTGTAACAGAAAAAACACTCTTTAGAGACACGAACCACTATAGTAACAGATAAACAACTGTTCAAAAGAGAGAGAAATATATATTGGTCAAATCTACGAGTAGTTTTATTCAGTTCTATAGCTCTTGTTTTCTTCGTTTATATTCCTAGGAATCTGAAATAACTGAGGTAGATAGTTTTACCTGTTAAACTTTAGCCGTTAGTACACACGGCCTAACTGGAAATCCTAGACACGACTCAACAGAGATGAGAATTTGTTATCGGCTATTTATAATTTAGACTTTATTTTCAAGCGATCGTGTAATTTTACTATCAGCAACCATGAGGAAAGTACGAATAAAATGGTATGGTTAGACTACGGATACAAGATCTCTCTCGTCTGAGGTATAGATTTCTACCAGGTCCTTTAAGAGGTGCCGTATGTAAAATACAGGAATAAACATGAACTAAATAGTTCTTTGATAATGAGAATAAGGGGCAGTCACCTGTCCATATACAATGGTACCTACACATATGTATATTTGTGTGGTTACAATATAGATATTACGGGTAAAAGATGATGAATAGTAAATATCCGTAATACTTACGTTTTTTTTTGTAGTGCATAGAATCCCAGTTCCAACGTTTCTCCAGAATCTCATCTAGTTTTGACGAGATGAACCCAATACAGTTGAAGAGCGAATGTCCAGTACAGCCCGTAAATGCTAGATGATATTCTGGTGAAACGTCGGAACTGCTGCGTTATCCACTACAAAATGAACGGATGCACTCCGGATATTAAGTATTCATCGTATATATAGGTTATATATATAATTTTTAGGCGACCAGCCAGTATGCCTTATTGCCTACGAAAGATGGGACGAGATAATGAATACAGATTGAAATAAGGTAGGCCTGTGGCAGAGGACGCAGGGAAACAAATGTACTTTATATCTGGGCCATGAAGACGCATTATCCGTTACATATTGTATACGAAGAGCAAGGGAGGTTACATTAATCTAGATAGGACTAAGGAATGACTGTAACGATACCTTTTGGTTTGTTGTTTTTTAGATGACACAAAATTTTGTTTTTTCCAATGTTTAGTGTGAACCCATATTTAGCCGAATCCTGCATTATATCTGACTTAATGTATGAAATACTTAGTTTTTGGTTTATATCACCGCCGTAACCGAATCTTATTACTAAATTAAGCATAGACGATTAAAAACTAAATACGAATGCCTAAAACTAAACTACTACTACTACAAAACTAAACACTTAAATTATATTCAATATTTAGTAAAGGATAATTACTAAAATAGAAACAAATACTAATTATTTAAAAGTTCGTATGCTAGAAGAACTAAATGAAAGTAATTCTAAATTGAACTTAGTAAAACTCAACACATATACGTTAAATTTTATTGATATATATATATATATATATATATATATATATATATATATATATATTATTATTATTATTATTATTAAATAATTTACGATAGGAAGAGACAGCCAATAGCAGGTGGCATCGTCCCTTAACACCAACTTCAACTCCCTCGAAGATAATAACGATAATGCAACTTTGTCAACTCAACACATTCAAGCAGAAAATGGTGCCTCCACAAAACTGACATAGTGGTTGATCCTCGTGTTGCATCAACCATCCAAGCGTAAACATGGAATGGGCGATGCAAAGACGAGTAACCACCACTTCCTCTCTACTATTCGAACGAACTGAATGCCTGTATTAACGGATGGTATTCTTGATTTCCCTCGGCGTGTTTCTATTAACCGTTTCCCATTTATCATTCCATGCAAGAAATAGTCCATATTTTATTTTGCATACGAAATCAGAGGCCTTGACACGCTGCATCGACAGCACCGTACTTGTAGCCAATTTTACCCCTTCATCTGCTCTTATACTTCCGAAATCCTCTTAATCCGAAATCTCAGAATGTCTCCAACTAAGCGGTTCTTAGATTAAATTTCCTCAATCATCTGGAGAGCACTAGTGGAATCGGAACACATAAGGTAATGTAAAGATGTACTTGAAATAGTTGTCAATAACAAAACTAAGTCGTCGATTGATGAAAAACCTTGTCTGAAATCACACTATTCGTTGGAAAAAATACCATAGTTTCTAGGTCCCACGGAGGATCTTATGGTTTACTATAGTAATAGCAAAATGATAGTGACCCTGTACACGCACGCACGCACACACACACACACACACACACACACACACACACACACACACACACACACACACACACACACAGGTAGAGGATTAGAACGGACCGTATTCCTTCCAGCGCTCTGTTTATTACTAACCTAGTGGTGCTTCCTAGATCAAACCCTATTTTTTGTAATTTGATAACACACCTGAGAAAGTTTAGCATAAATTAAATTTGCATATCGTTACGAAAAAATTGATACCAAACAATGTACAATTTTTTGTCACTCTTCATGAGGGGATAACTTGAAATAAAAATTTGCCAACTGTATTGGCATTATAATACGTTGAAGTGACTAATAGCTACTAAAGTAAATCATAGGTTATTTCGTATCATTTTTCTTGTAATTTTAAGCAGAATCAATATTTATTAACTATTTGTAGTTAAAATTACAACTTGAAAAGTTAGAGTTTAGTTTGAAGATACCACTAAATGGCCAATGGAGTGGGAAAACGGCCTGTCTCGGGTCTGTCCTAATCCTCTGCGCTAGTAAGAATGAGTGTGCATGCGTGCGAGAGAAACTTACCTGGGGTCCAGAGACATTCGCATTTTGCTATTGCTATATTTTTTCATTTGTTAGTTGCCTCTTGTATCTTTTTAAAAATCTTCACCCCAAACGAAGGATTTCAGTTCTTTCATCATTTCACAACAGAACAGGTGATCGTTGTTTGAATGAAGTTTTCAGAATTTCCTTTCCGGCGCCATTCAAAACAGTTTTTTGTAAGCTACAGGAGCCAGGTAATAAAATGATTCGAGATCTTCGAAAACGTTTTCCCAATCAACTTTTTTTCAAGATCCAACGAGGATGTCGAACACAACAGATGAGGGGTCACATATAGAGGTCTCAATAAGAATGTGATCGCTACTGAGCATCTCAGCCAATGCTTATCAAGTCAACCTTGTAGCCAAAGCAGGACTGCACATTGACTAGCCTACAGCTATCCATCCACCTGTAGACACGCTGGTAAATGTTTTGGAAAACCGCCATTTACCATATACAAATCTGGCTTCAATCTAACACTCTCTACTTAGGTGAACTCGTGAATTGGAATCAATTTGTATTTTCGCCACAATAACCGTGTCATGGAAATATCTCACATTATTTGTTGAATACGTAATACGAAAATGTGTTCCTATTAAGTAATAATAATGCCTGGCTGTCAAATAATATAGTCAACAATATTCACACGCTTAATTTAAAGTTTGAAAAAAAATAGAAGCGAAAAATTGTTTAACTAAATAATAATGAAACCTCACCACAGCATATGCTAATTGGTAGTCCTTTCCAGAAAACGTTAACACTTAATTATTCTTTAAATCGATCAAAACAATTACACAGAAAGTATGTTTTGATAGTTGAAATCAGACCCGAAACTGATATAACGGACCAAGGTCAAGCGCCGTATCAAAATAGGCTGCAACAGCCTTGACCGATCTTATGTCATAAGGCGTACTAATTTTTGCCAAGTTTCTTTTTATAACGGAAAAACTAGAACTTATAAATGAAAAGGTATACATGAGTACGTTCTTACAAATGACATTCTATTTAACCTGCTGATATAAAATAACTTCATTTTATTAGAGTACCATAATGTGAAAGGAAACTTGGCAACAGTGCTCAGCTTAGCCCTGAACTTGACACTGTCGTACTGCGCATGACTGGGTGCACTCAAGGCCGTGCGATTACGTCACAGGCACATCTCTTGTTTGTTGGCCTACAAAATGTAACCACATTGGCATTGGTGTAGGCATTTTCCTAATTTGACAATAAACTATAATGTGTTACTGGTGTCGATAATTATCGGTTGATTTAAATTTACCAAGTACATAGCAAAATAATTCGATTAGAATGTCGTTTCCCTGGCGAATAGGTTATTTACAACTTTCATACTTCATTAAACTATAAATAGATGGAATTACTGTATAAAGCATAATCACATTATATAAAATGAGCGACACGCACACAAATACAAAAACTGACTACAAATACAAATTGATTCTGATACTCTAAAACAAAATTACATTCGCATGGTTATTTTAGGATTAACAACCATGCTTAAATTGTTTGCTTTGGTGACATTGGCAAGATTTTGTCAATGTTCCGAGAAACGAATAAATCTTGGGTGTATGAGGGGGTTGGATGAATCTGAGCTCAAGTTTCAGGTAATTTCCTTGAGGTGTTCTATGGATGTTGAAATAGAATTACAACTACGCTGATGCAATAAAACTAGTAATACAATCAAATTAGTAATACCACAAGTATTTACTATGAAAAATACCAATACAAATACCTATTTAAAATAATTCCGCAATAAAAATGAAAAATCGCGCACAGAGAGAGAGGAGGGGGAATGGAAACCCTGAACTAGCTTTTGTGATTCAGTCATTGACTACTATCCCTTAAGGGCGATAAGTGAATATTATGATTAGAACTTCCAATTGTTGCGTTGTACATTTTGAGATTTTTCAAACAATCACTTATCTAGCAATTTAACTTGACAAAAACTTACTGATATTTCTCAGTACACTCGTTTGTACTTAGCAATTGTTGTGACTGGCAACATTGAACAATGCACTGATCAAGTGCGTAATGCGTTTGCTGAGAAATATCATTAGTAGCGATTTTTGCCTAGTTAAATCGATAAATAAGTGATTAAGAATAGATTTAAAAGGCAAAACCCTTCTGGTTGAAGACAAATGAAAAAGTGACTACCTGTTGTACACCTTCAATTCCAAATGGAAACGGAAGAACAGAACCACGAAAGAACTATAGAGGGGACTGCAGTCTTTACCAAATATGCTGGTACTCTGGAAGTAGAGAACAATTGAGACATATATTTTGTATACATCTGCTCTTTAGTAAAGTTGAAGGCTCTCTGGTAAGATATAGAAAAGCAACAAAAACAAGTGTATAGGAAGAAACTGGAGAGCGATTTAGAAGAAAGCGTCCGACAAGGGAACTATTTACTAAGAACTGACGTAACTAAGGATCTCTTTATTCTGAGAGAAGCGTTACACAGAGTTCGAATTTGGAAGTTACAAGGAATTTGGTAGTGGGAAAATATATAGCGAGGTGAAAAGAAAACGACCAGAAGAAGAAACTGTTGCAGAAAGACCTGGGAGAAACGGCGAAATATAGCCATAACATAAGGCAGATAACTGGAGGAAGAATTAAAACATTTGCAATACAAATTCGTTGGAAAACGAAGAAATCACTATCATTAAAAAAATGAAAGATGACTTTCGATTCCTGACAAGTCACGACTATCTCCAGGCCCACCTCTACCGTTTTGGCCTAGCAGAATCCGATACGTGCCCGGTCTGTCTCGATTATGTCATGATTGGAGACCACAACCGGCCCTGAGCTGGACGACCAGCTGCCCAGAATAGGTCGTTACTCGGAGGCTCGAAGCCGAATGGTTCAACAGCCAAGTGTGGGCATTGACTAAAGTAAAGTAAGTAAGACATGAAAGGCACTATAGATTCTGTCACAGAACACTATAAAGGAGTCGAAATATTGAGACAAAAGCCAAACATCAAGTCGGACAGATTGAAATACAAGACCCGATTAAATAGGTTATAGATCCAGCCAGCACATTTTTGGCTTGCTACTCTCGTACTCTCTTTGAATGATGATAGATGTTGCTGCACGTGGCGATGCATTTTAGCAGTAGCTTGGATACAGAATTGGAACAATCAACAGTAAAATGTAAATAAACATCAACATCGAAAAGTAAGTAGTAAAATTAGAATTTAAACGGATGAAGTTGGAAAATCATTATGTTTCTAGATAAACATAAATCATGTATTTATGACTTTTTTGGTTATGAAAGAAATTAACAGATTTTAGGGATATTTATTCAATAATTATTGTGCAAGAGAACCAGTACATAAAAAAATGATCTTACTGACAATAACCCACCACTTTCTCGGTTAAAAAGGTTCTCTTCGTCTTGTGTAGTGGAAACGTTTAAAACAACGACTTATTCTGATTAGGAGGTGTTTTATGGGGGCCTATATAAAAAAGCACTTCAGGAATGGGAGCCCTGTATACATAAGCCATGATACTCCTCCAATTCGTATTGCTACATTGTGTTTCATAACCTTTCCTTAATCGGTTTTAATTATACCGTTATTCATTAATAGGTTAGGACTCCAGGCTTGTTGTTTTCCCTCAGCTTATCAAAACGTATTTGGATAAGATTGTCTTTTTTTTCAGATTTGTCAGATTTTCTCGGAAGACATTCCTCAATGCTTAGCTGCCGTTCCATTGGTCTTCCTAGCACCGGCTCTCTTCATCCCAGTTGAGCGATCCTGAACACGCGAAGCCATAATTTTCTCCTAGTCCTACTAACAGGGGATCATTATGGCCTTTCTTTATCATGCGCAATTCCATCTAACCTCCTTAATCCTTCTTACAACGGTATAACCACTTTATGACTCCGACAGAGAAGGCCTATAAATATAAACCTATTCAGATATAAGGATCTCCCTTTTATCTTCTACCAGGGGTTTTCATGTTCTTATGTTATCCATATATATATATATATATATATATATATATATATATATATATATATATATATATATATATATATATATATTATCCTTCATAGGAGGTATTGATGCAAAAACAAATCCTTTAGTCTCATTTCGCACCTCCCATTCTCATAATTATCCGTAACCTCTGTACTGAAATACTTCGACAGATTTACCATCCTTCTGTCCGTTAAACCTTCTCGGACCTAGACACTGCGTCCTCTTCGGTAGCATGAACGTTTCTTTCATTTATTTCTGTTAACCTCCCAACTACCGCACCCATGCAGATAACCGCTTTATAACATCCTATCGTATGTATTTAATGACTACGATTCTAATGGTTTTGTTTCTTAGACAGGTGATGCTTTTTTTAGCCTTCATCAACGTGACGATTATTTTTAGGTCAGCGGTTTCTAATCGATTAGGTGATTACACTATCCATAAATATGAATATTATTCAACAGTTTCAATTTCCTTTTCGTTGTTTAGTAATAAAAATTCTTCTTCACCCCGGAATGTAAATACCTTTTTTATTCTTATTCTCAGTGGATAATCCTTTTCAAGTATTTACTTTTTTTCGTTATTACTTTTCAATAAATATAAATGAAGCGCAAATGAAGGAGTTTATTATTGTAGTAATTTTTATTTCCTAAATCAACGCCTTTGTAAGTGTAAGGTACACTAACGACTCTATCTGTGGAGTGTGCAAGCAAGAAGAGGAAACATTAGAGCACATACTTTTGAAGTGTCCTGTAACAGCAGCAACAAGGAGTCCCTTGATAAAGCAACTAGGACGGGAATGTACCCTGGACAGAATCTTGAAAGAAAGTTGTTTCTGGCCATTGGCAGAGTGTGTGTATAGGAGACATCGAGCCATCGAGGCCAACCTTGGAAGCTCGTAATAAGAAGTAAGAAGTAAGAAGTAAGTAAGTGTAAGGTGAAACTATGTAAGTGTAAGGTGAAACTATGTAAGTGTAAGGTGAAACTATGTAAGTGTAAGGTGAAACTATGTAAGTGTAAGGTGAAACTATGTAAGTATAAGGTGAAACTATGTAAGTGTAAGGTGAAACTATGTAAGTGTAAGGTGAAACTATCATTCTTGTATATTTTACTTATTAATTTTATAAAATGTAAATTGTGTACGAATGTATACATAAACAACGGAATGTAGAGAAGTTCAATCAGCTAAAATGGCTGTATATCTTCTTTCATAATATCAAGAGCACAGTGGTACAATATATTACAATGAAAATATTTGAAAGAACCTCAATACCACAAAAATAAAAAATAACAAATAAAACAAGTTACTTAAGATTAAACCCTTAAACTACGAACTCGTTCAACGTATCGGTCATGATACGTTACCTGAACAAGACATATTCCCTAAAGAGATAGACGAGATTGGACAAAATATTTTCTTCACAAAACAATGTTTAGGGCGTCAGGAAGTTGAGAAAATAAGTCTTCATTAGGGAAGGCGATATTATCTGTCACTGTGTCACTGATATTCGTTTGTATATTGTTTGGTGGTACCAGTGACAAAATATGGAAAATTCCTGTTCGTGACAATGGATCGATCGGAGGTTGTCTCTGTTGTGTATGGGCAAAATGTCGCTGTCTGAAAAGATACAGCTATTTTACCGCGGCAGTTATTGGTTGATTTGTCGCTGTGACTGGCTCTATTCTCACCGCTCGGCTCACGGCAACGATTATTGTACAGTGTCGTTGACTGAAGAGGAGGTTGTTTCTGTTTTGATTGAGCTAAATGCCACCGTCGCTGGCAGAAATATTACTGATATTTTCCAAGGCTGTCATAGGTTGATTTGTCGATGTCACCGGCTCTACAGATTTACGTCGTGTCTGGGTTGGTGAGTTGTTTCAGGTTTCAAGACACTGACAGTGTTGTGTTTAGTAGACGCTATTTCGCACTCAGTAGTATGTTCTTAATTTCGTAGTAGTTTATTTTTAAATAAAATGAGCCTTCCAAAAAAAGCGAGCTGTGGAATCATTTCACCAGTGTGGTATGCCTGCCTATTATTGGCACATATAAAGGTGTTTCAATATCACTTGTCACCGGTAAAAGTCACTGTTCCAAGTTTGGAGCTGTAACTAAAACCACCGATCCGTTAAAGTCACTGGATCGACTATCTCTAACCTCCATGACTAAGAGAGATTCGTCTATAAATAAAACCTGCGTGTAAGCTGTAGAACAGTATCACTGCTGTAATAACCCATTATGGAACTTATGCAAATGGGTGTAAATATACACCTGGGTTTATAAGAAGTCCCTGCGAGGTTACATAGCTTGTTTGCGCAATAGATAAGCAATGACAGAGATAACGACATACCACTGGAAGAGGGCAATGTTAAAGTCTGTTCAGTAATGGTTACTGTAACGTTACTTTATGGTGTTACTTCTAAGATGTGCATTGCAGTATTTACCATCAACCAAGGCTATCGATGAGTCAAAAACATCAAACTCCGGCGTAAAACATCGATGTTTCATTCGACAATAATTAGTACTTTACAAATACAGTAATAAAAACAATAATTTATTTACAACAGTTGATTCCATCTTCAAGTGCGCTACTAGTTTTTTTTTACTAAAACATTTGTAAAAATGTTACACTTGCCTATAGTAGGACTTACTTTTATAATTGTTGAGGGCAGCCGTTTCGGGACATCTGTCCCATTGTCAACTCAGACCGTAACGGACCTCAAGATTTTTGTAGGTTAGGGTGTGGGTGGGATATTAGTACTAATTAAGTAGGAAATACAATGAGTAAAAGGAAGCTGTCTACAAGCTATACTTCAGTGTAAGTACTAGGATAAATAAAATAGGTTATGGACCATTATTTAGGACTTAATGACTACCTTTTACTACAAGTAATGGAATATCACAATATAACGTATGTGTAAATCAGATATATTCTCTAGTCAAATTCAATTAAGGTATTTATCCTTCGTGTGATCGCCCTGTGGTTCTTGTATACGAATCGAAGGTTTGGTAAAACGAAATTTTCAATTTTTTTAAATATAAGGTGTTATTTTTATAATGCATTATTTTCTATTTGAAAAATCTTACATTTGGCCGAGTGTTATTTTCAACATTTTTATAAGGCCTCTTACCTTTGGGTAGCGAAATCTGTTATGATTCAATAAAGTTTCACTAATTTGCCATTCCACTGTACCAAGTGTAACTGCCTTCACACTAAACATGTGGCTATATACCGTGATCATTTTTTTCCACTCGAGAGTAGCTTCTTTACAATGAGGCTAATGTTTAGACAGAAACACAGTTATTTGGTTTTATTTTGTAACTTGTAAGTCGAACAGTTGTGAGCTAGTTATAAAACTCAAGATATACTTAAGATGTGTAAATAAAAACAGCTACAAACTACAACGTGTGTTTTATTACTTCAGTTAATTTCATTAAATAAGTTGACTCCTTTGGTAGTACTAATAAAATGGTGACATTAATTTCAATATGTTCCACAGAATATTAGAACCTCTAAAGACGTCAACTTAGATATACATTAAGAAATTCACCATAAAACTAAGTATCATTGAGCTGTAGTTTCTTTTCTTTTTTCTTTCGCATTACCTGTTTGTGAAACAATTAATCCAGTTCGTTTATTTTATTCTTTACATTCATTTTTAATCCTAGAGCATTATTTATGACATTGTGTGGTAACCATGGCAACAATTTAAGGTTGTACAATGGGGGTTTCGACAACAATCAAAAGGGGACAAAAGAAAAATTCATATACAACTTTGAGAAGAGAATTAAGTGTTTCTATCTAAGGGAAACTTGGTTAAGTGCTACAGCACAAAACTTTGAACATGGAGATACTCAGTATCTTCCTACTAGACCCCCAAAATTTTTATAACTTAATTATTTAATAAATATTTGAAAAAACTGTATTAACATTAATTGTCCTCCACTATAGGCTAAAAGAAATGAATTTGCATTTGACTGAGTGAATAAAAACGTATTTTATGTGTGATTGAAAATTTGTACAAGATAAATATCAGGAGAGTGTGAAATAATAGAAGGAACCGAAACATATATTAGGCTTATTATTATTTTTTTATCATTAAAGTGTCCCTATGCTAATTAAGGCACTTAGTTTGGAAATGTCTCCGCCCTATATTCAATATGTCTCAGTATTCCAAAATTCTTAGTGCCATCTCTATGTTTGTTAATTATAAGTTTGTGATTTATTCTAATACATGAACAATTTCAATAAATTAAATTAAAATCATAAATACAAATTTGCATCATTATTTTCTTATTAAAATAAGTTTGTGAATATTTTTTGTTGTTTTGTTTTCCTTAATTTCTTATAACAAAGGGAATGTGTTGACGATTTCCCTTAATTACTGTTTGTTGATGTGGAATAGTTATTTTTAACCATTATGGCGCCACGAATATTTTGATAAAAAGTCTGGAAAATATATTAATTTTGCCTACTCTTATTGCATTTTTAATAGTTCAATCCTAAAACATTTAATACTACTTATTTTTTAGTCATATGGAACCACTGTTTTTTATTATAAACATTTTCTAAGCAAAGCCGGTACAGAATGTAACTTAACTTCCATTTGCCTGTAAAATAAAAAACCATTAACTTTCTGGAGGGTGGAATTAAATCAAAAAAATCCACATGTATCAAATTCGCTGAGTAAAGCGCAGAGACCATATTTCACTGTTCCCTCCCTAGATTGAATTGTTAAAAATACCGTAGCTACGAATTAGGTCAAATATATGCCATAAATCTGACTCAAGCTTATACAAAAATGGAAAAATGAGTCACCACAAAATGTTCTGTTGCTACTTGTGTTATTCACAAAATAATTTTTTAAAAAAATAAGCAAAAATATTTGATTAACACGCAGTGAGAAGCATTACCCATTGGAAATACACCAATCCAAAACTACACTATATTTATGGGACTTTATGGCCACACATTCTGCTATACATATAAACTAATTTTATGTCAGTTATGATTTTCCCCATGTTTACACTTATTCAGGACAGTTTGTAAGTTTTATTCCTCAAATAACATCTGAAACTCGTTTGAGTTTTTTTTTTAGGTTAGGGTAACCTAAACTTTTGTCTTTGAGATAGGCTTCAGGTTTTCTTGCACAACCTATCTTTTATCATTCCCATACAAAACACTTAATGTCTTGTAACAAATTACATCTTCAAAAGATATAATTAGTTGTAATAGCAACATACAAGTACATGTGGTAAATGCAAACCTACAGTATAAGAGTTAAGAATAAAAAGGCTACAAAAAAACAGTAACAACAAAAGATATAGGAAGAAGTGACAGGATAAAAATGACTATAGTTTGAACAAAGGAATTTAATGGTGATTTTACTAACATGTAGTTAAATAGTAATTTTAAAATTTTAAGATAGATATTGTATGCTTTTAATAAAGTAATTTTTCCAATTACAGTTGCATTTTTAATTACAAAAACATTGTATACATTTTGTTAATATAAAGATTCCTTAAACAACAGGGATTGTTGGAATATACTAAAATAAAGAAAGAATTGTCAAAGAAACTATATGAGAAACAATCCAACCTGAGAAACAGATTAGAATAAGCAATGAATAAAATTTATATTTAATGAAGGCGCCAGCTGATAGCAGAAATGGCTGTAGGCTCAGACAAGCCATGGAGCAGGGAGATGAATGAAGGATGTTGGGTTTATAGTAATTTTCATGCCTTTCGTTACAGATGGTAGTTGACAAAATATATCAGATAGTATCCAACATTAAGATATATTCTATGCTGAACATGCTTTAAGAAACAGATAGGAGTTTGGAGAATATTGGGTTTACAGTGAACTTGTCATTTGCTACTGATGGTAGACCACAGAATATAAAGATGTATCTGAGATTAGGAATGAGTCATATGCTGAACATGCTTTAAGAAACAGATAGGAGTTTGGAGAATATTGGGTTTACAGTGAACCTGTCATTTGCTACTGATGGTAGACCACAGAATATAAAGATGTATCTGAGATTAGGAATGAGTCATATGCTGAACATGCTTTAAGAAACAGATAGGAGTTTGGAGAATATTGGGTTTACAGTGAACCTGTCATTTGCTACTGATGGTAGACCACAGAATATAAAGATGTAATCGAGATTAGGAATGAGTCATATGCTGAACATGCTTTAAGAAACAGATAGGAGTTTGGAGAATATTGGGTTTACAGTGAACCTGTCATTTGCTACTGATGGTAGACCACAGAATATAAAGATGTAATCGAGATTAGGAATGAGTCATATGCTGAACATGCTTTAAGAAACAGATAGGAGTTTGGAGAATATTGGGTTTACAGTGAACCTGTCATTTGCTACTGATGGTAGACAAAAGAATATAAAGATGTATCTGAGATTAGGAATGAGTCATATGCTGAACATGCTTTAAGAAACAGATAGGAGTTTGGAGAATATTGGGTTTACAGTGAACCTGTCATTTGCTACTGATGGTAGACCACAGAATTTAAAGATGTAATCGAGATTAGGAATGAGTCATATGCTGAACATGCTTTAAGAAACAGATAGGAGTTTGGAGAATATTGGGTTTACAGTGAACCTGTCATTTGCTACTGATGGTAGACCACAGAATATAAAGATGTAATCGAGATTAGGAATGAGTCATATGCTGAACATGCTTTAAGAAACAGATAGGAGTTTGGAGAATATTGGGTTTACAGTGAACCTGTCATTTGCTACTGATGGTAGACAAAAGAATATAAATATGTATCTGAGATTAGGAATGAGTCATATGCTGAACATGCTTTAAGAAACAGATAGGAGTTTGGAGAATATTGGGTTTACAGTGAACCTGTCATTTGCTACTGATGGTAGACCACAGAATATAAAGATGTAATCGAGATTAGGAATGAGTCATATGCTGAACATGCTTTAAGAAACAGATAGGAGTTTGGAGAATATTGGGTTTACAGTGAACCTGTCATTTGGTACTGATGGTAGACAAAAGAATATAAAGATGTATCTGAGATTAGGAATGACTTATATGCTGAACATGCTTTAAGAAACAGATAGGAGTTTGGAGAATATTGGGTTTACAGTGAACCTGTCATTTGCTACTGATGGTAGACCACAGAATATAAAGATGTAATCGAGATTAGGAATGAGTTATATGCTGAACATGCTTTAAGAAACAGATAGGAGTTTGGAGAATATTGGGTTTACAGTGAACCTGTCATTTGCTACTGATGGTAGACCACAGAATATAAAGATGTAATCGAGATTAGGAATGAGTTATATGCTGAACATGCTTTAAGAAACAGATAGGAGTTTGGAGAATATTGGGTTTACAGTGAACCTGTCATTTGCTACTGATGGTAGACCACAGAATATAAAGATGTAATCGAGATTAGGAATGAGTTATATGCTGAACATGCTATAAGAAACAGATAGACGTTTGGAGAATGTTGGGTTAGAGTGAACCTGTCATTTGCTACTGATGGTAGACCACAGAATATAAAGATGTAATCGAGATTAGGAATGAGTTATATGCTGAACATGCTTTAAGAAACAGATAGACGTTTGGAGAATGTTGGGTTAGAGTGAACCTGTCATTTGCTACTGATGGTAGACCACAGAATATAAAGATGTAATCGAGATTAGGAATGAGTTATATGCTGAACATGCTTTAAGAAACAGATAGGAGTTTGGAGAATATTGGGTTTACAGTGAACCTGTCATTTGCTACTGATGGTAGACCACAGAATATAAAGATGTAATCGAGATTAGGAATGAGTTATATGCTGAACATGCTTTAAGAAACAGATAGACGTTTGGAGAATATTGGGTTTACAGTGAACCTGTCATTTGCTACTGATGGTAGACCACAGAATATAAAGATGTAATCGAGATTAGGAATGAGTTATATGCTGAACATGCTTTAAGAAACAGATAGGAGTTTGGAGAATATTGGGTTTACAGTGAACCTGTCATTTGCTACTGATGGTAGACCACAGAATATAAAGATGTATCTGAGATTAGGAATGAGTTATATGCTGAACATGCTTTAAGAAACAGATAGACGTTTGGAGAATGTTGGGTTAGAGTGAACCTGTCATTTGCTACTGATGGTAGACCACAGAATATAAAGATGTAATCGAGATTAGGAATGAGTTATATGCTGAACATGCTTTAAGAAACAGATAGGAGTTTGGAGAATATTGGGTTTACAGTGAACCTGTCATTTGCTACTGATGGTAGACCACAGAATATAAAGATGTAATCGAGATTAGGAATGAGTTATATGCTGAACATGCTTTAAGAAACAGATAGGAGTTTGGAGAATATTGGGTTTACAGTGAACCTGTCATTTGCTACTGATGGTAGACCACAGAATATAAAGATGTAATCGAGATTAGGAATGAGTTATATGCTGAACATGCTTTAAGAAACAGATAGGAGTTTGGAGAATATTGGGTTTACAGTGAACCTGTCATTTGCTACTGATGGTAGACCACAGAATATAAAGATGTATCTGAGATTAGGAATGAGTTATATGCTGAACATGCTTTAAGAAACAGGTAGACGTTTGGAGAATGTTGGGTTAGAGTGAACCTGTCATTTGCTACTGATGGTAGACCACAGAATATAAAGATGTAATCGAGATTAGGAATGAGTTATATGCTGAACATGCTTTAAGAAACAGATAGGAGTTTGGAGAATATTGGGTTTACAGTGAACCTGTCATTTGCTACTGATGGTAGACCACAGAATATAAAGATGTAATCGATATTAGGAATGAGTTATATGCTGAACATGCTTTAAGAAACAGATAGGAGTTTGGAGAATATTGGGTTTACAGTGAACCTGTCATTTGCTACTGATGGTAGACCACAGAATATAAAGATGTAATCGAGATTAGGAATGAGTTATATGCTGAACATGCTTTAAGAAACAGATAGACGTTTGGAGAATGTTGGGTTAGAGTGAACCTGTCATTTGCTACTGATGGTAGACCACAGAATATAAAGATGTAATCGAGATTAGGAATGAGTTATATGCTGAACATGCTTTAAGAAACAGATAGGAGTTTGGAGAATATTGGGTTTACAGTGAACCTGTCATTTGCTACTGATGGTAGACCACAGAATATAAAGATGTAATCGAGATTAGGAATGAGTTATATGCTGAACATGCTTTAAGAAACAGATAGGAGTTTGGAGAATATTGGGTTTACAGTGAACCTGTCATTTGCTACTGATGGTAGACCACAGAATATAAAGATGTAATCGAGATTAGGAATGAGTTATATGCTGAACATGCTTTAAGAAACAGATAGGAGTTTGGAGAATATTGGGTTTACAGTGAACCTGTCATTTGCTACTGATGGTAGACCACAGAATATAAAGATGTATCTGAGATTAGGAATGAGTTATATGCTGAACATGCTTTAAGAAACAGATAGACGTTTGGAGAATGTTGGGTTAGAGTGAACCTGTCATTTGGTACTGATGGTAGACAAAAGAATATAAAGATGTATCTGAGATTAGGAATGAGTCATATGCTGAACATGCTTTAAGAAACAGATAGACGTTTGGAGAATGTTGGGTTAGAGTGAACCTGTCATTTGGTACTGATGGTAGACAAAAGAATATAAAGATGTAATCGAGATTAGGAATGAGTTATATGCTGAACATGCTTTAAGAAACAGATAGGAGTTTGGAGAATATTGGGTTTACAGTGAACCTGTCATTTGCTACTGATGATAGACCACAGAATATAAAGATGTAATCGAGATTAGGAATGAGTTATATGCTGAACATGCTTTAAGAAACAGATAGACGTTTGGAGAATGTTGGGTTAGAGTGAAAATGTCATTTGCTACTGATGGTAGACCACAGAATATAAAGATGTAATCGAGATTAGGAATGAGTTATATGCTGAACATGCTTTAAGAAACAGATAGGAGTTTGGAGAATATTGGGTTTACAGTGAACCTGTCATTTGCTACTGATGGTAGACCACAGAATATAAAGATGTAATCGAGATTGGGAATGAGT
This sequence comes from Prosapia bicincta, assembly GCA_036971475.1. Classification (NCBI taxonomy): domain Eukaryota; kingdom Metazoa; phylum Arthropoda; class Insecta; order Hemiptera; family Cercopidae; genus Prosapia; species Prosapia bicincta. Next base: position 78,094,948 of record JBAIZL010000004.1, on the reverse strand, counting down.
TATATGCTGAACATGCTTTAAGAAACAGATAGGAGTTTGGAGAATATTGGGTTTACAGTGAACCTGTCATTTGCTACTGATGGTAGACCACAGAATATAAAGATGTAATCGAGATTAGGAATGAGTTATATGCTGAACATGCTTTAAGAAACAGATAGACGTTTGGAGAATGTTGGGTTAGAGTGAACCTGTCATTTGGTACTGATGGTAGACCACAGAATATAAAGATGTAATCGAGATTAGGAATGAGTTATATGCTGAACATGCTTTAAGAAACAGATAGGAGTTTGGAGAATATTGGGTTTACAGTGAACCTGTCATTTGCTACTGATGGTAGACCACAGAATATAAAGATGTAATCGAGATTAGGAATGAGTTATATGCTGAACATGCTTTAAGAAACAGATAGGAGTTTGGAGAATATTGGGTTTACAGTGAACCTGTCATTTGCTACTGATGGTAGGCCACAGAATATAAAGATGTAATCGAGATTAGGAATGAGTTATATGCTGAACATGCTTTAAGAAACAGATAGGAGTTTGGAGAATATTGGGTTTACAGTGAACCTGTCATTTGCTACTGATGGTAGACCACAGAATATAAAGATGTAATCGAGATTAGGAATGAGTTATATGCTGAACATGCTTTAAGAAACAGATAGGAGTTTGGAGAATATTGGGTTTACAGTGAACCTGTCATTTGCTACTGATGGTAGACCACAGAATATAAAGATGTAATCGAGATTAGGAATGAGTTATATGCTGAACATGCTTTAAGAAACAGATAGGAGTTTGGAGAATATTGGGTTTACAGTGAACCTGTCATTTGCTACTGATGGTAGACCACAGAATATAAAGATGTAATCGAGATTAGGAATGAGTTATATGCTGAACATGCTTCAAGAAACAGATAGGAGTTTGGAGAATATTGGGTTTACAGTGAACCTGTCATTTGCTACTGATGGTAGACCACAGAATATAAAGATGTAATCGAGATTAGGAATGAGTTATATGCTGAACATGCTTTAAGAAACAGATAGGAGTTTGGAGAATATTGGATTTACAGTGAACCTGTCATTTGCTACTGATGGTAGACCACAGAATATAAAGATGTAATCGAGATTAGGAATGAGTTATATGCTGAACATGCTTTAAGAAACAGATAGGAGTTTGGAGAATATTGGGTTTACAGTGAACCTGTCATTTGCTACTGATGGTAGACCACAGAATATAAAGATGTAATCGAGATTAGGAATGAGTTATATGCTGAACATGCTTTAAGAAACAGATAGGAGTTTGGAGAATATTGGGTTTACAGTGAACCTGTCATTTGCTACTGATGGTAGACCACAGAATATAAAGATGTAATCGAGATTAGGAATGAGTTATATGCTGAACATGCTTTAAGAAACAGATAGGAGTTTGGAGAATATTGGGTTTACAGTGAACCTGTCATTTGCTACTGATGGTAGACCACAGAATATAAAGATGTAATCGAGATTAGGAATGAGTTATATGCTGAACATGCTTTAAGAAACAGATAGGAGTTTGGAGAATATTGGGTTTACAGTGAACCTGTCATTTGCTACTGATGGTAGACCACAGAATATAAAGATGTAATCGAGATTAGGAATGAGTTATATGCTGAACATGCTTTAAGAAACAGATAGGAGTTTGGAGAATATTGGGTTTACAGTGAACCTGTCATTTGCTACTGATGGTAGACCACAGAATATAAAGATGTAATCGAGATTAGGAATGAGTTATATGCTGAACATGCTTTAAGAAACAGATAGGAGTTTGGAGAATATTGGGTTTACAGTGAACCTGTCATTTGCTACTGATGGTAGACCACAGAATATAAAGATGTAATCGAGATTAGGAATGAGTTATATGCTGAACATGCTTTAAGAAACAGATAGGAGTTTGGAGAATATTGGGTTTACAGTGAACCTGTCATTTGCTACTGATGGTAGACCACAGAATATAAAGATGTAATCGAGATTAGGAATGAGTTATATGCTGAACATGCTTTAAGAAACAGATAGACGTTTGGAGAATGTTGGGTTAGAGTGAACCTGTCATTTGGTACTGATGGTAGACCACAGAATATAAAGATGTAATCGAGATTAGGAATGAGTCATATGCTGAACATGCTTTAAGAAACAGATAGACGTTTGGAGAATGTTGGGTTAGAGTGAACCTGTCATTTGGTACTGATGGTAGACCACAGAATATAAAGATGTAATCGAGATTAGGAATGAGTTATATGCTGAACATGCTTTAAGAAACAGATAGACGTTTGGAGAATGTTGGGTTAGAGTGAACCTGTCATTTGGTACTGATGGTAGACCACAGAATATAAAGATGTAATCGAGATTAGGAATGAGTTATATGCTGAACATGCTTTAAGAAACAGATAGACGTTTGGAGAATGTTGGGTTAGAGTGAACCTGTCATTTGGTACTGATGGTAGACCACAGAATATAAAGATGTAATCGAGATTAGGAATGAGTTATATGCTGAACATGCTTTAAGAAACAGATAGGAGTTTGGAGAATATTGGGTTTACAGTGAACCTGTCATTTGCTACTGATGGTAGACCACAGAATATAAAGATGTAATCGAGATTAGGAATGAGTTATATGCTGAACATGCTTTAAGAAACAGATAGGAGTTTGGAGAATATTGGGTTTACAGTGAACATGTCATTTGCTACTGATGGTAGACCACAGAATATAAAGATGTAATCGAGATTAGGAATGAGTTATATGCTGAACATGGTTTAAGAAACAGATAGACGTTTGGAGAATGTTGGGTTAGAGTGAACCTGTCATTTGCTACTGATGGTAGACCACAGAATATAAAGATGTAATCGAGATTAGGAATGAGTTATATGCTGAACATGCTTTAAGAAACAGATAGGAGTTTGGAGAATATTGGGTTTACAGTGAACCTGTCATTTGCTACTGATGGTAGACCACAGAATATAAAGATGTAATCGAGATTAGGAATGAGTTATATGCTGAACATGCTTTAAGAAACAGATAGACGTTTGGAGAATGTTGGGTTAGAGTGAACCTGTCATTTGCTACTGATGGTAGACCACAGAATATAAAGATGTATCTGAGATTAGGAATGAGTCATATGCTGAACATGCTTTAAGAAACAGATAGACGTTTGGAGAATGTTGGGTTAGAGTGAACCTGTCATTTGCTACTGATGGTAGACCACAGAATATAAAGATGTAATCGAGATTAGGAATGAGTTATATGCTGAACATGCTTTAAGAAACAGATAGACGTTTGGAGAATGTTGGGTTAGAGTGAACCTGTCATTTGCTACTGATGGTAGACCACAGAATATAAAGATGTATCTGAGATTAGGAATGAGTCATATGCTGAACATGCTTTAAGAAACAGATAGACGTTTGGAGAATGTTGGGTTAGAGTGAACCTGTCATTTGCTACTGATGGTAGACCACAGAATATAAAGATGTATCTGAGATTAGGAATGAGTCATATGCTGAACATGCTTTAAGAAACAGATAGACGTTTGGAGAATGTTGGGTTAGAGTGAACCTGTCATTTGCTACTGATGGTAGACCACAGAATATAAAGATGTAATCGAGATTAGGAATGAGTTATATGCTGAACATGCTTTAAGAAACAGATAGACGTTTGGAGAATGTTGGGTTAGAGTGAACCTGTCATTTGCTACTGATGGTAGACCACAGAATATAAAGATGTAATCGAGATTAGGAATGAGTTATATGCTGAACATGCTTTAAGAAACAGATAGACGTTTGGAGAATGTTGGGTTAGAGTGAACCTGTCATTTGCTACTGATGGTAGACCACAGAATATAAAGATGTAATCGAGATTAGGAATGAGTTATATGCTGAACATGCTTTAAGAAACAGATAGACGTTTGGAGAATGTTGGGTTAGAGTGAACCTGTCATTTGCTACTGATGGTAGACCACAGAATATAAAGATGTAATCGAGATTAGGAATGAGTTATATGCTGAACATGCTTTAAGAAACAGATAGACGTTTGGAGAATGTTGGGTTAGAGTGAACCTGTCATTTGCTACTGATGGTAGACCACAGAATATAAAGATGTAATCGAGATTAGGAATGAGTTATATGCTGAACATGCTTTAAGAAACAGATAGGAGTTTGGAGAATATTGGGTTTACAGTGAACCTGTCATTTGCTACTGATGGTAGACCACAGAATATAAAGATGTAATCGAGATTAGGAATGAGTTATATGCTGAACATGCTTTAAGAAACAGATAGACGTTTGGAGAATGTTGGGTTAGAGTGAACCTGTCATTTGGTACTGATGGTAGACCACAGAATATAAAGATGTAATCGAGATTAGGAATGAGTTATATGCTGAACATGCTTTAAGAAACAGATAGGAGTTTGGAGAATATTGGGTTTACAGTGAACTTGTCATTTGGTACTGATGGTAGACCACAGAATATAAAGATGTAATCGAGATTAGGAATGAGTTATATGCTGAACATGCTTTAAGAAACAGATAGACGTTTGGAGAATGTTGGGTTAGAGTGAACCTGTCATTTGCTACTGATGGTAGACAAAAGAATATAAAGATGTAATCGAGATTAGGAATGAGTTATATGCTGAACATGCTTTAATAAACAGATAGGAGTTTGGAGAATATTGGGTTTACAGTGAACCTGTCATTTGCTACTGATGGTAGACCACAGAATATAAAGATGTAATCGAGATTAGGAATGAGTTATATGCTGAACAAAACTTATTAAACTTTTGCTATTACTAGCGACCAGACTTTTTGTTAACTAAAGGTTGTTAAATTGTTAATTTACACTTGGAGGAAATGTTTTCGTCTTACAACTTCTTCGCAAATCACCTCATGGACACTAAACACTCATGCAAAAGTATGGAAAATAACATGAGCAACCTCCACACATGCAACAAAGGCCATAAATTAAACACACTAGAAAAGTATGATATATATAGACATAGCAACACACATAAAAATGACATCCTAAATGAACAAACACAGCACAGATCACACATACTCTTCGATCACATCACTTCTAACTTTCAAAAAAATGATACCGAGGAAGCACAAGTGCAGTATTCCTAGCAGCAAAAATACGAGGCCGAAGAAGTCGTAAGACGAACACGTTTCCTCCATGTGTAAGTTAACAATTTAACAACCTTTAGTTAACAAAAAGTCTGGTTGCAAGTAATAGCAAAAGTGTAATAAGTGATTAACAACCAGCTCGTCATGAACAGCAACAATATTTCGATACTGAACCTGTCTTTGAGTAGTGATGTTCAATGATAAAATAAGCAGATAGTAACTGACAATAAGATAAATAGATCATAGACAATGCAAGGGACTTTAAAAGTTTGGTTAATTTTGATCTATACTTTGCCAAAAGAAGATATTTGACAAATGGATCTTATCCTATACAAGATGGAAGTAAGATAACAGATTGGTAGAATGCTGGGTTAAAATGGTCTATCCTTGGACAAAAGAAGATATTAGATGACACACAACATTAAAATAAACTGATCTTACTCTAAGACAAAGCCGAAGGTAGAAAAGGAGAGGATTTTAGAATTTTGTATTTATTGTGGTATGTTCTAACAAAAGAAGGTATTCAATGATATACATCATTAGAATGAATTCATCATATGCTATGAGAAAGGAAACAGAAAATGAATGAGGTTTTAGAGTGGTGAATATCCTTGAACAAAAGATGTCAGATGATATATGACATTAAAATTAATGGATCTTAAGCTAATATAAAGAGAAAAGTAGAGAAGAAGGTTTTTTTTATTATTGGGTTTGCAAAATTGTATAGAAAGCAAAAAAGATTATGTGACGGAAGCTAAAAAATAATTAATAAATTAATTCAACAATGATCGCTTTCTGTGCTTTTTGTCTTAAAAATATTAAGAAAATTAATAAAGAAAGAAAAGCAATAGCCTTGCTTTAAAAAGCACAACCAGTTGGAGCATTAAAGAAGAAAAGGGCATTTCATTTTTAATCAATTAAACATCTGGTAGATTTATTTGCTGCTTGTTTTTAAACAGTGGAAGCATAAGTGTGCCAAGAGTGGGAATGGTAACATTGTAGACAGAAACAAAAATTAACGCATACTCAAATGAGTGCCTCAGAATTATACTTTTCTCAAAACATGTCACCCAGGTAGTGGGTAACCACCACTCTTCATCCAAGTTGAGAATAGGTCTACATCAGGAAAGCAATCCTGCCTTTGCAGTACAATAATTTCACCCTACTCTCCATACCAAGGAATTATTATGGCCTTTTATTAGTCCAACCAAACTCCAGCTATCCTTCTAACGGTTTTTGTTACAAGGGGTTGTAATGGGTAGACATCTGTTTATGAACCAGGTAGAGAGAAGATCTGTTTTAGATAAACAACCCTGTACAAAGGATGTAATGATATTCTCCCTACATCTTATACCAGGAGTAAAATCAATGCATTTAGTAGTAACATTCACAACCCTTTTCTATCTTGAATACATGATACGAGTATTAGTTATACTGAAGGCTCACCTTAAAAGTAGGAAAAAATATTGAACTTTGTAATACATATTTCTGTTTTACAATCAATGAACCTTCTTAGTGCACCAGCAGAATTATCTCATGTATGTTATTTTAAGTTTAAATATGACTACAAAATTATTTCCAACTTAGCAAATGTGTAAACTTCCATCGCTTCAGATAGGACTATGATATAACAATAATGGTCATATATGCTTAAAAGGTTTTACTTTATCAAAATAAAGAAATAGGTATTCACTAGTTAGTGCTGTTTAGCTGCCATTTTATTCAACATTTAGTTTTAGTTACATTTATTTACACTTATGAAACTAAGATCCCTTCAGGACCATTACCATGTAGGTATAGAGCAAACACATTTCAGAAAAATGACAGTAACAAGACAATTACACCCTTACAAAAATCCTACTTTTAAGTCACCCTATCTCTCTTTCAAGTCCCTAGCAATCAGAAGATGATTGTTGTAAAACATAACAAAAAGATATTAAATGCAACAATTGTTTTGATATATATATATATATATATATATATATATATATATATATATATATATATATATATATTTGCTTTGAAAAATATATAAATTAAAATTATTCTTTATTTGAAATATTTTTATTCATTAACTATATTACAAGAAAACATATCACCTTTTTTTGTATACTTTTGCTTACATAAACAAAATTTCAAAATAACTTCTGTGTGTGTGTGTGTGTGTGACAGAGAGAGAGAGAGAGAGAGAGAGAGAGAGAGAGAGAGAGAGAGAGAGAGAGAGAGAGAGAGAGACAGAGACAGAGAGAGAAAGAGAGTTTGTTATAGACCAACACATATAAATTGATGTAACAATTATAAACAGACCTTGTTTTTTTAAAGCACAGTGTATGAGTGTTAAGATGATAAATTTCATAAATATTCTAAAAATAAAAGCTGTCTCTTATTTAACCCTTTTATTCTCAAATCGAAAGAAAAGCTAAAACGAATAAAACTTAGAAGTTTTATTAAGTAAACAAAAGTTTACACAGATGAGGTCTCAGAAATAAATAGAATGTGTGATGAGAATATTATACTACAGTAATACCTCAACTTACACTACCACATTTTATACAATTTCCAAGTTACGTGGTTTTGAACAGAGTTATGCAGAAACTGTCCTGTTTTGGAAGAAAATGCCTAAGACAACTTTTATAGCTCATGAACAGAAAATATTTTCAGGTTGTAAAGCCGCCAAAGACCAATTGACAGTGAAGGTTGGCGCAAATATAGGTGGTGACTGTAAGTTGCAATCTCTCATTGTTTATAGTTTATCGCTCAGAAAATCCACGGCCATTAAAAATATTTCTGAACCTAGCTTGTCCGTGATTTGGAAGTTAAATCGGAAAGCTTGGGTAACAGCTTCTCTTTTTGAGGATTGGTTCAGTCATTATTTCATAACTCAGGTTGAACGTTATTGTCAGTCTAAACAAATTCCTTTTAAAGTAATTCCTATTAATTGACAATGCACCTGGTCATCCTCCTACTACTTTAACTAATTTCGCCACACGCGTGAAAGTGATATTTTTGCCACCAAACAAATAATTTGCTTCAACCGATGGATCAGAGAGTCATCAAAATATTTAAAGCTTATTACACAAGATCATTTGGGCATCTACATGAAGCTATTAGACAGAATGAGGTCACTGTTGACAATTTTTGGAAACAATTCAATGTTTTAGATGCTTTAAGAATCTTTAGACAATCTTGGAATGAAATTTCAAAAAAAAATTGGAAAAATTGTGTCTATTTTCTTTTTACTGAAACTCAAGCGGAATCAGTGCCAGAGTCAGATGAAATTGCTGATGTGATTGAAAAAGGTGTTGGTTTTGCCAGACAACTAAATTTAGAAGTGGATAATGATGAGATTCAAGAACTGCTGGATTTACACTTGTACAGTAAAATCTTGACAAACATATGTTGTTGTTTTTTTCTCATGTGAAGCTTGCTTACGTTTCTTACAAGTCATATGCCTATTTTGTGTGTATCTATGTTTGTAGTAAATGTCACATTTTGTTTTGGCAAATTCATAATGTAAAACATTCTTTTTCTGTTTTTTCAGTCACTTTTCAAGTTTTATCTTTGAGCTGTAGAAATAAAATAGGAATTGAAACAAAATTTTCAATGAAAGCTTTGAGCACTGAAAAAAATTGTATCCTACAATATTACAACTATCCTGTAGCTTAGAAAATCCTTCATATCATATCTTAGTTTGTTCTTGGATATGTTGAGAAGAACGTATCAATTAAATCAAATGAGATGAACAATGCTCTAAAAATTCCAAGATGGATAAACAATTTACCAGTTCAATCCAGTGTACCACATCAAACAAACAATTTATCTAAAATCCTAGAGCTATTACTACCAATACTGCACAATCAATAATATATCTAGCAAACAAATTTGTCAGACAGAAACAAATGAAATGTTTGTAATACCCCCTCATACTTATAAAATTATGCCAAGACTGTCGTTTGACAAGACATTTATTTCTGTGCCAGCAATAGAATAATATCTGCATCAGTTAAAATTATTCAAGGCCATTTGAGACAGATAGGCTCACTTGATACTGGTTAAGATTAATAGAAGTACTACAGAAGTAAGTGCTATAAAAACAAGACTTTTGCAAACAAGCCTAATCCCAAAACTATTTATAAACATTAAGGCTTTTTTTCTAATTAGGGTGTGCGACTTGGTGCAAAACTTACGTGTTGTTGAATTAATGGAACAAACTCTTATTAAGTCGTTAAAATAAAAATTTCATTTGAAAAAAAAAACGCTATTACTTAAGATACTGAGCCAAATTAATTATAAATATCAAAATGCTGGGCATTTTTTAGTATAAGATTACAAAAACTTTTGTAATTATAGTTCAAACAATAAAGTACATGCTAAAAAAAGGTGCTGAAATAAGCTTTCATAAAATATAATATATATATATATATATATATATATATATATATATATATATATATATATATATATAAATTATATTATAATTTTTTACACTTTTAAAGTATACACACATAATGCCTAGTAAAAAAAAGATAATGAGCTTTGAAAAATGGAAGAAAAAGTAGGAAAAAAGAAAAATTGTAGATTATGTACACATTTCCTCTCCTATTTGTTTACGCCTGTAAATTATTTTGAAATATAATTGCATCACTATGTAAACACACACAAAAATGTAACTAATATAAACTTACTATAAACTTTTCTCTAAACTATACATTATATGTATAAAATATGGACCTATCAGAGGACTAAATAACTTCATGTCATGTTAGGAATCTTGCATTTGTTCATTTTTTTTTTTTTTTTTGTTAAAAATTAACAGCAATAGCTTAAACATTGTGAAATACCAAAACCATGTACTTTAATGAAAATAAAAATGTATGGAATTAACTACATTGGTCTGAGCTATACTCAGGTTTCACTAGGATCAGGCTCTGCAGCAACCATACCTATACAGGGAATTACATTGGTCTGAGCTATACTCAGGTTTCACTAGGATTAGGTTCTGCAGCAACCATACCTATACAGGGAATTACATTGGTCTGAGCTATACTCAGGTTTCACTAGGATTAGGTTGTGCAGCAACCATACCTATACAGGGAATTACATTGGTCTGAGCTATACTCAGGTTTCACTAGGATTAGGTTGTGCAGCAACCATACCTATACAGGGAATTACATTGGTCTGAGCTATACTCAGGTTTCAAATTCACTAGGATCAGGTTCTGCAGCAACCATACCTATACAGGGAATTACATTGGTCTGAGCTATACTCAGGTTTCACTAGGCTTAGGTTGTGCAGCAACCATACCTATACAGGGAATTACATTGGTCTGAGCTATACTCAGGTTTCACTAGGATCAGGTTCTGCAGCAACCATACCTATACAGGGAATTACATTGGTCTGAGCTATACTCAGGTTTCACTAGGATCAGGTTGTGCAGCAACCATACCTATACAGGGAATTACACTGGTCTGAGCTATACTCAGGTTTCACTAGGATCAGGTTCTGCAGCAACCATACCTATACAGGGAATTACATTGGTCTGAGCTATACTCAGGTTTCACTAGGATTAGGTTGTGCAGCAACCATACCTATACAGGGAATTACATTGGTCTGAGCTATACTCAGGTTTCACTAAGATCAGGTTCTGCAGCAACCATACCTATACAGGGAATTACGTTGGTCTGAGCTATACTCAGGTTTCACTAGGATCAGGTTCTGCAGCAACCATACTTATACAGGTAATTACATTGGTCTGAGCTATACTCAGGTTTCACTAGGATCAGGTTCTGCAGCAACCATACCTATACAGGGAATTGCATTGGTCTCAGCTATACTCAGGTTTCACTAGGATCAGGTTCTGCAGCAACCATATCTATACAGGGAATTACATTGGTCTAAGCTATACTCAGGTTTCACTAGGATCAGGTTGTGCAGCAACCATACCTATACAGGGAATTACATTGGTCTGAGCTATACTCAGGTTTCACTAGGATCAGGTTCTGCAGCAACCATACCTATACAGGGAATTACATTGGTCTGAGCTATACTCAGGTTTCACTAGGATCAGGTTGTGCAGCAACCATACCTATACAGGGAATTACATTGGTCTGAGCTATACTCAGGTTTCACTAGGATCAGGTTCTGCAGCAACCATACCTATACAGGGAATTACATTGGTCTGAGCTATACTCAGGTTTCACTAGGATTAGGTTGTGCAGCAACCATACCTATACAGGGAATTACATTGGTCTGAGCTATACTCAGGTTTCACTAAGATCAGGTTCTGCAGCAACCATACCTATACAGGGGATTACATTGGTCTGAGCTATACTCAGGTTTCACTAGGATCAGGTTGTGCAGCAACCATACCTATACAGGGAATTACATTGGTCTGAGCTATACTCAGGTTTCACTAGGATCAGGTTGTGCAGCAACCATACCTATACAGGGAATTACATTGGTCTAAGCTATACTCAGGTTTCACTAGGATCAGGTTCTGCAGCAACCATACCTATACAGGGAATTACATTGGTCTGAGCTATACTCAGGTTTCACTAGGATCAGGTTCTGCAGCAACCATACCTATACAGGGAATTGCATTGGTCTCAGCTATACTCAGGTTTCACTAGGATCAGGTTCTGCAGCAACCATATCTATACAGGGAATTACATTGGTCTAAGCTATACTCAGGTTTCACTAGGATCAGGTTCTGCAGCAACCATACCTATACAGGGAATTACATTGGTCTGAGCTATACTCAGGTTTCACTAGGATCAGGCTCTGCAGCAACCATACCTATACAGGGAATTACATTGGTCTAAGCTATACTCAGGTTTCACTAGGATCAGGTTCTGCAGCAACCATACCTATACAGGGAATTACATTGGTCTGAGCTATACTCAGGTTTCACTAGGATTAGGTTGTGCAGCAACCATACCTATACAGGGAATTGCATTGGTCTGAGCTATACTCAGGTTTCACTAGGATCAGGTTCTGCAGCAACCATACCTATACAGGGAATTACATTGGTCTGAGCTATACTCAGGTTTCACTAGGATCAGGTTGTGCAGCAACCATACCTATACAGGGAATTACATTGGTCTGAGCTATACTCAGGTTTCACTAGGATCAGGTTCTGCAGCAACCATACCTATACAGGGAATTACATTGGTCTGAGCTATACTCAGGTTTCACTAGGATTAGGTTGTGCAGCAACCACACCTATACAGGGAATTACATTGGTCTGAGCTATACTCAGGTTTCACTAGGATCAGGTTCTGCAGCAACCATACCTATACAGGGAATTACATTGGTCTGAGCTATACTCAGGTTTCACTAGGATCAGGTTCTGCAGCAACCATATCTATACAGGGAATTACATTGGTCTGAGCTATACTCAGGTTTCACTAGGATTAGGTTGTGCAGCAACCATACCTATACAGGGAATTACATTGGTCTGAGCTATTCTCAGGTTTCACTAGGATCAGGTTCTGCAGCAACCATACCTATACAGGGAATTACATTGGTCTGAGCTATACTCAGGTTTCACTAGGATTAGGTTGTGCAGCAACCATACCTATACAGGGAATTACATTGGTCTGAGCTATACTCAGGTTTCACTAGGATCAGGTTCTGCAGCAACCATACCTATACAGGGAATTACATTGGTCTGAGCTATACTCAGGTTTCACTAGGATCAGGTTCTGCAGCAACCATATCTATACAGGGAATTACATTGGTCTGAGCTATACTCAGGTTTCACTAGGATCAGGTTCTGCAGCAACCATACCTATACAGGGAATTACATTGGTCTGAGCTATACTCAGGTTTCACTAGGATCAGGTTCTGCAGCAACCATACCTATACAGGGAATTACATTGGTCTGAGCTATACTCAGGTTTCACTAGGATCAGGTTCTGCAGCAACCATACCTATACAGGGAATTACATTGGTCTGAGCTATACTCAGGTTTCACTAGGATCAGGTTCTGCAGCAACCATACCTATACAGGGAATTACATTGGTCTGAGCTATACTCAGGTTTCACTAGGATTAGGTTGTGCAGCAACCATACCTATACAGGGAATTACATTGGTCTGAGCTATTCTCAGGTTTCACTAGGATCAGGTTCTGCAGCAACCATACCTATACAGGGAATTACATTGGTCTGAGCTATACTCAGGTTTCACTAGGATTAGGTTGTGCAGCAACCATACCTATACAGGGAATTACATTGGTCTGAGCTATTCTCAGGTTTCACTAGGATCAGGTTCTGCAGCAACCATACCTATATAAGGAATTAGAATACAAAGTCATAACTACAGGTAAGACAGCAAAGAAACAGAAATTATAAATATCAATTAAAGCAAAAGAACCTTTCAAAGATAACATAGGACCAAATATATAAAATAATACCCACAGCCTAGGGATGAAATTTTTAGAAGAATGAAGAAGATAAACTTAAACTCAAACCTGGTAGTAAGTTTAGTAGTATGTAATGAGAACTGGACTAGACAAACAACTAATAAAGTTAAATGTCTTTTTTTATATATTTCCATCTGCTGGAGATATGGTTATATTTAGACATTTCCTTGTTAGTATGTTTATTATTCAACTGACAACCAAAATTGAACATGTGCTGCACAATATATGTTCTATTATTTCATCATGAAACTCCCTATGCAGTCTCAAGATTATTTCCACCTTCCTACATTATTATACCAGAATATTTTTAAATCCCACTTTGTTTCTTTAGTTGGTATGTAAACCAAATTCAACTTTAATGGTACAATTAATTCTTCATTAAATTAAAACTATCTAGAGTAAACGAATTAAAATTGTAAGGACATAATTCTGCCAGCACCAAAATTAAGTACAGTGGAGCCCCTCAATCCGAACTAATTGGGGCTACAGCCTGTTTGGATTTGCTGAAAAATTTGGGATTTCGGATTTGCTGTGTCTTTTGCATTTGACAGAAGTGTGTTTGTTTATTAACGAACAATATTAGAGCATTTAATACATATTTCTGTATCAAAAATTGAAAAGTTTTTTAGTGCTACAAGTGAAAAGTCTTTGGAGCAACCCATCACGCGAAAGTTCCTGTGAATGAAAAATTTATTAGACTGTATTTTTATGGTTTACACAAGAGAGACAGAAAGGAGTTCCTATTAGTGGCCCATTAATACAGGAAAAGGCATTACAGTTAAACAATTTAATGAACGGTGATTTGGAATTTACTGCTAGCAATAGATAGTTGGATAGATGGAAGAGAAGGCATGGAATAATACAAATAACGGTAAGCGGGGAGAAGTTATCAGCTGATAATCTTGCTGCAAAAGAATATGTAGACGAATTCACAGATTTGATTTTGTCTGAAACTTACACACCCCATTAAATCTATAATGCGGACAAGACTGGATTGAATTTTAAAAGCCTTTGCCACTAAAAGTCTTGCTTCTACACAAGAATCTTCTGCGCCAGACTTTAAAACGAGCAAAAAGCATTCACAGTTTTAGCCTGCATTAACTCTCCGGGAACAAATAAGCTACCATTATTGGTAATAGGAAAATTTGCCAAGCCACGAGCCCTTAAAAATACGAACTTGAATGCTCTCCCTGTTCATTAAAGAAATCAGTTTAAGGCATGGATAACTGGTAATATTTTCAAGGACTGGTTCAAAAATGAATTTGTTCCTTCAGTAACAAAATTTAATAAAAAAAACGACTGCCACCAAAAACTCTAGTTTTGATAGACAATGCTCCTTCACATGCAAGAACATAAAACTGAGCTACAGAAAAAAGCTTCTGCAAACATTAATTGAAGAAGATTCTTCTCTTTCTATTGCAGTAAAACTTGAGACGATTACAATAAAGTATATTATTTACTGGGTAACTGAATCCTGGAATAATATCAGTAACACTTTACTGCAGTATCTTCGAAGAAGCTCTGTACTAGCCTCAAATTTGTGGAAACACCACTTAGTACACGGGATGATGAAACTGAGCTCCTTTAGCTCATTCAAAGAGTACCAGGATATGAAGATGCTGAGGAAAGTTGCCTGGAAGAGTGGACAGCACTAGATAACAATGAAGAATATACCAAGCATGATATGGTGTCTATGGTGTAGGATCAACACAATGCCAGTGTAGCAGATAGCTATAGCGAGAAAAAGATGCCTCTATAAATGCTGTAACTCATGCTGGCGCTCTCGAAACTGCGTTATGTTTCGTAGAACAACATGCAGCTGCAACACCCAATGGTGTTATGCTAATGTGACTGTGGCGCAACATCGCATCCTCGGGAAAGTTTACGTCTCTTCGCCAGATGAAAATTACTGATTTTAAGTGAAAAATATAATCAAGTGTTTCTTTTTATGTGAAATATATAGTTTAGTGTTTGTCTTTTTTATTTTTATTTTACTGTCAATAAATGTTGATTAAGTGGCCCAGCAGTACAGTATAGGCCTTCGTATTATATCTGCTTTTACAATGTCAATTAAAAAATATATTACACATCTCAGTCCTGTTTTACGTAAGTAGCAAACTTTCAGTACATACTTCATTAAATATTAGATACTTTTTTTAAAATTTGGTTTTCATCAAATCATGTTCGAATTTTGTGGGAGTTCGGATTACTGAGGCTTGGATTTGAGGGGTTCTACTGTAGTCAAATTTTATATGGTAACAATAGTTGGTAGGTAACAGTACAATTACTTCATAAAATACGAAATTTTTACCCGAGTTTATGATCTTTAGGTCTAGAAGTGGCAGTCTGTCAACAAATCCCATATTTAGAAGGGTGTTTCCAGTTTTTTGTAAAAGTTAATTTAAGCACCGAATACGTTATTCAATTATCATGTAGTGTAGTTATCAAATATATAAACAAGTGTATATATTGTTTCAGGAGTGCAAGTAAATACAAATGTATAATATTTATAAATATGTTTTCAAAGCAAATTTTGAAATAGAATACAAACAAAATAAATGTATCAAATTATATTTTGCTAGAAAATTGCAAAAAAACTTCATCACCAAATGAAATATATATCTGTATTTCATGTATGTATTTTTTTTTTTTTAAATAAATTTACTCTTACAAAACATGTAATATTTTACTCACCACTCATGAAGTTAACATAGAAATTACAAACTTCTTCATTTTTAGTGAAAAATTATTTTGAATATTCAACTATGCTTGTTTTTTCTATAAGATAATTAAGGTGACTTGTGAATTGAGGTTATAAATAACTGCAAAGGAACTTACAAAACAATATACTTTATTGTCTTAGGCGTTTCAGTCATCATCATCAGTGACAATAGTAATAAATAACTGGCAATAAATTTACAACTGCAACTAAACAAGTCATGCATAGCACATCTCATTTATATAAAGGTTCAAATCAAATCTGGGGGTGGCCACATTCTAAATGTGGTCATGTGCTTATGAGGCTTCCAAAATACAGTACTCTTTTGCAGGATTCTTAGCATTTAGACCATTCTATTGTATTCTAGATTCATAAAATAAATAATTTTACCTTAAATAAAAAAAACCCAGATTATTTTTAAAACACAGGTTTTTCTGTCTCCAAGTAGATGCAACATTGAGCTCACACTCAGTCAATATCATTATTTTGCACAATATTTTGTTGGGTGATAAAAAGTAAAAAAATAAATGTACACATAAATGAAAAATAAACTGAAGATGAAAGATTAATAGCCTCAACCTTTTATTGGTATGTGTATTACTGTATTTACCATTTTTTACATGAGCCCTACTGTATTTCTGACACCTATAGTTGACAATGTTGTGTGTAGGTACTTGAGTTTTAAGTCAGGTAGTGAACGGAAAATCATAAAAATTGCTTACCATTTTAAAAACTAATTAAATGTTACTATAAAAGTTCTTGTGATACAATTTATTGTTTAAAAATAAAATAGCAGCCAAATGGAAAGTGAAGTATTTTTACCTTGTTCAGTAGACATTTGCACTTCAGTTTGAAGTGTTTGAATATTTCCTAAATTTTGTACCACACTTACAAAAATTCTATAAATGTATATTCTACATTTATTTTTATTCTAATTTTCGTATATTTTCAATTCCAAACCTGAATATTGTTATGCATTTGTATTTTAAATATAATCTGTGACACTTGAAGTGGTTTCCAAAAGTTCCTACAATCTACATCCATTTTCCCCCAGAGGAACTTCACTGGATTAATATGCTATTATTTCCATTAATAATTAGGACAATACCCAGGGACGTAGCCAGAGGGCATAGGGGGCAATATCCCCCTCCAAACCAATTAATTTTAGGAGAAAAATATTACCCTATAAAAAAGCGCTAAGTTTTTAGCAAAACAGCTTCCCGAAGACCCAACAATTTTGTAATTTAAAGTCCCAAAATAGAATAAACTATGATTTCTAGATAGAAATGACCAAAATATCCTGGACAGGGTTACATCCCCTGACCCTCTGGGTCGTGTCACCCCATCGTCCTGGCTACACCACAGACGATATCACAGGCTTCTGACAGGTCTACAAATATCATATACATTTTTGAGTTACATAGTATTCATCATTATACAGTTTTTCATGTATTAAACACTTATTGAATATTCTCTTTAGTTCTTCTATTATTTATATGGAGACACATTTTCATCATTTCTTTCACATTCCCTCCAATGTCTGTCTGATGCTTTGAAGTTCTTCACTTTCTCTAAAGCATATCTTCAATTGTTTTCAATTATCTCCTCCACCTGAGTATTGTTTATAGAATGGAGAGTAATTACTACATACCACCAATTGTTTTGTAATAATTTTGAGTAATCTTTTACAAATTCATCGACCTTAATTGAGTTTATGAACTTCCAAATAAACTACCGCAGCCTTGTTTATTTTCAAAAACTGGTTTATTGTAATTCAATTTATATATTCTTGCAAATCTTTAATGTTTAAATTTAATTAAATAAGAGTAAATCACAGTTTTAGACTTGGAAAAAATGTTTAAATAACTGAAAAGATTTACAAATAATCTTAGCTTTAAAAGTTTAATTAAAATCAATAAAACTTTAAATATTGTCTGACCTAAACATATAATATATATATATTTTTTTTAACCTAAAGTGGACCCACATTGGTTATGGTTCAAGTTGACAATAGGACATATCTCTCAAATTGGCTGTTCATATTAAAAAATCAAAGTGCTATTTTAAGCAAGTGTATGTATTAGTGGCTCGAGTTTAAAAAGGAAATAAACCATTTATAAAATATCATGAGTATCAATACCAATAACATCAATTAAATTTGACTAATTTTTAAAAAAAGATTAAAATTTGTTACCAGAAAAACAGTTTATTCAAATAATTTTTTAAGGTAAGATAAATCCGACCAACCCTGCCACTAGTAGCTTAGATAACTTCATCAACAGTATTATTTAATTGCAAATAGTTATTATATATTAGGGTTTTAAGTTTTTGCAGTTGACTGTTTTTACATAGATCCATAAGATCTCAAAAGCTTGTACTAAAGAAGTACTAATGAATATTTATTATGTATTCAATAACAATAGAAAACAATAAACATATTAAATAAATTAAATCATACAAAAATACAGGAAAAGTTCTTATTACTCCTTCATTCTTTGAAAATACTAACAATACCAAATGTAGACACTGAAAGGAAAATGAAAAGACAAGAATTTACCAAAAGAAGAAAAATCAATTAAAAAATAGAGTAAAAATGAAGAAATGGTCAAATTTCAGGGAGTGGATTGATTCTGAATAATTTATTTAAAAGAATTGTTACAAACTTTTTTTTACATCTGATGGTTGGTAAACTCTATTTTATGATCAAGGATTTAATACAACATCAATCATTTCACTACCAAACACCTTGAACCACCCTGTGAGCTAAGGACGCCTCAGTGAAATACACCAAAGACTTCAGAACTAATGTGAGGTAAATGTATAGACTAAATGTGAGGTATCATAAATAAATAATGTGCTTGGAAATTACAAATTCCATTTCAGAAGTTGAAGAAGTATAAGTGATGCATTACAAATTTACCAAAAAACCAATCTGGAAGAGAATTTTTGGAACTACCAGGAAATATATAAGTTGGAAAGAGCTATCTAAGAACATGGGTAACTAAATAGCATGCAACCACCTCTATCACAAAAAACTTTCATAATATATAACCAATTATTATTATATTATAAATTATTATTTTTTTTAGTAATCAGCAAGTGCAATGAGCTTAAAATTTCAAACATTTTAGATTTTTAGACTTTTTTATTAGTACATGAACATTTTGAAATTAAACTTTTATAATGAAAAACATTTAAAATAAAGGTCACAAACACCTATAAGGACTCAAAAAAAAGACCGACAAAAAAAAACACTAAATGTGAAATGCATCTGCTGAAAAATATAGTTAGTAAGTAGTGATTTTTCCCAAATTAAATTAATAAAGTAGTGTTCAAAGAGAAAGCATAATTTTTCATAGTACTTCTACTGAGTGCGGAGTTGGAAGAAATGAATAATTGATTAACAAAATTACTACAGTCAAATGCCTCCTGGAACCACTTTAAAAACCAGGTAAACCATCAGAAACAAATCAGAAATGATTTGATTAGGTTTTAAGAAACATACGTAACTAACTGGACAGCACATTTTCATTACATATTAACACAGCCGAGAAATCCTGATACTGGGGAATTGTAAAACAACTATTAACCTTTGATTAAACAAAGATAGGCTACTTAATCCAAATATACTTACCTCAATGGATTTAGACTCATGGACTTCAGTGTAGAACATATATCCAGATCATAACGAAACACTAATTTCTACATTCTTTTAGATTATATATTTCTACATTTTTTTAGATTATATTGGTACTGACAGCTTTCATGAGGGTTATTTTAAAACAGGAGTAGATAAGAATACAGTGGGACAGATCGTTTTGGGCTTTTGGAGTATACCACTGACATTATATTTTTGAAACGCATATCAGAAAGAAAGTAAACAAATTATTATTATTATTACTATATATTTATATATATATATATATATATATATATATATATATATATATATGTAAATGTTAATGATTGCAAGAGACTGACCAGTATGTTGAGTAGAGGTCTTGACTACTAATAGTTCTTAGTTTTGACCCCCAGTAATTTTAAACAATTTTTATGTACTTTTTAGCCCCAAATAGAATCAGTCTGTGATAATGAGTGGGTGAAGCATATTTGTGGTATTATTACCTTCCTTCAATACCCCATTCATAAACTATGTATGTGTATGTATCCTTCTCATTAACTATGTTAACGATTAACAAAAAATTATTCTTACCAATAATTTAAAAAATCTACTGTGAAAATTAAGATAATGAATGATTAAAAGAGGATATTCTGTAAAACCAGTGAGATTAGAAATGATAGTTATATCACAGGTGTTAAGTTACAGGTTCAGAAAGGACCTAGCTGTACCTAATGAGATGGGTTTGACATTTCTACTGAAAAATAACTTACATATATACATACACACACACACACACACACACACACACACACACACACACACACACACACACACACACACACACAAATTGCATCAGTGAATTAAATGCTTACTCACATATATTCTTAGGAATAATAACATGAAGTTTTCTTTGACAGAACAGGTGTACAACCCTTACCTATTCTAGTCTAATCCCTATACGAAGTAGTATTATAGCTCTTTCTTAGTATTAATTTCGTTTCTTGTATTCTTCCCAACTCCTATCTTACATGAGTGGATATTATTGAGTAGAAAAATTCCTATGATTTCAATTGAAAGTAATTGACTCCATTCATGAGTCATTCTCGAAGTTCCAGACCCAGAAATTTCATCTGTATCAATATTTAGAAATCTTTTCAAGTGCTCTGAGTAGAATATCAAAACGTCATAATATTGTATGTTGCAAATAGGCTGCCAACTTAATTTCCATTCATATTACTTAATAGGATAAATGAAATGCAAAACAAAAAACGTTTGACCTGATCACAATAAGGTCTAAACTATACTAGTATAATAGATAGCAAACTGAAAAAAGCAAATACCAATGCAAAAACATAATGTTAAGCTGAGGCAGTCCTGCACATCTGAATTGGTTGCGGTCAAATAACAATTAAAGCGAACATGTACTGAATCAATGAACCATTACTGACCTATTGGCTTTTAACAATAAAGAAAAAATTATAAAGAGAAAAATGTGTTTAAACTATGATTTAACAAAAGTAAATTTGATATGACTGAGTAAGACAGACATTTTTTTAACTGATATCGATAGCCGTCATCAGTATCTGGAATTACTATCAATGTGAGTTGATTAACTGTAAGTTGACAAACATAACAGTTCAATTGGAACGCCAACCCCATAGAATGCATTTTCATAGCTTTGTATAGAATGGTCTTCCTATGCACTAAATACAACTGATGAGAACAGACGGCAAGATGGTTTTAAGAACTTTAACTTTGCGTTATCTCATCATTACTCTTTGAATCTTTTCACCAGCAAAACCAACAAAAAAAGATCCATTATTATTTAGAAATTTTTTTTAAAAGTCAGAAATAAACTGTGTATAGACAAAACTAGTAGTTTAACAATTTACAAATAGGAAATTTTTGTTGAACATTAATTTAAAATGGTCAATTTTTTGCTATTATTTGATTTAAAAAATATTCTATACTTTATAATTTTATACTTTTATCAATAATAAATACAAATTCATTTCTTTCATTTTGAAAACTATCAGAAATTATCAGATAATTCATAGATATAAGTGCTAAGGGCTCAGGCGCATATCCAGCGACTAGCTTTAAGGGGGGGGGGGGGCGATCGATGCATTTTATATATACTGTATATATATATATATATATATATATATATATATATATATATATATATATATATATATATATATATTTAAAACAACATAGGTTATTCAAATACAAGAATATTTATTATTTTATATCCAAAGCTTTTCGTTGGCAAACAGTACCAACATCATCAGAAATGAAAATTACAATAATGTAAGCTATAGCTTACATAAACATATGTTTTAGACCTATAGCTTACATTATTGTAATTTTCATTCCTGATGATGTTGGTACTGTTTGCCAACGAAAAGCTTTTGATATAAAATAATAAATATTCTTGTATTTGAATAACCTATGTTGTTTTAAATTATTAAACAAGAAAATGTATTTTATATTTATATATATATATAAATATATATATAATATGTGTGTGTGTGTGCGCGCACGCATGCGTGTATGTAAAAACTTAAGTAAATTAAGTTAAAATGCGAGCGTATTTATAAACACTGACTAGCATTTGATAAGTGATTCTATTTTTGTAATTATTCAAAGAGAATTACAATGTTACAAAATTATTATTACATTTATTACAGTTAGGATTTTATATTTGAGAATATATAATAATCGAAAAAAGTCCTAATTTAATAATATATTGTCGATTTTTAACCCAAAATTCTTGAAGGTTGGGGGGGCGATCGCCCCATCGCCCCCCTTGGATACGTGCCTGAGAGGACTTCACAGCAGATTGTTAAAGCTAAGAAATTTTAGTTTGTGTGAACAGACAAAGGGAAAATACTGCTTACAGGTCTTAATACAGAACTCAAGTTGGTTTAGTTAAGTAGGCAAACAGTAATTACAATTTGTAATGGTTTTGACTTTAAATTGAAACCTATATTATATTTATGTATATTTTCATACATACAGAATAAACTACCATATTTTCATCACCGCAAAATAAGAAACAATATTATTCTATTGATAAATGTATTTCTAATAGAACTCAACAAATCTATATGTTACATAAGCATCGTATCAGCATATATTTTGCACGTATATGATTTTCTTTTTAAATTTGGAAAATTCTGTATGACTAATATGGTAGTTGTAGACATAAGAAACTGTGTAGTTAATTTGGTAGCACAAAATATCATCTTTGTTTGCAAGTACAATACAGACATATGGAAAATATTCAAGCAAAATACTCTATCATACTGCCAAGAAATGCATAAAACATTCTTGTGTAACGAAATTTCATGGTCATGAATATATTATACTAGGTCTTTATATTCATAGATCAGATTTAAGATTGCTTTACCTGTTGAATCATGTATATTGATCACCAACACTTTACTTGAAGGCTTGTGCAGCATTGAGTGAGGTAGTTGTATATATAAGGAAAACAAATACTGTGAGACTGGGCATCAACCTAAACAAACCAAATATTTATTTGTAATTTTAACATTTTAAAATAAAAACATCTCGCATTTAAAATTTGTTTTGCAAATTTCTCTAAAAACCATATTTGATATGAAATATATTTTTTACCTACCGTCAATGTAATAAACTGGTGATCACGTGTAATTACTAGTGATTATTCATAATCACCACTAAACTTTCTAAATGTGATAAATTACTGAATAGTCATCTCATTTTCCAGTTATTAAAATATTTATTTGTAATTTTAACATTTAAAATAAAAACATCTCATATTTGTTAAAAAAATTATTTTCAGATTTCTGTAAATCATATTTAGGCTAATATAAAGTATATATGTTATATATATATGTTAATTACTTTTTGTTTTTACTTTTGCTAAAACTTTATAGGTTATGTTTAATATATATATATTTTTTAGTTAATTTCATTTGTGTATTTTCACTGAGGATGACGACAAATTAGTCGTTGAAACGCGTTTTAAATAAAAAATTGTATATTTGTGAGTTGTACCATATTTTTATTCAATTTTGTTTTTACTTTTGCTAAAACTTTATAGGTTATGTTTAATATATATATATATTTTTTAGTTAATTTCATTTGTGTATTTTCACTGAGGATGACGACAAATTAGTCGTTGAAATGCGTTTGAAATAAAAAATTGTATATTTGTGAGTTGTACCATATTTGTATTCTTTAATTATAACTTTCACTCACAAGCCAGCTCGAATATTATTTATATGTTATTGAATATACTTATTTTTTCAAATTATGCATTGTTTACTCTACAAAATAATCTGAATTTATTACATTCCCCAATACGTGTTAGGGATTTTATAAACTAACTGGGAAATGTAATAACTATTCAATAATTTATCACATGTATCACATTTAGTGGTGATTATGCATAACCAACGAAAAATATCCTTAAACACAGAATTAATCACTTTCTAACATATATTTCTTAACAATATTTTTGTATAGTAATAGCATATGCCTTATTATGATCTTGGTATTATGTGCAAAGTGACATTTCCTTTTCACTGATACAGAAGCTGGAGCAAGAACTAGAAAGTACTTTATATATGACAGTAAAGTTGTGTGATTAGGAGTGTGTCTATATGAATACACTATATATTTACGTTATGCAGTATATTTATATCCATATGACATAAACGCATGAGGCTAAAGAATAAATTCAGTTTATATCCAAAAAGAAAAATAGTCGGAAGAAATATTAAGCCAAAGCGCCAAAGATAGTTCCTAAAATTACAGACAAAGTACATGACCATTGTTCTATTTCAAGTGTAGTCATAAAGGGGGTGGGGTATCTTTAACAAAAGAAGGGTCCAACTAATTTAAGATAGGACTCTCTAAGGACCAAAATACCTGGGTTATAATAATACTGTACCGTTAGGGCTAGCTCTTTGTAGATAGGTATGGGAATAACCAAATTAACGAAAATACGTGAGGAGGGAGAGATGACTCGAGGTTGGAAAAGGAAGTGATCAAGGAGTCTTGGAGGAACTTCAGAAGAGGGCCGATGTATTGGGGGTATAATGTGTATTAATTAAGTGTCAAGAATAAATGCAAGTGATATTAAAATCGATATTGGTGTTAATTAATTAGAAACCTGCAGGTGAGACAAAACAGTGTTAAGGTAATTAAATATATAACCTAAAGAAAAAGTTATATTTTAAATAACTTAAGTTATATATATTTACGTTATGCAGTATATTTATATCCATATATATCTCCAACTTTATTACAGCACTGTTGGCGGTTTATTCCAATTCAAACTCCATTGTTTCTTGTTTTGCCATGAATCTTCCCTTCCTTCCATATCTCTTCTGTTTATATTCTAATCCCACAATATCGTAATTTCCTTGGTATTTCTTCCCTTCTTTGTCTTTTTGGGATCAGTTTCCAAGTTTTTAATGGTAATCTATCATCCATCATTTTTCACACATAACTGTATCAGGAAAGCTGCTTTCTTCCTATGGTGTCTGTATGTATTACCTCTACATTCATTATTTCTTTGATGTTTGTTCTTATATGATCATGTAATGTGTATCTACACCATCTTCTGCAGAAATTATTTTCCATTACATTTATTCCTTTCTGTATAAGCAATCAATGTTACTCTCAAATATTTGTATTCTTCAGTACTTTTTATAATGATTCCATCAATGTTTAAATCTTGTTCAGCTAGAACCTGATCGTCTGCAAATAATAGAGTTGTAATATATTCCTCCCCAATTTGAATTCCCATTTTTCTACATTTGTTATAACAATTTTTCAAAGCTGAATTTAAATAAATCTTAAAGAGAGTGGGAGACTCACCATCCTTCCCTCGCACTTGTCAACTTAAAAATACTCACAATATCCTTGTCTATTCCTCAAACAACTTGGATTACCTTTATAGAAGTTTTTTACTGCGTTTATATACTATTGATGTATTCTGTTCTGTTTTAGACTATCCCATAATTTGTAAATAGGCACATTGTCACATGCCTTCCTTAGGTTTGTAAAAACCAGATGTAACTGGCTACCATATGCTAGTGATTTTTCCGTTTAGTCGTTTTAAACAAAATTAGTTATTGACCCAAGATTTTCATGGTCTAAATTTGTTTTGTTCCTCCCATCCTTTGAAATGATTTTCTGTTTTGACTCTTAAAAACTTGACTCTTATACTATAAGGTCTACCTGTGGAAGCTTACACTGAATCCTAGATAATTTCTACAGTCTTTCATATTTCCTTTTTTATAAATAGTACTAATGTGAGCTGTTTTCCATTCAGACAGTACCTTTTGCCTTTTTATATGTTGGCTAGAACAAAGTTAAAATTTTTAGTACTATATTAGAAAAGTTAAGAGTAGTCCGATTGCAACCCTTAACTCTTAACGCTCCTCCTTACTGATAATTATAAGCTTCAACACATAATACAAAGTCGCTGTCTGCAACTCTTTGAGAAATTCCAGAGAATACCTCATGACCAATACTGGAAAACCTACAATACCCCTTCGGTAGCTAGACTAAAAACACAAAATTGTTTTATCCAAAAAGCTACAAATTTATTTGAGAGATTGAATTGTAGCAGCCTTAATGAACGCTGGCCTCTTCCGCTGCCGCAAAATCCAACTGAATCCAAACAGATAGAATACTTCCTGCAACTTTGTGACCAAGTGAAGAAAAAGGAAACAGAGAAAAATCAACTAAAACAGCTTGCACTTGAAACTATACATAGTAAATATCCGGAAACCGACTGGCTACATATTTTTACCGATGACTCTTATTCAGTAACAACTGAAAAGGCAGGAGCAATAGTATCTAGCAACATCTCCTTTTATGGAGCAGCAGGAAGCAACAGAACTGCCTTCGACGGAGAAGTCGAAGCAATTAGGATTGCGCTAAGCCAACTGTATGCAAATATGAACAAATTTAATAATGCTGCTATATTCATCGATTCAAAACCTGCTATCCAGGGCATAGCATCTCCTGATCTGCCAATAAGCCCCGAAGTGCAAGAGTGCCGAAGGCTGTACCACTCACTAAATTCCGAACGTAAATCAATCGTACTACAGTGGATTCCAGGTCACTGTAGTGTAACTGGAAATGAGCAGGCAGACACCCTTGCTAAAAAAGGTACTGAAATAAAACAAGAACAAAAAACACAAGTTTCTTATAACACAATAAGATTAAAAATTATAAAAGCCATCAAAATCCAACATGTAAAAGGTATAGTGGAACGTATACAAGGAAAACAATGGGAAGATGCCATAACAACACCTGAGGGCCCTAGAAACGTAGAAGTTGCCACCTTCAGCCTCATTTCAGGACACGACCTTCTACGAAAACACCTATACCGCATTGGACTAGCTGAGGACCAATACTGCAGCCTATGCCATGAAGAACAACACATGGATAGAAGTCACCTTAAGGTGTGTCCAGCACTATCAAAGACAACTGAACATGAACGATACTGGGAAGCACGAGGTTTATTACAGAGTGTATAACTAACGTTATTTTGCACTTGCCATTAGAATAAATAAATATTAGAAAAGTTTCACGGGTATATATCGAGGACTGAGTAACTTATTATTCTTCATTTGCCTCAACGAGTTCTTAATTTGTTCAATAGTGATCGATTCATTTTCAGTTTCCGTTTCATCTTTATCATATTCAACATTGCAATATTCGTCTCTATTAACAAGTTTTTACAATATGCTCTCCATTCTTTACTAATTGGGTCTTTTTTTCATAATACCATTTTTTCATCTCTATTTGTTTTGTAATGGTTTTATTGCTTTTCAGACTGCCCTTGGCCTTGAGTTTCCCAATAAACTATCCCAATAACTTCCCAATAACTATTGAAACTTGTTTGCATTATCTCGGCAAATATCCAATAAATTATTAAGTAGTGGTTTTTTTGCCAAGATAATACAAACAAGTGTGTAAAATAAATTGATTTTCCAAGTGGAAGTTCAGAGAGAATTATACAGACAGTAATTATCTTAGCCCATAGAAGAACCGAGGGATCAAAAGGATCAAGGCAGTAGATAGTTCTAAGGACCAAAAAACCAACTACCAGTAGACACAGTATAAGACTGTGCTACATCCTAACACTAAGCATAGAGATATGTATCTAAAAAGACACACATATTTTTTTGTCATGTATCAGTTGACTAAAGGATAAGATCTGTCAAATTTGTAATCAAAAGATGATACAAAACTCAGAACTATCAACAAACAGAGTGGGATTAAATGTGAAGAAAGAAACATAAAAACTTTGTGGAGAAATTAAAACTGTCTTCTAGAGGAAGAACTTATTTTGCTTTGGATAGCTGTGTAAAAACATGAGTAGCCTGCTATAGGAGGTGGGAAGCATTTTTAGATTGGAGATCAAGGGTGGCTCCAGGGGGACACTTCAATGGCAGTTCTTAGACGCAGGTTTCCTGGCCGGATTATCTCACGTTTTGGCAATGTTCCTTGGCCTCCCAGGTCTCCCGACTTGTCAATATGTGACTTTTTTCTGTGGAGGTACCTTAAGAACTGTGTTTATAACCACAAACCACAAAATTTGGACAAGTTGAAGAATGCAATCATTCAAGAAATTGCTGCCGTCCCTGCAGAGATTTTAGTCCGTGTGATGGAGGATTTTGAGAAGAGACTTGAGTCCTGCATTGGAAATGATGGACATCACCTTGATGACATTATTTTTCACAAATACGTTTGTTAACTAAAATGGCAAATAATGAGCTTTGATTTTCTGTAAATAAACATGCATTAATTTTAAAGTTGGCTAAGTATTATTTCATTAAAAACCGTCTGTCTCCCATGTGTCACCCTGTACTTCAGAATAGTATATGTTATATAGAGATCTAAACTGAAAGGTAGGCAAAGACACTACTGACGCAGGATACTTACTAAGGAGGTACAACAGAAAGAGATCTATTGCAAAACATATTACAAATTAACAAAATATAGTCATGGGAGCCCATTAAAAAAATGATAACTTTGTAATTGCATTAAAACAAATTTCCTCATAGACTTAATGAAATAACTGAACAATGTTTGCAATTAAAAAAAAACAGAGGACAATTATTGCTTCATATTGTTAGTACTGTATTCAATATGTATCAACATATAGTATTTATAAATATTGGTTAATATATTTACATTCCTTATAAACGTTAACAAAATACCAGTTAATAAACTATCATGCAGTTCATTATGAGTAGACTTTCAAAATGTTTTAATTGTCCAAGAAATTGGCTAAATGCTTATATAAACCCAGCAGTTTTTAATTTTTTGGGCCTAAATTTTCAAAATTGTTTGTAATAAAAAAATCACATGGCTTTTTATAAACGGAGTAAGAACATTTTTGATAAAAACACTTGATTGAGCACTAAATGGTTCATAACTGTTATTTTTATTTTGTCTTCAGATACAGGGTTTAAAATTTTTTTAAATACTCACACCTTCTTTCAAAATAACACTGAATGATAGAAAACCATTGTCAAATAAATTAAGCTGTAAATGACTTTCTATCATTCGGGAAACATAATTTTTTCAATGCAGGCTTTGAGCTGTCATTAAATCATTAACTTATTAAAAGCAAGTATTTATATCTTCAGTTGAATCTTCCATGGGATTTACAAAGTTATTTGTACATCATCCATCATTGGCACTTTGGTAGAAAGGAGCCTATCTCTATTATAGATAAAATCATAAACAGTGTTGGGCAAAATATGACGGGGAGAGCATTTATTTGACTGACCAGCTCATGTGATTTTTTAATACGATTCTGTATTTTATTCCTAAATATTTAAATATAATATAAATAAGTAGTAGTTTTATTATTTTAAATTGAAGAAGATAACTAAAATAAAGATATTACAGTATAGAAATAAACACATAATTTAATTGAACATTTGTATGTAAAATGCTTAAAATATATATAAAAAACAAGTCTCAAAATATGACAGTCATCATTTTTTTAAATTTCGGTGAAACCTTTTTCATAATAATAATATAATAATATTTAATGAGTTAATCATTTGTCTTTTTCAAAAATCATTATATATACATATACACCCACCCACACACGCATACACATAGACATAAATGTGTTGAAACGTATTCCTTCACAGATGGAAATAAATTATTAATAATTATTATCAAGAGTACATCAGTTCTGGGAAAAACGTTTTGCCAGAATTTCATCTAGTATTAAGAACGTGAAACAACAACAGTTAAAGCATGGATCAGTTTTTATCAGCAGAACCGTGTTTCACACACTATAAAATGAATGAATGTAGTCCAAATAACTATTAATCATATAACTATTATTTATATACACAAACCATATATATATATATATATATATATTTTTTTTTTTTTTTTTTTTTTTTTTTGACTGAAGAAGATCATGTTGATTGAAATATTTCAAATAAAAGTGTATTAAGTGTTTTATATGTGTTTTATATGTGCTTATTTCCAAGAGATTGCAGTTTTGGACTATTGCCTTTAGGTAAGTCTGTCAGTCTCCTATCAAGTCCAAAAATTCCTATATATATATATATATATATATATATATATATATATATATATATATATATATATATATATATATATATATATATATATATATATATATATATAATTTATTGTTAGATATTAATGTATATTAACCATGTGGAAAACGCAATAGGCCCTGTGGTAACAATTTCAATTTTATACATTAAAAAACAACTACAAACTTCTTGAATTTTGTAGTCCATTACGTTCGGTGAAGTGATCTAACTACAAACTGTAAGATGCACTGAAGTAGAAAATTTTCTTATTGATATTATTAATTTTCAACTTTATGTCATAGAATCTTAAAGCAACATAATTTATTAAGTTACACCAGTTAATCATGCTTTATATTATTAGCGACATTTTTTTTTTAATTAGAAGCTAAAACTAGCATAAAGTCATTACAAATCAAAAAAAGTAGATGTTATCTTTTTTACAGGTGTTATACCATAATGGTTTTTCATTATTATTTTATTGAGTATTAATATGGCTAGCTAACCTAACCTTCCCTACAAAATATTAAACTATATTAATAACTTCTTAATGCAGTTTTACCAACACAAAATTATTTATCACAACAACACATATATACCTTTCAATCTATAATACACATGTTTACAATATAAAAATTAACTGATCATATCACTAAAAACTGTTTTAAATAGCAATAATCATTTTACAATGAAGTACTGTAGAATCAAAAGTATCACTTTAGTTAATCGTGAAAATTGTACTGAGAGAAATAATGTGCAAACTACATTTGAATATAGTGGAAAAGAATTATATAAATTAAGATAGTTTGGTCCTTATTTATTTTCACAATTATTTTACTTAATATAAAAATCTGGTTTTTTAAAAAAAAACCTTTCTCAAAACTAAACCAGACGGAAAATTATAAATCTACACAACTCTAATTTAGAACATTATTGGCAATATTTTTTGGTTAAATGAAATCTATTAAATTTTATAGATACTGCTCTATGCAAACTAAATATCCACTATGAACTAAGTATGACTCAATCTATCTAAATGAGTTTTTTATTTTAAAGCGATATGTGGTTATTTACTGTTATATATTCAGGTAAACTGTTATAGAAACTAACAGCAGAAGTACTAAACATCCTCCACTTAAATTTTTACAAACTAACAACAAACATTTGAATTCAAGTTAAAAACAATAATATTCACAAATATGAACTCAATGGCTAGACATTTTAAAATATTAAACCAGAATTATTGAAGGTCTTAAAACTTCTTGTCAATGACAATATGGAAAACTTTACTTCTTAAAGTATGACCACAATTAAAAACTGTCCTCAAGTTTGTGTGATGGGTTTTACCACAAAAAATAAGTTTCTCTCAAATGGTCTGAAACTATACCCAAATTTATAGTTTTGTCTGAAACCAGACAAAATTGAGAGGAATTTTTAAATAGTTTACAATGCAAGATTTTTAATACTAAAAATATTTGTGAAAGGGTTTCTTGACTGTTAACTAAGAGCTCCAGGTAGAGAAAAAAATTCATACTATTAATAACTAACATTGATCACAGCAAAATAAAACAGTGGTAGTTTAATGAGACTGAAAAGCTTTATATTATCAGTAAATATTTGGTTTACTCATTAATATGAGTAATGTATTAAACTTTAAAACTTTTGAATGAAATTTAGTTCATGATTCTAACCTAAAAAAAAACTTCCACTACACGATACTTTAACAAAAATCACACACAGTAAATCGACAACCTCAGTAATCAATGTTATTCTATATTGTATAGAAGAGATTATTATGGATCAAAATAAATTCAGTAATGATGCTCAATACTACTTCCCCAGATCTTACAAGGTTCTTAACCTTATTTTTATCTCAGGCTTAAAGTAGCTGCTATTGTAGCAGCCGATGTATTGTGATTTTTGAAAAATATTTCTATAGTTTAGAAAATGTTGACTTACAAGTCATTAATTTGATCTTACATTTTAGTGAAGATCCATCACCGTAATCCAATGCATTATTTACAAAATTCACACAAAAATAACTTAAGGCTTTAAAATTAACTCACGAACCGACTAGACTAAAAAGCTGTGTGCGCAATAGGCGTGCATTTAGAAAAGTACAACGCATACTTTAGTTTTTTAAACGACAATTTGAAAATGAACGCTGATTTTTAAATTTGTTACCATGTATTTGAATTTTAAACAAATACATCCACATGAATAAATAAGATACGTGAATGCTACTCTACAAATAGATCTAAAAAAAAATTGTATGGATAAAATCTTTAGTTAAAAAATTTATAATTATGTTAGCAGTGATTGTAATGTAGTTAGCTTGCTATTTTAAAAATTTTAAAAAAGGATTGATTAACAATTTTGTAGTAACAGTGAGTGTTTTAATTAAACTAAGATGAAAAAATCTACAACTATGTTAGAACAGACATATTTTCATATGAAACATTTTTATTGAACTTTAAAATAACGTAAACTTATAGGGGATATTTATGAATTTTCCTGCTATCTATCGGATAACTACGTAAAGTAAAATGAATAGATATACAAATTTGCCTTGGTTAACTAACAATTTTAATCTTCAACAGTTTTATAATAAATTTAAGAATCTTTCGGAAATACTTTTACAGTAACGTAAAATATCGTTATAAATTTATATTGCATATTAAACTGAAATTTTTCCTGTATTCACCATTAATAAAACTTGATTGTTAAAAGTGATTTGCTGTTTACCTAATAATCTATTATTAACGTAATGCAGAATATTTACCTTAATTTGAAAACATTTTAATCTGTTTACCAGTAAAAAGTTTATCTATGAAGATACCATTACTTATCTGTGACAGTTTATGCAACTGTAAATGAATTATAAGTTCACGATCAGAGGACAAATTTTCTGACAGTCGTTTTAGTTGGAAGGCAAAAACTATGGTTAATTTTGTTTCTATACTTCAACATTAAATTTATAATTTTAGTAAATTTTGTTTGATTATACTGTCTAGTTACAACAAAAATGGGCAGTGTAGATAATGGACTTATAACAGGGTTTATTTGTAGATTATGTTCAAGAATAAATAAAGTTGTAATTCACATATATGGCGAAGAAGGCGAGAAAAGGGAGTTGGCTAAAAAAATAAATTTGTATCTACCAATCAATGTAAGTATTTCTATAACCTACTAAATACATTCATTCGTTTATTATAAAATAGAAAAAAACTACTAAGGTTAGTAAGTCTCCTCCATATTTTAGAACTATATAGGATTGATAAAATGCTTACAATTTTATACATTTCTCCAATTTAAGAAATTAATTAATTCAATAAAAAAAGGGTTATGGTTAGTAAAGAGAAAAATTGGATAATTATTAAGATCAGCGACTACTGCTCCCATTGCCGAAATATCATTTTTTCTGAATTTGACCTTACTGAACAGGAATCTGAAGTTATTTTACTGCACATATTTACATTAAAAAAAATAACCTAACCTAACCTGACTTTGGTGCTTACACTAACACTCTGATCGGTGAAATGTTTTTTCCTGATAGATTTAACATTGCCAACATTAGAACACGAATATTAACTTCTTTCCACAAAAATATGTAAAGTAAATCTTTTGTACAGTTTTAATGTTAGTATGTAATAGCATGTATAGCGTGAACTGGCAGCACAGTAGCTACGGCGCACTGCACTACGTTGAACTGTAAACTAAACTACTTACTACTAATACTAAACTTAAAATCTAAATATTTAACTTTTGGTTATAATTTTATACGACATTACTATCTACCTATATTAAAATATACCTATTAAGTATTAAGTCAGGATAGATTTGGTAATAATTTTATTCTAAATTACTATCTACCTATATTAAAGTATACCTACAAAGTATCCAGTCAGGATAGATTTGGTTATAATTTTATACAACATTACTATCTACCTATATTAAAATATACCTATGAAGTATCCCGTCAGGATAGATTTGGTTGTAATTTTCTACATCGGCAATAAGTCTAAATATTTACCAAAATTACAACCAAATCTATCCTGACTGGATACGTCATAGTTATATTTTAATATAGGTGGATAGTATTGTTATATAAAATTATAACCAAATCTATCCTGATTGGATACTTTGTAGGTATATTTTAATATAGGTAGATAGCAATATTGAATAAAACTATAACCAAATCTATCCTGACTGGATACTTTGTATATATATTTTAATATATATGTGCATATATATGTTGTATAAAATGACAACCAAATCTAGATGTAGTGCAGTGCGCTGTAGCTACTGCGCGCCCGGTTCACGCTATTGGCCTACATGCCATTACAGCCTAACATTTAAAATGTGAAAAAAGTAACTTTCAGACTTTACCGCGGAAAAAAGTTGATATTCGTGTTCACATTAAAGCAAGTAATTTAAAAACAAAAAAATGTTAAAAAACCAACGTCATTAAGACTATATTTTTACCAAGTTAGGTTATATATATATTTTTAAAAATGTGTTTGCAGAAAAAAAGCTCCAGAAAGGTGTTTAGCAAGGTCAATTTGATCATGAAAAAAATTTCTTCAATCGAAGCGGTAGTCGCTGATCTTAATAATTACCAAAAAATTGTTATCAATTCAAGACAAAGTTTTCATTTATCTTTTACATCGCTGTACTGAGTATTATGCTCTCAGGATTTGAAAAGATTAAGAAGGTTTGTGTGTGTGTATGATTTAGGTAAGAACTTGAAACATCCTAGTTTTAGACATAGAGAAGAATTTTGGCTATGTGTGCAGAGTCGCACACATGAAGAGATAGAGTTCGCCAACTCTATCAGAACACTGGTAGTATTTGGAGTAGTGGATACTACAACAAATCTGAATAAATCAGTAAGTAGTGGTGTTTTTGCCAAGATATACAAAAAAGTATAATTTATACAAAAACCTTAAGTTGTACAACACAAAAACTTAAAAGTTTTACACCAAGGTGCTGTAAGAGTAGCTACGAACAAGGAAAGTACTAATGACCTGGTACTGGGAGTTTAAGAAACTGGGGATTTACATAGGCAGGAGCTTTTAACTGATGTATATCTTCTTGATACTAGATTCAAACACTATATTTTAAGGGATATTGAATATCCTAGGATATTTGTTAGTGATTAGTTAGGATATTGAATGGTGTTATATATGTTTTCTGTCTAAAAACACTAGTAGATATGTTATACATGTCTATAGTAGCACTTTTATGATTGTTGAGGACAGCTGTTTCAGGAGATATGTCCCACTGTCAACTCAGACCATAACCATGGGGTCAGTTACGGTCTGAGTTGACAATGGGACACATCTCCCGAAACTGCCGTCCTCAACAATCAAAAGTAAGTGCTACTATTGGCAAGTGTAACAAATATACAAGTGTTTTAGTTAAAAACTAGTAGCTCATGTGAAGATAGAATCAAGTAGTATGTTATCTTTATTTTAGATCCCAAAAGTTACTCAGTATATATCCTGTATGCTCTAAAAAAATAGATCAATTTAGAGTAACTTAAAACTATTAAACGCACAAGATTCACTTGCTGAATTTAAAACACAATCATTTTATTTTTTAGGATTGAGTTATTCAACCATTAAGTAGCTTTATATACTTATAGATATATTTTGTTAATTATTTATTTTTTGCACGTAATCAATATTGGCAAAAAAATTTTACTTAGTGATGAAGAAATACTTCAAGAACACAAAAAGTATAGTAAACCTGGTGGTAATACCACAAAAATTTAAAATTTTGAAAACAAAAAATAAATTTGCTTCACAATAAAAATTAAACAGTAAACAAATTTTTTTAAAATAAAATGGAGCACAGTATTATATTGTATTAGCTACAAGTATATATTTAGGATAGATTTGGTTTAAAAAAATGGTAATGCTTAATAATTAATGCTTAATAATAATGCTTAATAATAATGCTCAAGGTAAATAGTTATAATGTTGAGCATGGCTTGCTAGCGATGCAGAACTGTATACCAAATAAAAGTCATCTAACTTGTTAACAAGTTGGCCTCTCTGTAGATGACCAAGTTTTGGTAATAGTTGGCTTAATACGAGATCTCACCGATTTTTTTGTTTTGACATATGTTGCTAAAAATTAATTCTAACATGAAACAAATAATTTGAATTTTCTGTAGATTTAAATTGTACTTCAATAAGGAAAAAAATTAAACATAATTTATCATACTACTGTACTTTGATTTTTAAACTTAAAGTTCCTTAATAAAACAGAGCGCTACTTTTTACATTATAATGTAATATACTTATTTCACAATATAGTTACAAAGTATTTAATTGCTATCCAGTATAGATTTAGTTATAAAATAATATCAACTTAATACAAGCAACAGTGAACTCAAATTGCCAAAAGTAGTTACGTGTAATATCAAGTAATTTTATATTTGTTATAAGGAATGAATTTTTAAATTAAAAAAATTTAAAGTGTTTTTTGTTTTTGAAATTTAGATGTGGCTTTCCTCTTCAGAATTACTGTAACATTCTTGACAAATATATGTTGTTGTTTTTTCACGTGCTCCTTATATTGGGAAAGCTGATGGAGAGGGTTGTGAAAAACGACTACCTGGTTGCTGGAAAGGAACGATCTAATTGACTCTAACCAATTTGGAAACAGGAGCACAATAGACGTATTGTTATATTTTACAAGCCAAATATACGAAGGATTTGAGGGAAAAATCTAAAGTAGCGGCTATGAACAATTTTGTAGGTGGTTTGGATAATGTTCTACATACCACTATAGTCCTCCAGTATATGAGGCTGAATATAAAAAGAAAAATGTTCCAGTACATAATCAACTTCCTGGAAGATCACCGCATAACAGTTTCTGTAAATAGACATTTGTCTGACCATGGGAAGGTTGGAAACAGAATCCCTTAAGGGTCAGTGATTAGCTCAACCCCCTTCAAAGTGGTGTTACACGATATATCTGTCAACCTACCATCGTAGGTGCAGCATGCTGCATTTGCTGACAACCTAACGATTTGGCCTCTGATTGTGATCCTCAAAGGTCAACGTCTTTAGTTCTGGCTGCATTGGAAAAAGTTGTAGCATGGTCCAGCAAGTGGTCTCCTGTGCTATCGGCATCAAAGTCAGACTGTGTATCTGACACAAAGGAACATGTATTTAAGATTATGCCCCTTCCTTGAACATTCGCTAAAGCAAACTGAGACTAAACATCACTCTAAAACTATTGGTTATAAAACTCGAGTGCAATTTAAAATGGAAGGACCATATTGAGTATGCCTTGAGTCAAATAGTAAAGATACTCAATGTACTGAGAGCAGTGGGAAGCTGTGCCTGGGAAGCTGATACCTTCTTGCTGGAACTTCTCTATAACTCTTCGAATTAAAGTTCACATACGGCTGTGAGGTCTGGGGATCTGCATCGGGAACCCTTATATGGACGTTGCAGCTGATTCAATCCGCGGCTCACCGCATATCCCTGGGATACCTAAAAGCAACACCGGTATCAGCAATGAAAGTAGAACTGTCCATTGAACCCATTTACCTGTATATAAAGAAGAAAAGATGGCACAGATATATATTGATCAAAGCGGTGTCCTTACATCACCCACTGAATGTTTTGCTCAAACAATCAACCATCAAGCAGTTCTTCACTTTTAGAACTAAAAACCTACTTCAAGTACGCAGGCGCACGATTTTATTGGAGCCTATCCTGGCTTATTCTGACTGTCATCTAGCTACAGAAATGGATGTTGCTGCAGTTTTGGATCTACCGGAGGGAGCCTCCAAGCAAGAACACTCTGAGGAGCTCGAAAGGAAAACTATGGATATGTCCACAAATACTTCCAACATCATGTTAAACTATATACAGATAGGTCAGTGGATCTGCATCGAGGGAAGTTAGGTGCTCGGAGTGTTCAATGAACGATTGGGAGAAAAGTACTATATTCCAGTAAATGTCGGGTCGAGCATGGATGGTGAATTACTTGCCCTCAATGTGGAGATAGTCAACAGTTTGACCCTGAATAGTGTAGAGAGCATTTGCATTCTCACTGATTTGAGATCCGCACTAAAGGCACTTACTTCCCACTGAGATCCACACTACAGGCTTGAGAACTCGTCCTGCGTGGATGAGATGTAGCATATACTTCAACGCTTCCAGTGACGTAAATGTCGTTGATTTTGTTGTTGGGTTTAAATTGTTTATTGAGAGTGTTGTGTGTGGAGTAGGTTATTTTGTAATTGTATTTACGTAGTGTGTAGGTTAGATTGTGGGTTTTGGATGATCTGTATGGTATTGATAAGTATTTTATGGGATTGTCGTGTTGTGTGTTTGTCTTTGGGTTATTAGGTTTATTTTTTAGGCGGTTTACAACTGGCTAATAGAAGGTTAGCTTCGAAAAAGGTCTATGGAATTGTTGGATTTTATGAATTCTTCTGTTTTCTTAAATTGTATTCTATTTAAAAAAATACAACTATACTATTTCTGAAGCTACTACGCTAGTTTTGATACTATTACTGTACCGTTGCTTTTGTTCGCATTTGTTATTATTTAATTTTTGTTTAGTTTTTGTTTTAATTTGTTTATTTGTGCTGTATTTTTTGTGTGATTTTTTTTTTGATAATTTTGTTGATTTGGTACGATGCTGTGTTTATTACGTTACCTTGTTTTTCATAATTTATAAGGTTTATTGCCAGTTCTGTTCAAGTATGAGGTTATCTATTTATTATATATATTTATTTATTTATTTATTCAAGTAACAAAGTATATAAAGTTTATTTAGTTTCTATTTTTTCAAATTTGTACCACTATATCTAGTTTGTGACGTTTATAATAATGTTTTACTGTTTCATATTTTTTAATAACATTTGTAATGTGTCTGTGATGTTTTATTATTATCAATAGCATTTTAATTTCATTGGCAATTTGAATACGTAGAATGGTTAATAACTCTTATCATTTACAGATAAATGTTAATGACCCATTACCAAAAACAGTTTGTTCAAAATGCATAGAAAAGCTAGAAATACAACATGAATTAGTGCAGATGAGCAAAAAGTCTGAAAAAATTCATAAAGAGATGCGTGAAAAGTTAAAGCAAGCTAGGATGATGGCTCAACCTTCAGCTCTTGCTAGATAAACAAGTACATAACTTACTAACAAGGTTAGTGTAAGAAAAATTTCTCTTATTAACACTGTAATTTATATATTCTCAATTTTTGAATATGTTGTGCTTTTTGTCTTATTTTCTTTGCAGTATTTAAAAGTATATATACATTTTAGATTTTCTATGTCAAAATAATAATTAATTTTGAACAAAAATATTCAAAAGCTGGAACATAGAACATTTTACATGAAGACTTCACTATCTTGAATTATCCATGTATTATTTGTACTAGTCACATAATATTTTATTCAAAATTACTATTATGATTAAAATTATTATTTATGTAGAAAATTTAAGTTTATTATATTTCGGTTATTTATTTTATTCAGTTAAAAAAAATATTTTTCAAATTATTTTTCAGTTTTTTTCAAAAATATAACAATTTGAACTACTCTTAAAAACCCATTCAGTCACACCTAATATCACATAAACATGAAATAACAAATTACGAAAATAACCTGACCATACTTAAAATAAATAAGAACCCAATAGAACTAAACTCACTAGAAAACTACCACATTTATAAAAACATACACAACAATTTAATGAACTTACAGACAAATATGCAGACGAAATACTATTCAAAAACATTATATTCGCGGCCAGTATATATATATATATATATATATATATATATATATATATATATATATATATATATATATATATATATATATATATATAGGTGTCTTGGAGTCATTGCTTTGTCGATGTCATCACATCAACTTCTTTGTGGCCACCCTCTCTTTCTTTTCTCAGGGAGAATCCACTCTAATACCTAATATTTAAGCATATTAAGTATTACTTTAAACAAATGAATGTTAATAGTTGTGGTAAATTTTCTACGTTCTAAGAGATGTGATATTTTAAATCTCTTGAGCTTTATTCAAGTGTCGTTAGGAAATTTTCAAGCTTACATGTTAAGATATTTTTAGAGGTAAAAAAACCAATACAACACAAAAAGTCATTACAATGAAATTATTTTTAGTAAAAATAAATATCTGTTCTTACTTTGGTGTCTTACAACGAAACTTTGCACTTACTGGACCGGTATAAATAGCGAACAAACACTGTATAAATAACGAGTAACATCACATTGTGATTCAATAATCTTCGATTTGAAATATCACTGGGATCATCAGTTTCAAAGACGTGCTTATTGTCAAGGTCATTGAATAAACTCGCCATATCCATAAATATACCCTTTCAATAAATCATTGATCGATTAATCATTTACTCCATATGTAGTAGGATTACTCTGGTGGATTCAAATGTGGCAAACAGATGAAGACCAAGTTCAATGCAAGCTAATAGTTTTTTTTTTTAATCATCTTATTTAATACAACATGCACATTCTAGTGACTAATTATAAACAAACTACATTTAAATATGGGCTTTATAATTTAGTTACATTGAAAACCTGAATGACATTCAGGTACCTCATCCTCATTCTTTGGGATTTGCGCTCTTTAAACATCATCTACATTCAAATTGTTAGTGTATGTCCAAGATGTATGCTGGTAAAAACAGATAGTTAGGTTCAGGTTTGATTGTGTGACTCTGGCACCAGGTAGGTTTTGGCGATTATGCAATCAGGTTTTCACAAAGCAGAACTGCTACCAAAACAGCAGTATAGTGTAGAATTAACAAGATAACAAGCTGCAGCATTATTGTTGCTTAGTAACAATGTTACGACCAATTAAAAACCAGTGAGAAATGAAATAAATCCTATTAATAATTCAAGATCCTTTATAGTGAGTATTAACTGCAATTATTTGTTAACAGCAATATATATTTTCAATATTTTAGAATGTGCCCCGATAATTTTTATATTATTTTATCAATAATTGAACACAGAATGACCAAGAACTGGCCAATAACCTATTCAGTTTGAAGAGAGTTTGGTTGTCACATTAAGGTAAAAAGACACTCTTTTTAACTAGTATAAACATAATTTTCAAACATGTACTAAAATAGATATAATGAGAGTAGACTACTTAATTTACAATGAGAAAATTTTTAAATAAGTAAATACAGTAATTAAAAATTTGTATAATATTTATTCCTGTCACTTCATATTAACAATATTAAAAGTTAAAATTTAGACCACAAACTGATTTTAAGAACCAAGCTAGTTTATAAACAAATTATTTTTAATCAAAAAGAAATAATAATAAATAAAACCTAAAAAATTGAACTTAAATTATATAATTGTGTTCAAAATTTGATTAATACTATTTTGATTCTGATAGGTTGAACAGGCAATCTTGCCTCTTAATTTTGTGGGAATGCTCCTTGAGTAGTGGACAGAATTTGATGATAGTTATCAACTGGCAAGGTCTGCTCTATGAAGTTGTTGATTGAGCTGTGAAAGGCAGCAGAGTATATGTACTACTTGATGGTCCGGAGATAGCTGCTGCAGAAGTCCTCCCACGAAAGCAAACTCCCCCATATCCTTGAATATAATTTTTTTTTTCAGTGGTATTTTTTTAGATAAACTGCACCAGACTAAAAAAACATGTCATTGTCAGGTTTTTAACAATGAAAAACATTTTATTTAGTTTTTTATATAGGCTAATGACAGATCACAATTTTGTTTTTTAAACAGTCAACGTTTGTGTTTAAAAGCAAAATTGTCTGCGATCTGTCATTAGCCTATATAAAAAAATTAATAGTTATTAACAGACATTA
Organism: Prosapia bicincta; assembly: GCA_036971475.1. Lineage (NCBI taxonomy): Eukaryota > Metazoa > Arthropoda > Insecta > Hemiptera > Cercopidae > Prosapia > Prosapia bicincta. The sequence goes on along the minus strand of JBAIZL010000004.1, from coordinate 78,052,552 downwards.
TATAAAAATATTTTATTTAGTGTTAGTATTTTGCTTCTCCAGTTGTTTTTGTTATATAATGTGTTGGCCCATGTCTTGTCTTTCTAGGTTAAGTTGTAGGGGTGTTGACCGATTGTTTCAATTCAGGAAACTGCGATTCTCACACATTCTTATTTTCAGGTTTCTCTCTGCTACATTTAAATCAGTGTTGCTCATCAGCATATAGGCTTACATCATCTACCTGTTCATCTTTTTCATCGTCTTTTATGACACCTTACAAGAAAAAAACCATTGAATCCCAGGAAAAGGGCATTCATTGTTTTAGAAAATTCTGTATACAAAATGGAGAATATTTTCAAATGAACTGGAAACCATTATTGAATTCACAGAAAATAGTGTAAAGTACAAGTGGATACTTCAAAATACCATTATAGAACAAGAATTCATAGAAAGTCACATGACTGAAGTTGAGGTGCAAGGAATCAATGCAGTGGAATTGGTAGAGAGAAGAAGCCAGGCAACACATTGGCCATGTTCATGGAAAAATACCCACTTTGAGGCAAAATTAATGAAATAAAATAGAAGATTTTGCATCAAAGTAGTTGCTTTACCAAAATACAAACTATTCAAAATATATTTTAGAAATACGATGTTTAGAAATTCAAAATTCTACAAATATGATTTCTGAAATTTTTCAGAAATATAAAAACAAAAACCGTTTAAAATTTTGAGCGGTTTTTGTCCGGAATAAACCTCTGCGAGCGCCCACTCCCATTTGGAACTCTATGCTCCCCCTCACAGGGTAAAGAAAATATAAAAATTATTAATGCAATATGAAACAAAAATTCTAAAAACTGACTTCAAATCAGTAATGATGTGTTAATGCCGAGGCAGTATTGACTTGGTCTATAACAAATACATTGAAATATAATTATTGAAAATGGTTTTGGGTAACATTAATAATAGTGTTCACATATTTACTGTTAAATATATAATCCCCAATTAAATCAATGATTGTTTTGGTGGGATTGGTTTATTTTTGCTCCTATGGATTTTTGATGCAACTACTCTATGCTGGACCAAATAATTTCTACAGATATCGAATAACAATACTTTGAATAATCTAGAAAATAAGGTAATGTTCTTCTTGTTTTTAAAGTAATGTATAGTGAGAATTTTTTCACCCATTTGTTGTATATGTAGGAGAAAATGTTGCCTAGCCAAACTCTGAAATATAAAAAAATATGACATATCTTCAACACCCTGATATGATTTTTTATTACTTTTTTAAAGAAACTCAGAATTTTTCAGTATGCCTTGTATATCAGAGAAACAGTATATTAACCCCCCTGTGACTTTTAAAGAATCAATGACTAGTTGGTTCTAAATAAATGTACTAGTTTGGCTTTTCTAGTCCGAGTTGACCAATTAGTTTTAAAACTCTTTATACGAATGTATTCTTACAATTTTAGATTTATAGGCTTACATAAAATCTAAAAGATAGATCGTACGTTTTTGGTTCGCTACAATTTTTGTGTTTGGTATATTCTCATCTAATCCCATGTCTAATGATTTACTCCTCTATCAGTGACCCATTGCAATTCTCAGTTGGTATTTATTATTAACTGAGTTTCTTAGCATTTTTTGTTGACTTGTTTTGTGTTTTTTATTACTCTTCTAAGTTTATATTTTCTTATTTAGAGCTTAGCTGGTGAGAACAATTCACCAAAGATAAATACCAACAAATAACACTAAAAACTCTCTCTAATCACTAATTGATTTAACCAGACTAGTTTTCACATGTACGCTACCTTCGTCAGTAACGCCCATCATTAATGACATAGTTGGTGAAACTAGTCTGTAACTAGTGAGGTATGAAACTAGTCTGGTTAAGGAGACCCGGACCTTGTGGAAAAAAATTGTTCACCATTTTTTTTTTTATTTGCCCAAATTAATCTACTTTTCTGTTTAAAGTGATGTATAATTTGTAACCATACTAGTTTCCTTTCACTATTTATTTTTTGTTTTAATGATCCTCAACTACTAAGTTTTTCTTAATTTTGTTCACAATTTTCGTGATTTTCAATGTTAATTATCTTTGGTTAGGAATAAGATAAAAAGGTAAATTTTTTTTGAAACCGTACATTATTTTTCCCTCTACAAGGTGGTAGTCCTGAATTTCTGTTTGCACGCTGTTTCTCAGTAAACACGAGTCTTTGTTGATTATGTTAGGTTAGGTTATATTGTGATTCTTTAGTGGTCTTTGTGTAAAAGTAACTGAACAAAAGGAACTGGCTGCAAATTTTTTACTAGTATGTAATAAGTGTGATTTTCAAGTAACTTTCTACAATTATTCACAAAAAGAAGCACTAATTAAAGAAAAGCAAGCTAAATTTTGTGATATAAATATCAGGTTTGCCTATGCTCTCAGGAGTATTGGAAAAGGCATTAGTCTTGGAAGATTGCTGTGTGGAAAAATGAATATACCTCCACCTCCAGTAAAAGCACACAAATACACAGATATTTTATTGAACGTAGTGCAGGATAATGCATGTGATAACATGAATAAGGCAGTGGAAGAAGCTGTAATAGAAGCTGGCACTGAAGATAGACACTTATCTGCTGCTTTTGATGGGCCATGGCAGAAACGAGGGCACCAGTCACTAGATGGTGTTATTAGTGCAACAAGTGTAGATAGTGGGAAGATAATTGATGTTGCCTTTCTTACTAAGCATTGCATTTGCATAGATAAAGGAAAGCATGAAGTAAACTGCACTGCCAATTACTTTGGTAGCAGCAGTGGTATGGAAGTTGCTGGGGTGGGTCAAATTTTTAGTCGGTCTGTTGAAAAGTATAATGCTATGTATACACAGTATTTAGGTGATGGTGACAGCAAGTCTTTCAAGTCTGTTTTTGAAGCCAAACCTTATGGTGATATTCAGATAACTAAACTGGAATGTATTGCTCACATTCAGAAAAGAATGGGGAGCCGACTAAGAAAAATAAAACAAGAAATGAAGGGTAAAAAACTTTCAGATAATCTGCCTATTTGGAGGAAAAAATAGGAATAAAAACTTTGAGCTTAGGAGTTTATGATAGTGTGTCATGTTTCAATGAAGGCTACATAAGTAAGTGCAAGATATTTCAGAGATTGGGACTGAAATCTGGGTCATTTATGGTAACGGCTATGAAAACTTTAGATGCAGAAAGAATAAGAAGTTCAGAAAAAAGAATTTCTGATTATGAAAGAGATGCTAGAAGAAGAAGGAGGTTATCCAGAAAGAAGTTGAAATAAGAATATGACAATTTGTCTGACTATGAAGCGGGAATGCATTAAGGTTGGTCAGTTTTTATTATGTCGTTTCAGTTTTTTGCGATTTCCCGAAAATTTGTTTTTTTGAGACATAAAGAACATTTTCTCATAGACCGGTTAAGGTAGTTGACCAAGATTTTCAGGGTACATTACAGCATAAAGATACAACTTTTGACCAGAGGAAATTTTGCTAACATAAAATTAAATCATTTTATGCACAATTACAAGGCAAAAATAGAAAGAGTTCAAACATGTTGCCGAAAACATTCTTTTATTAAACTACAAATGGAAAAAACAAATGCTCTGGTCAAAAGTTGTAAAAGGGTCTCACAAAACACTGGTAAAAATTTCAAATTGATAACTTGTAAGAGTGCTGAGAAAATGTTCCTTATGTTAGTATGGAGTAGCATACAAGGTCCGGGTCCCCTTAAATGAACTAGAGATCACCAGACGTTTTGGGTGTGATTTTTTTGGTATTTACCATAGGTACATTTTAGGTTTAGTTATGAATGTTTTTGTATCTGGAAATGTTGTGGTTTGTAGCTTTATGTTGTGGTTTGTAATATAGGTAAATTACTGTTTTGTTAACAGATATTTCTAAAGATTTTTTGATTCATAGCTGTTAATATAATTTGAATCATTTAATAATTGAATCATTGGGACCTATAAACAAGATAATCCCAAACTTCTATCATCATTGTTAAATTTTTAGTACTTAAAAACAACTTTCGGCTATTGTAAGAATCAAGTAGGTCTTGAGTGGTGTGCCATCTCTTTGTTTTGAAATAGGAATTATTTTTATGTACTTTATTACAGAGTTCTTCAAAGGAAAAGTTTTGTACTCTATAAAACGTTACTAGTATAAATTTAACTCATTTTTCTATTACAGGAAATCAAAACTTCCGATGTAAATGAATAGCCAAGAACTACATATTACTAAAAGAAAATAAAAGAGCTACAACTATCTTTCTATTTTCAATATCATATTTGTTAAGGGTTTATCAATAAATGTTTAATCTTTTACCGTATGTTATTTTAATTTAGTATAATATTAATGATGATCAAATTTGTAATAATTTATTTTACTTTCTAATTAATTTATGAAGAGATATTAACTACTTTGTAATGTGTAAAAAATACTGTTTATTTAATTTATCTATAAAATAGTTACTGTATTGTAATCATTTTTTTGTTGTAAATTAAGGTAATGATCTCTACTTTATATTCAAAATATATAAACTACAAACTCATGTAGCTTTATTATGACTAGTGATGATGAAAAAAATGTTCTATATTTTATGTCAGTTGACTGTAATATATATTTCAATTTAGAAAATTTATAAAATTTAATTTTACACTTGTTAAATATATCTTTAATATTTTCAAAATATTCATAAAATCTTATCTTAGTTCTTAAACTTAGTGATGATAAAATTTGCATTGTAACCTAAAAACAAAAAAAAAACCTTGTCATGTCAGGGAAAGATGATAGGCTCACCCCCAATTTTAGCGTCGAAGTGGCAAGGTCGTCATTACCAAATCAAAATAATTTTAATCGAAAGTATATGACTTGAGATTTTTTCTGTAGAATGTTACTGCAAATTACCCCATCGGAACATATTTAAAATAACGAAAGTTGTCATTTTTTATAATTTCTAAATTTAGTGAAATTTTAAGTTTAACTCGTCATATCTCGGCTGTTTTTGGGTATATTAGTTTGACATTTTGACTGGAACATCTTTTGATAATGTACTAAATGATGGTATAAATTAGAAATAATAATATTCAACCACAAAAAAATGGCGGATTTGTTTGTAATTTTCAGTAATTTATAGGCACTTTTTTTAAAAATTATTAAAAAGTTGTGTTACAAACTTGAGCATTTTAATACTTTATAAATTGTACTTTATTGCTGATAAACTAAAGTTATTTTTTGGAAAGTTTAGAGTTTTTATATAATTTTGTTAAAAAGTTGTAACGATTTATATTTTGTGCGCGCATAAGCGACAGAATCCGCCTGTCTGATACGGTCACAAAAGCAGAGCATTTTATAACATCTTTCTGGCTTACATTATTATTATATTAAAACTTTAAATATATGTATTAATTAAAGAAAATTAGGTTGAATAAATGATGATAAAGTTAATTTTGTCATCTTTATTCATTTTATTTCTTAATAAAATTTAATTTTATTAAAATTTTTGAAACCAGTAATACGCACGCGACATTCGCCGCTCTCGCTGACATGCACAAACAAGTTTGCTCTATGTATGATAATATTTACTGTAAAATCATCACCTGATAATGCTAAATTTTCGCGAATAAATCGTAAACTGTTCGTACATAGAGCAAACTTGTTTGTCCATGTCAGCGAGAGCAGCGAATGTCGCATGCGTATTACTGGTTTGAAAAATTTTAATAAAATTAAATTGTATTAAGAAATAAAATTAATAAAGATGACAAAATTAACTTTATCATGATTTATTCAACCTAATTTTCTTTAATTAATACATATATTTAAAGTTTTAATATCATAATAATGTAAGCCAGAAAGATGTTATAAAATGCTCTGCTTTTGTGACCGTATCAGACAGGCAGATTCTGTCGCTTATGCGCGCACAAAATATAAATCGTTACAACTTTTTTAACAAAATTATATAAAAACTCAAAACTTTCCAAAAAATAACTTTAGTTTATCAGCAATAATGTACAATTTATAAAGTATTAAAATGCTCAAGTTTGTAACACAACTTTTTAATTTAAAAAAAAAGTGCCTATAAATTACTGAAATTTACAAAGAAATCCGCCATTTTGTTGTGGTTGAATATTATTATTTCTAATTTATAGCATCATTTAGTACATTATCGAAAGATGTTCCAGTTAAAATTTCAAACTAATATACTCAAAAACAGCTGAGATATGACGAGTTAAACTTAAAATTTCACTAAATTTAGAAAATATAAAAAATGACAACTTTTGTTATTTTAAATATGTTCCGATGGGGCAATTTGCGGTAACTTTGCGGAAAAATTCTCGTCATATACTTTCGATTAAAATTAGTTTGATCCGGTAATGACAACCTTGTCACTATTTCGATTTCTATATTGTTTTTTGGGGATGAGCTGCATGCCTATGATGGTTTATGTGGTTTTTGGTGTTTTCCGGTTACATATTATTTAAGAATTAATTTATTAGTTCTATCGTATCCCACTGAATATAAGGAGGTCTCTTCAAATTTCTTGTTCAGAATTTTTTAGTAGTACAATCCGATCTTACTAATACTCATATTTACTCCTTACTTTCCTATACAGTGAAAATAACAGATCTAGTTAAGGCTTATATTTATCTGGATATCTATTCATTACATCAAACCATCTTTTTATAACCATTATAAATTAGTAAAACAATCCATAATATGGCATATTTTAAAGTAAAACCAGTAGTTCAATGATACAGGAGCAGAACAGTGTAATAAGCTTAGAAATCGGTTTTAAGTTACACAAGATTGGGTTTGTGGATCAAGGTTCTTTCTTTAAAATGTCATGACAATCCTAAAAAACAATCTATATAAAGAAAAATGAATGTTTGTCAGTATGTCTGTTATAGCTTCCAAAACCGTTCATCCAATCAACATGAAACTTTGGGAATATTAAGTACATTCCTGGTAAGGTTCAGGCATATTTGTAGCTCGATTGGGGGTGAAAAGTTGATATATTAAAAAAAACATTAAAAATGCAACCACCTACTTTTCTAACTAAGCATTCAGTCGCTTATATTTAAATTAAGAATTATTAATATAGATGCAACAAATACCCAATAGATGGTGGAAATCATGCTATGACATACAGCTGGTAACTTGAATTAAGTGAAATTAAGATTCCATAAACAATTTTATATGTGGTTAGGTTAGTTTGGATATCAGCTGTTTTAATGCATAAGCTATATTTCTTTATTAACTGTACAGTATTAGGTTTAATTGCTATTGAATTGAAAACTTCTATAATTTACAAGTTGATGAATATACCAATTTATAAAATAAATCTTAATAAATTAATTCTAATATAATAAATTGGATTCTATTTTTTGTATAGTAATTTATTATTTTAATGTATTAGATATAGAATTAAAATAAATTGTTTTGTTTTGTGAAAGATAGGTTATTATTTTTACACTCAAGTCCTAGAAATACTGATTGAAATTTATTTAGTAACCATGATGCCAAATGATTTCATATAAATTGGGCAGTGGCTATAGTTGTTTTTCAGTAATCGTACAAACATGGTTGGATATGATCTAAAATAAATTTAATATCATTGTACATTAGAATAAACGTTGAAAAAACATTTTTTTATTTTACTCTTTATATCTGTTAGAATAGAATATTTATAGGTAAAACAAGACAATGTCAGTCAGGTCAGCTATTTTGTTCATAAATACTAAAGTTAACACCACATTCATTGACAGTTATGCGCTACAAAATTCGCCAGGTCAGCTAGTTATGAATAAAAAAAAAAAATTATTAAAAATCAAGTATGATATTTTTCAAATTTTGAGGTATGGACATAGTGATCTTTTGATTTTTAATTTAATAGATTGTTGTATAAACGTAAGCAAGCATCTTATTGCGATTTTCCTGATGACAATAAGATGCTATAACAATATAATATTTAATTTTAAAACTATGTAATATTTTCCTGTTTTTTTTAAAAAATTATATCTGCTAGCTGGAGTGTTAATTTTACTATTTAATGTTGCTTTGTTCTTTAATTTTTTATCAGTATTCATTAATATTTTCTGGACATCTCTATCTTTTTCATTAATTTACATTCCTGAATATCTGTAAATTGAAATTATTAATATACTCATCTTCATTTCTGTTAGGAATATTTCTATATGTTTGAGTACATTTTTCTGCCATGCCTAACTTTTCAATATTCTCTTTTGTTGATACCTTTCGGATTAACTCCATGAGTTAATCTGAAACGCATCAACAAAAGAGAATATTGAAAAGTTAAGAATGGCAAAAATATGTAAATTGCCCTTATTTGATACATGAGCACTAGACTTGATATGTGACTAAAACTATCATGTTTTTGAAATTGAACCTATTTTTTCCAGATGTTCAAATAATTCATAGATATGTTGTCTAAAATCACTATTCTTTGAAGTCAGTATCAGGATTGAAATTGTGTTACTAAATATGTATTTCTTTTTTGTTTCTCGTAGTTTTATTTATTTGTGATATATTTATAAGTAGAGTAATTAAGTATAGGTATTTTGTTTATTGTTTAATCTTTTGTTATTAATAACTTTAATAATATAATAAGGTTCTAATTCAGTACGTGTGTGAATTTTAAGTTTAAAATCTGTGTTATATGTTAGTACTAATATTTTTGTATGGAATATGTGGAATAAATAAATATGAATTTATAACGGGGATATTATTTTATGGTGACCTTCATAACTTCTTAAATTCAGAAATCCAACTTGACAATGAATATTTTTAGGAAAAAAAATCTACTGGTGTTTGATGGTTGTATGCAGATAGTTAGTGCTCCTAATATAATAATGTTATGAAAGGGGAATTCCATGACAGAAGAGGAAAGAAAAATTGGAGGTGTAAGATGATGATCTAAGATAATTTTCATTGTTTGGCACATCAACATTTTTCTGCTGTGAATATTTCTAACCAAACTATTAGAAAAAAATATATATTTTGTCAAACTTATAATTTACAAAAATTTATGTAGCTAAATGATAGAAAATGTATTTATCACACTAGGTGATAGAAAATATTGTCGGCACTGTATTTAACATGTGCACTGCGACTGTCTCTGATTGGAGGTGGATTGAGCGCCAGTTGGGTGTCGGAGACATTGGATACGGAAGTGTTCGTATCTACGCCAGCGATGTATAAGAGACTCATTTGAGTGTTGCAGCGTCAAGGTGATGTATGTTTGTTTTAGTTTAATCAAAATTACCTGCAATTTTTGTGTCTGTAGTGTTAGTGAGTTTAGTTTGTGTGGTATTGGTCCCGACATGGAAGGTGTACCTGAGACTTCTAAGTACTATCTCTTAATTACCAATGATGCAGTAGAGTTTAGAGTATACTAGGGATCTTACAAATAAGGCTTTGGAGTACGCAGATTCTGAGGAAAGCGACCACAACCGCCATGACAGTGATCTGAAGAGGATGCAGATTACCATCACGAGGAACTCTCTGATTTCGATTTGAAAGAAGAAATTTGTTATAATTCTCAATTGACACTTAGTACATTAGGCCTTCAAAAACTTTCCATTTACAAAGGAAAATAAATTTATCATTCTATCGTCGGGAGAAAATCAACCAGATTACTGGTTCAGACTACTTTCTGATTACATATTTTTGGAGAATATTGTGAAAGCTACTAATAGTTATGCTTGGGATGATTGTCAAGAATAAAAAACTAGAAAGAGTTTACAATGCCTGAACTGAAAACATTCATAGGCATACTGATTCAAGGATAGCAAACAATTTTATATAATTTTAATTAAATATTTAAAAACTAATTTGTAATTTTTATTTCCCGAAACACTGTTTATTGATCACAGATACAAATGTGAATTACATGCACAATATGAAATATAAAATTTTGATATAATCATGGGACGTTCGCAAATTGCTGCCATCTCGGATAGAACACAAAATGGCACCCTAGTATTTTTTCCATTTTCAAGGCTCAAAATTAATTTTTATAGTCATATTCTTTTATTTCTAAAGCAAAACCTTCTAATTAAATAGAAAAAAAATTCAATACCTTCATGATGTTCACGCTAGAGCCCATCACAAGGAACGTGTTAAATAACACTTTAGTCACTGGTTTGGGTCGCCATCAATTATATAATTCAAAGAACTTTAGACTATCACCTTTAATATTAGAACAAGAGAAGCTTCCACAAGTGTTTTTAATACAAGAAAGGAGGTTCCGTATGTCCTAAAATCCAGACAGGCAAGTTAAACCCCAGGGTTTCACTCTGCATTGGGCAGAGCAAAAAGTTCAATATGTAAATTTCACGTTATTAAGTAGGCCCTCACCAATCTTGTACCTTGGCGCAGCTCAAACTAAAATCTGGTATTGAAAGTTTCTTAATAAAAACTTATTTCTACTCTTCGATTAACATAAATAATTGTCTTAAATGGTCTAACACAAATTCAAAGCAACTTTATACACAAAGTTTCATTTTACATGATATGATCATTCCAAATTTATTATAACACATAACTTGACTTCGTATTTTATCTCATAGTTTGAAGTTACTGAAAACATAAAGTATTTTTTATGTTGGTGTCAGACCAAGGATTGATGATTTAAAATAATGGTTTCAGTATAAGTATTAAGTTGTTTGTTCAATCAGAGTGAATTTAGAATGGTAATTTTTTCATTTGTTGATTCCATCTTCGCGTGAGCTACTAGTAATCACTTACAACTTTTTTTAAAAAAAATGTTTCAACTTGCCTATAGTAGCACTTACTTTTTTTTTGTTGACGACGGCCGTTTCGGGAGATGTGTCCCTTTGTCAACTCAGACCGTAACTGATCTCAAGGTTTACGTAGGTTAGGGTGGGGGTGGGATATTTTGGTGGTGTGGGTGTATTTTGTTTGTATTAGGAGTTATGATGTCAAAAAGTGCGTGTGAGTTGTAATGTAATTGTGTATTGAGTATGTGTGTAGGGTGTAGTTTGAAGTGCCTATATATTTCGTATTGTTCGGTTGTGTAGCGTTGGTTATTTCTGTGTTGTTCATGAAGAATTTGTAAGTTAGATGTTATATCTGTGTAGTCGTGTTTTGTGGAGTTGAGATGATCGGTGAAGTTTGATTGGTAGTTATTGTTTTTTAGTGCTTTTATATGTTCTTGGTAACGTGTGTGAAATGACCTCCCTGTCTGGCCTATGTAAAAACTGGGGCATGAACTGCAAGTTAGTTTGTAAACTCCAGTGGTGTTGTAAATGTCGTTGATTTTGCTGTTGGGTTTAAATTGTTTGTTGAGAGTGTTGTGTGTGGAGTAAGCTATTTTGTAGTTGTATTTTCGTAATGTGTTGGTTAGATTGTGGGTTTTGGATGATCTGTAAGGTATTGATAAGTATTTTATGGGATTGTCATCTTGTGTGTTTGTATTTGGGTTATTATGTTTATTTTTTAGGCGGTTGTATAATTTGTCTATCATTATTGGGTTGTATCCGTTTGTTTGTGCTATATATTTTATGGTGTTTAACTCCTGGTAGTGTTCATCTTTGTCTAGTGGTGTTTTAAGGAGGCGATATATCATGGTATTGTAAGCAGCTAGTTTGTGTTGGTGTGGGTGGTTTGAGGAACTGTGTATGGTCGTATTAGTGCTGGTGGGTTTTCGGTATATGTTGAATTTATGTGTTTGTTTGTCTGTTCGTTTAATTGTGAGGTCTAAGAAGTTAAGGGAGTTTTGTTGTTCTGTTTCGATGGTGTATGTTAGTTTAGGGTGTATGGAATTTAGGTGTTTTAGAAATATGTGTGCTCTGCGTGTGTTGCCTTTATATAATGTTATGATGTCGTCGACGTATCTGTACCAGTAAATTATGTTATCTGAGTATTTTACACAACAACAAATACTCAGATAACATAATCAGGGACACATCTCCCGAAACGGCCGTCCTCAACAAAAAAAAAAGTAAGTGCTACTATAGGCAAGTTAAAACATTTTTTAAAAAAAAAGTTGTAGGTAATTTTTTATTGCAGAATTTTCCATGTCTAGAATCTGACAAAGTGTATAAACAGTTTCTACAGTACAACTCATTGATTGCAACTAATTAGATATCTTAGCTGCTAATGACGATGGCTGATGCTAATGACGATGGCTGATGCTAATGATGATGGCTGATGCTAATGATGATGGCTGATGCTAATGACGATGGCTGAGGACAGACGGGTCAATCATTTCTTATAGAGTTACCAAAAGTTCAAAATTTATGTTGGAAATTTCTAATGTGGTGCTGGAAAATAAATTATACAAAATGAAGAGAATTTTCAATAATTAAATTTATAGATGTGTGTATACGAAGATGAATAATATTTGGAAAATGTTCTTTTCTCTACTTAAAATTTGATTCTCCAAGAATTTTGACATAATAAAACTTCTGGTCATGATTTCATTCTCTTTGCAACTATTGTTATAATGTTTTGAAAAATTGTTTTCTGCACTTTGTTTTATAAAATTTCGAGACTTACAGGTTTGAAACCAAGTTTGATTTGGGAGCTACAATACAAGTTAACATGACAAACCAATTTTGTCAATAATTATAGGAAGACATGTGCACAATGTTTTTAACTCATCCCACTCCAAACAAAATACAACTTCGAGAAGATATATAATTTGTAGAGTTAATGCTTTCTGCATGAAAAACAAATGTATCCTACCATAAACTTGCCTCTCAGTAGCTATTCTGACAGTAAATTGACATTGCTCTTGTAATCAATATTTGCTTACCTCTTTTAAATTACCAATTTTACAGTGCTGTTTCCTTGATAATTTTTCAAAAGTAGAGGATTGTCATTTGTGGATAGCGAGGAGGAACACTCACAATCTAATGTTTGAATTTAGATAGTACTACGATAACTATAAAATAATTTTGTGACAATTTAAGTAAGTGTATACTTGAAATTTCATTATTACATTATAACATTAAATTTAATGAAATATGCAAGAAAAATAAAACAACACAAATACAAATCCAATATTGTTAAAAATTTAAAATAACAAAACAAATACTGTTAACAACAAAATAAACTTGTACACAACTCAAGTTTAAAGTTAACTTAAAATTAAAAGCACAATACTTAAATTTTAATTTTCTTTTTGCAATAGCTAGAAAATAATAGAACTAATAAAACATTAATATAATATTGTATAATATTATTATGTAAAGAATTAATGTATAGTAAAGAATAACAATAAAGAATTGTTAAATGCTTTTAAATACAGAAGAAAGGAAATGACAAATAATACATATTTAATATAAATTCTATTACATTTTTTAAAAAGCAACCAATACAAATTTCTATTCAGATTAGTTGTTTTTGTAAAAGTTCTCAAATATATAATAGAAAAAAACAATTCTCACTCACCATCATTAGCTTGTTTCATTCCAACCTATATTGGTTCTTTTGTCAAAAGCATAAACAGCTCCGCTTCTTGTGTTTTTCCAACAAACATCGTAACTGTAACCTTTTCAATTCCCTGTTTCTACATACAATTCCTCAATCCGTTCTATTAACCAGCTGTTTTTTTTAAAATTTTCGCACACACTCCCCTTCCTTTGCTTCTACCTCGTCAAAATTTTTTGGTCTTTATTGTTTTTTGAAACCCATATTGTCTATTCTATCTTCTTTGTTTGATTTTCATTTACTGTTTGATTGATTTTTAATATGAGTTCTATCGATTGAAGATATATATTTTTTTCACTTCTCTAAATCATTGAAGATTTAGTAATTGTATTTCTCTTGTTTAAATTCTTAAGAAATGTAACACATACTTTTTTCTGGCTGATGTTGTTAGTGAAAACCAGGGTATCAAAAAGACAGTGTCACTATTTATTGATGGTGCCAGTGGCGAGAACGAGTAGTAGGCTGCTATGCATCCAACTTGTGAAAGTTTTATTCTCTGAGTACATGGGGAAAAGGTTAGAGAAGAAAATTAGAACATGTAAACATGAATAAAACAAAATTTGTCAATTAAATGTAATTTTTTTAATTCTGGTTGTAATGAAAATGCCATTTCCTGATTGGACAAAATAGTGAAGAGCCTTCAGAACATTTTCAACCTTACTTGGCAAAATATCTTTCTAATTTAACTACCATAAATTTTTTTTTTTTTTAGCCAGCTAGTATGGATATAAGATATCCATATGTTAATGCTATCTATAATCTGATTTCATACAAATATAATTTATTATGCTCTTATACTTTCTTCAGGGAACAGTTTCTTCTTACAGTATTCCTTACACCAGTGGTTCCCAAAATTTTATAACTTATGGCTCTCTTCTGGGGGGACACCTACATTATCGGCCTTTTTTTTGTTGGTAGTAATCGTTGAAGTACATTTTATCAATTAAATTTTTTTATTGTACTTAATGAAGTAAAAGCACACACCAGTTTATGTTTTAAAAGAATATTTAAAACTGCAAAATAGGCAATAGATATAGGTTTACGACTGAATTAGATAGTGAACATGACTCACCACAAGAATTTTATCTTGTTATCTAAAAAAATCTATTTACTGGGAAAAATAAAGACAAAATAGTATTTTATAGACACATTAATAGAAAGGTACATGGACTTGGAAATTAAGAATGTGCCAATACATTCAGAAAAGTATTAAAAAAGTACATATTCTAAAAAAAAGCCTCAATTATCTATTTAATTAATCACTTTAACACTATTAAATTAAGATTCGCCAAACATAATGGACTACAAAATTCAAGAAGTATCTATTTAAAATTAAAAAAAATAAATTGATTTTGAAATTTTCCAGGTGTGAATGAACTCAGAATTAAGTTAAAACCCCACCATTCTTCATGAATTTTTGTTTTGTAAGTTAAATACTTGAATACTATCAGAAGTAAATAATTTACTTTTTTTTATAATCTGGATTTGAACCTCCAGGTCTGGTTAGCCCTCGTGGCAGCCAACCTCTAGCGAGCTGGCTCAGTCTCACATGAGCATGCAGTTAGTATCCCTAACTCTAGTTAAGTGAATTAATAATACTGAAACGAAACAGTATGGCAAGTATCGGGCTAAGAGCTGGATGAAAAAACTTGGCAAGATAGAAACCCTGCCAGGAAAAATTCCACGACAGATCATGGAGGAACCTTATAAATACCTTGTTAGTGATTCTATGGCAGGAATGACATGCACTTCTTCTTCTGCTACCTACTAGAAACTGAATAGGCATGCAATTCAAAATTAGTACTTCTGTTGGGGCTAAGCTGCAACCCTGGCAATGTGCCTCTGTACCACCTGGAATATAACTGTGAAGCAGAATTATTTAGTATGTATATATTATTTGAATTTTATGGTTAAAGCTAGATGGTCAGTAGGGACAGCGGAGGTCTGTGTATACCCTGGGTGGAGTTATATCTACTCAGTGAGGAAATGAGTGTGGATGTTGTATGTATGTTGGCCTGTTTGTAGAACCTTGTCGCTAAGTGTCGGAGGTATTTGATCAAGGCAGTTTCAAGTCAGTGTGAAGCAGTGTTAATCTTGTACATCTAGGTGCCTTAGTGATTATTTGCAAAACCTTGTTTTGGTAAAACTGGAGTCTGCGTGTGTGTGAGTTACCTGCAAGGGCCCAGACGGGTGAAGCATACGTGAGTATACTGCGCAATATAGACACGTTTATAGTAATGACCATCCGTAGTGAAAGTGGGCCAGTTCTGTTAAGCTTCGAATACAGCTGTGTTAATCTAATTGTTGCTTTCTGTAAAGCGTTGGTAATATAAAGTTCTCCTGTCAGGTCTCTGACGAGTATGACTCCCAGATACATGACCTGATTCCCTCAATGAATATGCTCAGCTAATAGTTTTAGTGGTATGTCGAGTTAGTTTGTCTTATGTTTGGAGAGAAGCAGAGCCTGGCACTTGGCTCAACTCTCCAGTAGCTCAGCCATGATTCTAGTATTGTAAGGTGGTCCTGTAAACTTAAGTGTATTAGATGTAGTTGCTATGAATGAGTGGATAAGGCATAGTTGTTTCAAATTTGTTAAATGGTGCTGAGATCTAACAGAGTAAATTTATACCAACCATTCAGAGAACTAATTTACGTTCTGGACAGTACTGCTACCTGTTAGAGATTCTTATACTTCTATGTACATTTAAGAAAAACACAGTATGTCAATCTAACTTAAAAATAATATTTTAAAATCTAGATTAGATAAAAATATTTTCGTAATTTTGTTAACACTGTTAGCTGATCGTCCTTTTTCAAATCTTCACAAATAATCTAGTTCAATTAAGAAAGACGTGGAACACAATGTACCAAAATCAGTATGATATTTATAGTGCAAAGACGTTAAGTACGATTTAAAATTAAACTAATTTTACACTACTTAACTAAGTGAATACGTAATTGCTTACTTGCTGACGCGTTTCAAAACGATCGTTCCTTTTTCGAAGCTAACCTTCTACTTTAAAATTGCTTTTAGTTACAATGATGAAGTCTTATTTAAGACAATTGTCTGAAACACATGTATTTAAAGCTTTTTATTACCTTTGAATATGAAGATAATGGGCTCCAGTGGTCTCTAATTCAAGGCCCACCAGTTATTATTTTTAGGGCCTCTGTATTTTTACCAATGCCAAAGAAATATAGGCTCCCTAATTAAAAATATACGTTCTTTAAAGAAAACAATACTTTTAAAGATTACGCTAAACTACTTAAACCTCATAGGCTAAACTCTTGAGAGAGTGGTGTAATAGCTTACAATATTATATATTTTTTATGGTAACAAGTTATTGAACCATTTTTATTAAAAAATCTTAAAATGCCCTAGTTAGGCTTTAAAAGCCGGGTGATGGGGAAGTTAATTGGTTAGCACCCATCGAGATTTTGAAACAACTGTAGTTATTTCACTGTAGAAAACACAGAGTGCAGAGGTCATGTGGGTAAAATTGTCTTTTGACCCAAATCTGTCTTTTGACTTGAAAAAAGTTGAAATTAATGGCTGCCTGGACCCACCTCAACAGGAAAGAATCCTGACCCAGCCTAGGATGGTTGCTCATTTGAAGTTTTTACTTATATTGTAGATGATAGCTTTTTAACCGCACAGGACTCTAGCTACTGCCACTGTTAATACCCCTTTTTTAAACACAATGTTTGAAGAGAAAGCATTTATTTGCTTGACACTAGCACCACTATATAGAGGTGTACCTGAAAGGGCGGTGCTCTAATGTTCTAATGGGATAGGTGTTTGCTCACCTAGGACCAAATCCTGAGTCTGAAGGGCCGGCCCTTAAGTAAGGTAACCGAGAGTAGATAAAGGCCCGATTGCTCCACATGGACCGAACTAATCAGACGTGGGTATTGAAGGAACGGAAAACCTGGCCGTTCAGAAGGTCTTATTGGTTTCGAGGAGATCTTGAAAAGCTGTCGAAGCCGTATTGTCGGGTTGGAGTTTGTCACCAGTCTACGCCTTATAATAAGATCTAAAGATTCTTGCAGACTGGTACCACGGGTCGTGGGATCAAGCCCTCCGACTCGGGCCTGACGCTAGTCACCCAAAAGGGAGTCAAGAGTTTGTGGTTGGATTAGTTTGGGCGTGGATTTAATTTGCTTCATAATAGATACTTCCAAAAGTGCGCTTCTATGTGTTTCTTTAGGGCTTGGAGATAAGTCGAAATGCTAGGTGCTCCAAGTCAGCACTCTTGGTTCTTTTCACCATCTTTCTTCTTAAAGGTTTTACACAAAAACTACACAATTGAAATGTTGGTGCTAAAAAAAAGAAGGGGTTGTAAGACGTAATTTATTATATCGGTAGGCTACATGGCTACTGCAATAGATATTGAAGTGGATTATTTCAAAAGTTGAAAAAATTTTGGAGGCTGATAAAAATGTATTAATTGTATTCGCTCAAAAAGGCTTAAGACTATGAGTGCTCTACACTTTTCCAGGAAAAAATAGCTACTGACAAATTGGAATTGTGCTCTCAAATAGTAAGTGTTAGCTGTAGAAGGTTCCTGAATCTATTTTGGGATTTGAAAGATGAAATAAAGGTGTTCCTTGAAATTAAAAATCATGATAATAAAAAAGTATTAAACTTCGAGACATGACCTCGGTACTAACATAACTGGTTACTTCAATGATTCTAATGTTAAACTGCAATCACAGAAAAATAAATAATATTCGATTGGCAATTTATCCACGTGGAAGTAGAAATGTTCAGCATTTGGATCATCAGGAGGTTCAGGTTACAGCTGGTATTCTGCTTACTTGGTAGCTTTGACGTCTGCAATGAGGAAAGTGAGGGAATTAATATGACTTATTTTAGCAAACTTTAGCCTAGCGATTTATAAAAATACTTGAAAGAGCGATTCGAACGTTCCAGGAATATAAAAATATTTTTAGCATACTCATTTCAGAATTGTCTTATAGTTTTTATTATACACTAAAACAATTCTACTGGAATGAATAGATTTTCAAAATGATTTGCAAAATAAAATTTTATTTTGTACACATAAACATGTATAAGAATTTGTAAAAACATGCCTATAATAATTACCTATTGTATAAATAATGACCACGGTTTTGGGAGATGTTTTAAGTAGAAGACAAAAAACAAATTATGTAAAATTCGACTGTTGCGGTTTTACAGACTCATGTGATTCTGTAAACAACTATTTATACAGAATTCAATCAGATGTTAAAAAAAATGAAAAAGTCCATTTTTTGAGCACACATGTACAGTAGAATCATTTTGAGAAAAATCCTGTGGGGTAAATGATTGGGAGAAAGTGGAAAATTACTAGTCTGAATGCTTACTAGGACTCTATTATCATATTTGACTCTTTCCAACGCTCATACACTTCAGTGATTTTTTACATAGTGACTATACTGCCCCTAAACAATAAATTAACAGTAAGCAAAATCTCTACAAACGTCCTTGAGCTCTGCGACACCGATTTGAATTCGGCCTTGAAAGTTGAATGTTTCAGTTATTATAAGTATCGTTTTTAATAAATTGACATCTGTCAAGGAAACCCCATGTTTTAGCATAAGTACTTACCGTAATGCACGTATTACTTTATGTTTGCTAATCATTGCTTTATATCTGTAATTTTTCAATTACAAAAGTTTTATAATTATTTCTCTCTTTAGCTATAAAGTAAAAATTTTTACTAAGAGTTGCCTACCGTACTTGTAACCAATAATATATTTTTCCTCCTCCAAAGGCTTAGAAATCCCGCATTTGATCTCTCAAATGTAATGCGGTATCTTGCCTAGTGAAATGATTTACTTGTTCGCGTACTGAAAATGTCTCTCCCACTCATGTTCGTAGATATCCCTCTTTATCCACATAGTTAAACGTAGCAGGCATAATTTAGATGCAATAATTGAATCTAAGTCTTGTATTTAACTCCAGTTTCAGGACTTTAATAAACAGTACATGACTATACACAATATCAAGAGCACAGTGGTACAATATATTACAAAAAAAATATTGAAAAGAACCCCAATACCACAAAAATAATAAAAAATAACAAATAAAACAAGTTACTTAAGATTAAACCCTTATGTACATTTCTATGACCATGTCATCAGATCATTCTAGTTTGTAACTTCTTGTGTGCTAAGTTGTATTTTGTAACAAGACCCTCTGATGATGATGACATGGTCATCGAAATGTACATAAGGGTTTAATCTTAAGTAACTTGTTTTATTTGTTATTTTTGATTATTTTTGTGGTATTGGGGTTCTTTTCAATATTTTTATTGTAAGTACGTGACTATCTTTAACAAAATATTTAATTTAAATTTTAAGAATTAATATTTCGGCGACACATTTCATTATGTAATAATTTTGTGATGGTAATTTGTGAGTGAGTAATTATATTTAATGATAGATTATTCGTGATATTTGGGTTTTAAATATATTATTGATTTATGATTTTTATTCTTCACAAGGGGAATGGGATGTTTATGTATGCAGCCGAAACGTCGAGTCTTAGAATTTGAATTACATATTTTTTTAAAGTTAGTATTGTGCCGTTTATTAAAACCACGATAAAGGTGTAATATGGTAAAATTATACGCGAGGCAAGATTGTTTTCCACTTCCGTCACTAGGCAGTGGGGGCTCGTGGGCAGGTTGTACGGTTGCGTAACCGCCAAACCAGAGATCAATTAAAAAAAGTAATATTTGTTTTCAATTACGTAAGGTTTATATACATTGGTACGAGCGATTATTCATCATATAACATTATAATAAAAACGTCATAACCGCAACGACAGTGTGACCATTTGCTCAGTCGCAGACAGTCTTGTTCGGTCTGGTTGCAGGGAAACCTGCAACCCCCAGTGACGTCACTCCTAATGGAAAGAGAACAGTTAGGCAGCACCGTAAGGCTCCATTAAGTTGCAAACGGCCTGCAACCTCGGTAGTGTTCGGTTAAGATAGGTTACGTCCGAAGAGTTTGTCCTCTCCGAGTTTATTGACATTCACAGTTAAGAATGAATTGAGATTGTTAATAAATAAACCCGTGACTTGAGATTCGGTGCCTTAAATAAGTAAAAATTAAAAAAAATCCAACATATTTCCTTTAATAGAATAAATCACAAAGTATTAATCTATCTATTTTCCCTATAACAGGCCTTTAAGTTTTTATGATTACGATTTCTTTGCTTTAAAAAAACTAACACTTTTACAATCTGCAACTTACCCATAGGTTTCAGGCACCAGCCACCACTGGTATTATACGCTACTGGTAATGAACTCATTGTCCATTTCTTATCGAAACTATCCTTTCTTATTTCAATAACAGCATGGAGTAGAAACGACATTGCCCAGTGACACCGTTAATTATAATATCTAACTCAGGGATGCGACCATGCACTTGTGAGCAAGATAGTGTGCACATGCTTACTCTACTAAAGTATTTTTATGTTTACACCTTATTTTACTGCAGCAAACGCGAATAGATATATTACACTCGTCGATAAAAACACAAAACATTCTTTATCCCTAGATCTACTTTCATCAATATGGAATCGTGTATTTCAGACGATTGCTTAAAGTGGTAGAAATGTCGAGTAATAGAAATGTGGACCTCCGATAATCGAAAATTCAGATAACACGATCTCTGTCAATAATCGAGAGGGATACGAATGGTAAACTGAGGAAGTGAATGAAACCTGGTAAAAGATGTGAAAAATGTTAATTATAAGTGAAAATGAAAATAAAATAAAAATGAAAAAGACACATCTTCCTTCTGAAGTCTTCCTACAGTAAGGAGATGTTCTTGGAGAAGTACAATTTAAAAGTATTTTTATGTCGTTATTCTAACAGAATTCAGAGAGCCAAAATGTATGTAGCTCTAACTAATGTATAGCTCGGTTAACTTGGAACTCTGTTAGTCGGGGTTCGGATAATCGAGGCTCTACTGTACGTTAAACATTCCTTATTTACAGCATGAAATTCCTTACTTATGTAGATTGTTATAATATTATTGTTTTACAGTAACAAAAAACTAATAATTTACACATATACATCGAAGCAGACACATGATTCTCCCTAGTACAGAGTTTACGCTAAGGCGCTATGTCGTTGGGTTTTCTTCGCGTTTACCTTCTAGGCATGTCTGTGCTGTTAAAAAGATGAACGGTTGTCAATCCTCATCGGTTTTCAATGGTAGTTTCCTGTGTGCATACCTATACCTTTATGATCACGAACGTACCACGGTGCTACTCCGATACGTCTGTAAACGTTGTCTATCTTGGATGTTACCATCGATGTTGTAACCCTAGAGCTGGTAGCTTGGCTCCAAACTGGGTTAAATGTTTGATTATATGTCTCCTGGGATAAACAGGATCTACCACATGACGCTGGTTGCGGGTAGGATTTTCAGAACAGGACTTTTAGCTTAGCGCTAGAACTACAGAGGTTCCGTATGTGGAAGGATAAAAATGTCGTTGGGATGGATACGAGTATAGGGTTTACATTCTATGGGACTGATGTTACTTATTGTACTGTATGAAGGTGACTAATTTTCCCTGTACGAACATACAATTTTATTATATCTAAATATAGTAAATGTATATAAAATTATCTTACAAAAGTAAGTTTTAGTTTGTTTGTGAGGGGGTAGGAGGAGTGAGGAGACATTGTGGGAGTCGAGAACGACTTCATGAGGTGGTGAAGATTGGTAGAAATCCAGTCGAGTCTCTAAGATTCCGGATGTGTGTGTAGATTGAGATTTCGGCTCAAACAAGATAAGACACTGTTTTCCCACATGATGGGATTCCATAACAAATCTTATTTAGCAGTCGCTGGTTCTCTTGTGCAAAATAACTGAAGTTTTGTTTCATAAGATTTCTATTGAGTGGAAAAGTACTTTATCCAACATCTGGCTAAAGAACCTACTAGCTTCGTTTAGCTTTTCAAACATTCGTTCACGTCCTCATAGGAGAAGATGATTTCAGACTTTCGACAGTTTGTTTCTTTTCAAGCTTTGGACAATTTGTTATTTACAATTTGTTTCAGTACTAATATTCATCTTTAAACAATTGTAAAAATATTGTTACACTAAATTTCTACAAAAAGTTCTAGATATTTTCTGGCATAAGAAAAGATAGATAAGGACGTCGAGGATTCTTCTTTATGTGCTGAAAAATCCAAAATTTTCGTAGGGCACAACCCAAAGATCTCACAGTTTTGTAAAGAGCTCTGATCGTAAAAACACAACAACAATTACAATCAATCCTTTAGTTTTTATATTATAAATAAATGTCAAGGATTAATCATACTATCTCAGACTATATAGACACCTCAGGGAATGAATATTTTACCTCTGAGTAAGTCATTAGGTAGTTGTGCAATTAATACCCGCTCTACATTGTTATTTTGTTAACAGAAAGTCTTACACTGTAAAGGGCTACCGTCACTAAAACACGATTTCTGATTGGCTGGTGATTTCACAAACCTTTTGATTGTAGGGGCATCTTACTTAGCTTTTACTTACCATCTGTAGACTGTAACTTCTAACACTAAGCAAGCTTACCAACATAACAGAAACATGTTTAACTACTCTGAATAACTTTCTACTTCTTAAGAAACAAATACAATTTTCAAGAAGCTATGGAAAAACAAATTATTTAAGACATGTTTTGTAATTAAAGCTATAAAATCTTAACACACTCGTATAAAGTCGTAATTAAACAAATGATTGAGAAGTAAAACGTCTTACAGAAACCCGCAATCCCATTGGCCACTCAATTTTTATTGGTGTTTTAGCTGAACATATACCGGCCGTTTGATTCGTCGCTGCTAAGTGAGCCATTTCGATTGGGGTGGAAGTATCGGACTTTCATTGCTTTGATCATTAATTTGATTTTATTGCTAATAACCATTGAAGAATAAATTACGTGTAGATTTGAAAGACATTTATTATCCAGAAGAGTGCTTTATAGATCGTTCATTCTACCCTGTAGTTAAATCTGCTTTCTCAAGGAAACGTAAAAATAACATCTGTTTAGAGAGAATGAAAACTGGATGTTATTTTCGATTCTAGAGAGATAAATTAAAGTTTTTTAGTGTATTATGGTTACAAGTTAATATGAATATTTTCGAAGAATGTAAATAAATTTTGTATGTAAGTGTGTGCATATGTATAAATATATATTTTTATTTATTAAAGCACAATTATTTCAACAACAAGAATATTTATAAAACAAAGCACTCGATTATTTCATCAGTTTAATATATTAATATCATCAGGAGCTTTGCACACTTTCAACAGTTAAAACAAACTAATATTTATTGGAATCTACCTTTTACACTCCAGTGTGGAAAAACGATAAGAAAGTGTGGGTGGAACATTTAGGTCTACGTTCATGACTCTGCATGATAATTTGTTCTTGATAATGCTGACAATGAAAGTTGACAACAAGTTTAAAATATTAAATGTATAAATTTTATTCTTGTGTATGAGATGTTATTATTAATATGTAAACATATGTAGACTTTATAAATAATAATATTTCTAAAACAGGATCTATAGTATTTTTAACTGTTTACTTCAGGGGAGCTATTGACAATGTCAAAAAGTTAAATTGACGTATAAAAAGTCTTGTTTTTGAAGTTTATTTTAAATTATAAATAAATATTGAACGCTGCAACTAATAAATAAACAAAAATGACATCTGGAAATATATATATATATATATATATATATATATATATATATATATATATATATATATATATATAGTAACATAAAATTATTTCTTAGTTAAAATATAGAACTCAAATCTTTAAAATGGTGACAACGGACGGCTCCGTACAAAAGTAGTTGTAAACATAAAATAATAAATCTAAGGCTTTTGACTTTTGAAGGCGATAGAATCACTAAATATTTTTTTGTTGTGTGTTAAAAGAAACAAGGCGCTAGAGGGTGGCATAAATTCCGTTAGAAAAGGTTAGGGCAATGACTTGTAAAAAAGGTATAGCTAATCGTCAAGAGTAACGGTACAATTTTTGAAACTAGAGGTTACAGCTTATATGATATTGGTTGTACTCGAAAAGGTGTTCTGTGATTGGTTGAAAAATGCCAGATGTGGGAGTAGGACGCTAGTGCGAAAGAAACGCAAAAACGCTAGTAGAGGGACTTGATTTCGAATATCGGCGGTGGTAGGACGTGTGAGTATGGAAAGTGGGTTGAAGGGAACGGCGGTGGTAGGACGTGTGAGTACGGAAAGTGGGTTGAAGGGAACGGCGGTGGTAGGACGTGTGAGTACGGAAAGTGGGTTGAAGGGAACGGCGGTGGTAGGACGTGTGAGTACAGAAAGTGGGTTGAAGGGAACGGCGGTGGTAGGACGTGTGAGTACGGAAAGTGGGTTAAAGGGAACGGCGGTGGTAGGACGTGTGAGTACGGAAAGTGGGTTAAAGGGAACGGCGGTGGTAGGACGTGTGAGTACGGAAAGTGGGTTAAAGGGAACGGCGGTGGTAGGACGTGTGAGTACGGAAAGTGGGTTGAAGGGAACGGCGGTGGTAGGACGTGTGAGTACGGAAAGTGGGTTGAAGGGAACGGCGGTGGTAGGACGTGTGAGTACGGAAAGTGGGTTAAAGGGAACGGCGGTGGTAGGACGTGTGAGTACGGAAAGTGGGTTGAAGGGAACGGCGGTGGTAGGACTAGTTAGTAAATAAGGGATAAAGTTATTGGGGAAAGGCAAAAGTTAGAATAACAAAGCAAAGTTATTAAAAAGAATCGAAGTAGTATAGAGAAGGCAGTCGAGGAACGGTTAACCAATCTTCGAGGTGCAGTGAGCGAGAAGACGAGTCCAGAAGATACCGTCATCCAAACCGTGAAGACGTCCAAGGATAACTACGCACGTTCTAAGTCACATTGAGCCATATATATATATATAAAGTAAAAACGTTATTTTTTGTAATATTTAAGTAACATTTCAGCCAACCCGCAAAATAGTTTTTCAAAATTTAAATATTCAAAGAATAATTAGGCTTTATAAATAACTCATTATTAAATTGTCATTTGTGGACCATCCAGATTACAGTAACCTTTTAAACGACCTAGAGTAAAAATAACTAAATTGAATTAATTATTAAGCATTATTCAGCTACGTAATTATTTTGTAGACATTTTCAAAAGGGCAAATAAAATTAGAGTTTGTCACCTAACAGTGTATTAATTTATGCTACCTAGTTAGAAGCTCTTAAAAGTATATTGTTTGTATTTATTAAAAATAAATAGTTATGGTAAACTAAAGTAACAATTAAAATAAATTTCCATTATATATATATATATATATATATATATATATATATATGAAGTTAATATATTACTAAGTAAGTAATTTAATCCACCATTAAGTGCAATAATTTTACCTTGAGTGATAATGGTGGATTAAATTACTTACTTAGTAATATATTAACTTCATAAAGTCAGTGCAACGGAAAAACAATGGATAACGTTAAATATCAAGAATATATATATATATATATATATATATATATATATATATATATATATATATATATGTATGTATGTATGCATATAAAATTTACCAATGAATATAGATTTCATGAACAAAAATACTTTGAAAATAACTGCTAGAAGGTTGTCATCAAATAATTACAGCTGCATATAACGTCAATAAGTAAAACAACAATAAAGAAGTGTTGAATTCAGAATATTTTGAATTGATCAAAAGATTCAAGCTTACGAACAAATGAAATTTGTATTTCTTGAGAAGACTATGGTTCGCTATAACTAATTATGGGAAACCAAGCCGTCATAAAGTTGATTGTTTTGGAAACATTTGGAATATATTTAACGAATTAGCAAATACAAGGTATGATCGCGGTGTCGACTTCAAAATTGTGTGAATCTTATGACTAAATTATGTTTTCGCTTTGAAAAATAATTTGTTTGCTCTTTAGTAAGTACAAATTATACCTGGGTTGTTTTTATTAAAGCTCTGAACTGAAAAGTTATATTTCCTCATTTTGAAATCATTTCTATCTACATTATAATCGAATTTTGTTTCTTGCCATCGATTATGTTGACAAAATTGCGATATTTATCCATATAAATTTCCGAATCATATCTCTCTCTAATCATACTGCTTAACCGTTTTTGAAACAATTGTCCCGCTCTTGAACAATATGATAAATACATCAGTTGGTCTCATTATTTATCATTTCTATTTAAAATCGTGTTAATAATCATGAATGCAAAATCTCAGGTAAATATACAATAATGCGCCTTTAGTAATTATTAGGAAAAAAGTTTTATTACACATAATATATGAATAAAAAAATAAAGTGGTAATCGATGGAAAAGCTATATTTAATGAATATATCTGTTGATATTTAGTGAAGTAATGAATTTTTTACCTTAGGATTATTTGAATATCTCATTTATGGTTAATAAACTGAATCGTATTTTCAGTGTATTTATTTCGGCTTATCTCATTCGTGTTATACCAAGTTATATATTAATATGGATAGACCATAGAAAAAAGCCGCCTTCATGAGGAAAATTCGATCATTAGAATCCGATGATGTTGTTATAAGAGGTTTTTTAAAGCAAGAAATAAAAAAAATCTATCCGTTTTATAATAATATTTTTCTATATTATTTTTATATGTGGCAGAATACTACATAAAATAAATGCTGTGATGGTTTATTTTGCTTATTAGTTATTTCATAGTTTATATTCCTTATAAAAAATAACTCAAGTTTTAAAAGGCGTATTATTGATTCTAAATCGATCGGTTAGTTCTAAGATCGATTAGGATTTAACTATAGTTGATCACCGGGAAGGTTTCCCGTTTCATTTGCAAGCAAAACTCACTTTGATAGGTTCAATAGTTCCAAAATTATCGTAGAACAACCATAAAAATAACATTATGTTCGAATACAGATCCTCCTCCTTCTTTGAAGTCGATGAAAAGAGGTCTAGAAGGTATGTAATTGTTTGTGTGTTGATATAAAGAAACTATATATCAATTTACAATTGCATGTGTGTGTGTGTGTGTGTGTGTGTGTGTGTGTGTGTGTGGGCGTAGTTATTTTTTAGAAGTTCAAAATATTTCGATCAAATAACAAGAAATCACAAAACACTTGTATTTATGTCAGAAATAGCGCAACAAGTGGAGTAAGTTAAATAAAAATTGTTACAGAAGGTATTGACTCTAGAGCAGTTATTCGTACCGAAAAGGGATTAATAAGACAAAGAAAATTCTCTCTTTCTTTGTTTTTCGATTGAGAGAAGCCAATTCTCGAGGGAAAACGTAACCGGACGTTGTAATGGTAATATTTAAACGCTAAAATATTCCACAAAGAAGTTTCATAATTTGTAAAATAAACAGTTTCTTTCCTTTGTCGACATCGTAAGGGAGAAAGGTTTAAGGGGAGGGTAATTTTAATTAAAATATCATTCAACAATTACGAAGCGTTTCAACAAATCTGGAAACATGTGTTATGCTATGTATCTATTAAGCATTAAAAAATATAAATTAAAAAAGTTTTAAGAATCTCTTTTTCGAGTGTCGTTAGAATTATTTTAAAAATATTTAAAATTAAAATAAAAGTATGAATATGAAAATAAAAATAGAGATGTTATGATTAAAATTGAAAAGTAAAAAAATACTAGATTTTTAAATTGTCTTTGTCGAAAACCTGGCAATCAATGCACTTCCCACTCAGGGGATGATCATGTTTTTCATAGTGCTACTGCCCTAAATTCCAACTAGCTTTATTTAACCTTTGTCCCATAGGCTGTATAACAGATAGACACCTCTCTACTGACAGAGAGTAGGTCTACATCATGTACGTAGCCTTGTACTTGTGATGTCATAATATCTGTAGCAAAGAGATTTTGTTTACCTACCTATATTCATAGTTCTTTCAACTTTCGAAGCCATAATTTCGATATGGCTTTGAAAAAAAGATGGAATATAATGATCGTAATTAAAAAACTGTAATATATAAACACTCGTCGAACTTTTATTTGTTCCGATACAGTAGCTATCAATTGTATGTACTTATGCTTGCATTTTAAACGAATCCACTAACAGATAGTCCACTACCAGAAAGTATCCACTATCTGAAAGTTCTAATTTATAAAACAAACATATGATAAACAGTCGTATTTATCAACTGCACTGGAACTTTAATACGGCGCTGGGTAGGCAATTTAACTACAGGTGGAACAGTGAACCGGAAGAGTAAGCACAAGAAAAGAATGAAACAGTTGAAATAACGTTGAATTATGTAGCCGCAGAGTGGCTTGAAAAAATAATTTAACAGAACCCAACACTTTGTTAAGAAATATTAAAAAAGAAGCAGAAACGGATATTAATGATCTGAGATAAAGTCACTTGCGTATAATAAATAAACGGCCAAGAAAGTTGGTTACATTGAAGGGACCATTGTGTGTCTGAAAAGGTGTTTAATGAAATCATATCAAGCTTCAAGCAGATCCTTTCAGTGTTTTAGGTTTTTTGTACAAAAAGTTAGAAGTAAATCTATCTAAAGACGTAATTCATATTTTAAAGAAATATAATTTTAGTATTTATCTACAAAATTTTATAGTGGAATGTAATTGCAGCGTAAAATAATACAGTACGAGGATAATAATGCCAGTTAACACGATATCGTACATTCCGGTTATTTCGAAAAAACTTGTTTTAGCACGCTCTTAAAAAAATAAAAATCGTAAAAATTTCTGCCCCATATATTTCAATTTAATCGAAAAATAATTTAAATAGAAATTTATTTTAAAAGAAACGGAACTATTAATAGTTTTGCATATAAACTGACAAAAAAAATGTAAAAAAACATTTATATATTGTGATAAAACTGAGTTTACATTGAACGTCAAAACGAACGAGTTTTGTTTAAGTTAAAAAGGTTTTAAACTCGTTACGGAATGAAATCTGTCTTGACTGTTCAAAGAACTGAATGCGGGTTTAATAAATGTAATTGGTTTGGAATTAATTGCATCAGTTTGTTATGCGACGCGTAAAGAGAACATATCAGACTAAAATGTTCAGAGAGTCGGACGTTTAAACAGACATTGGACAGACGTTCAATATCATTTCAACGGACATTGAAAATTACGTCCCAAAACAATTAATCTGTTACGAAAAAGTCTTTTCTAATACAGTGTAACTGATGTACTTCATAAATTTATTCTGATTTATCGAAGCAAGATTTTGCTGCTCACATTTCACTGCTTAGTAACTATCATGTAGCGTTTTTGAAAGATTTGTTCACAAGTTAGAGCGCTTTCAAGCAGTTGGAAGATTTCGCGTTATTAGTACAAAGCTGGCTTACGGTGTCGTATTAGTTTTATGTTTATATACGTTTTTTTGTTACAAGCGAATATTTTTTTGCACCCATTGTGAAAAACTGAACAGTGAGCCTATGGCAACGGGAAGGATAATACAACACTGTTAAATATACAGAGGGATGAAGGCATTAATTAATAAAATTAAATTTTAAGAAGTATATAAAAAGTGTGTAAATTTGAAAGTTAGTCTAAGCATAAGTGAAACAGTTTTTTACTTCTTATGTTTGAAGGTGATTAGCATTTTTAAGGCTTTGTCATCAGATCGAAACATACACCTAGTCGAGACGTCAAGCCTTGACAAGACATGTCAAGAAATGAGACAAGAAATGTGGTTGCTCTCCTTCTGACATACAATATTCAAGAAAGATAACGTGGCCAGCACTATGCGTCAACTGCCCATTTTTACTCATAGCTTTTATCTTGGATACTCTTTTACACAGGTTAGGTCGACGGGAGGGCTAAAAAACCACACACAAATTCTTTGGCTCTTCTGGGGATCGAACCTAAGTTAGTATCCAAACGCTCTACCTAGTAAAACACGCAGATGTATTAAAACAAAAGATACAGCCTTATTAAGCAATATCTATGTATAACATATACCGGTTTGAAGTTATGGAAAATGATTCAAATAGTTTTATTTTGCATTGCAATGTTTATAAATCATGGGAAACATTTTCTTTTCAAAACATTAATTTATGTATTTCTTTTAAATAGTGGCAATATATGTTCTTTGGGAATTGTGAACAAAAAATTTAGAATTTATCATTGTTTTCCTTTTACTATTATTATTATTATTTTACTAGAAGAAAAATTGATTTTTACTATTAAATTCTCTTAATATAACACTGTAAACACTCACAAAACACTTTAAATTAGTTTCAACAAGTTATTGATTTACTAGATTTAAAGTTTCAAATAAATTAAAAGTTTTAACTAGATAAAAGAACATTTTAGAGGTGTAAAATATCAAAGGCTAGACAGGTCTAGTGTTTTTAATCATATTTTAGAGACTAGTCATAATTTAAATGTTAAACTATGTGATATCATAATAAGATTTAATTAAAAATGTTAGGATCAATGATTTGTCGAATAGTCTTAAAAGGTTACTTATTAGTGAGTATGATCCTGAATTAAATAATTTCGCTTTCAATTTTGCCACTTACTACTGTGATTCTGTCATATGTACATGCATATTTATATTAATTGTAGTTATTTAATAAAAAGTAACTGAAATAAAATTTTCCTTGATTGACTTAAGTAAGAATTGACTTGAACGTTTTACGGGGTTGATTAAAAATTAGTGTATAGGTATTATTTGTAAGTTGACATCGTGTTATTACTTCTAGCATTCCCCGGGAGACGTGGCCGGCTTGATTGGGCTACATAGATTTTGTAGACTATATACAAGTAATATATACAAAAAAACACAATTTAAATTTAATTCCTACTGAAGTCAACAAAGAAAAATCTAATTTCAGTTATTTTATATTTTATAATTACAATTAATATAAATACGTATAAACATATACCAGAAACACAATATTAAATTCTAAAATAAAAAGCGAATTTCATTGCAATTTGCCATTTCCCTCTGTATACAGTATATGGTGTTGGACTATTGTTTTTGTTTGTTACATATTATGGTCTATAATTTCTCACTCTATCCATCTCTTGTATAACTTCATTATTACAAGGAACCTTTTAACTTATATTTTATACATCTTTAAGTAATAGATATCTAGCAATGGAAAAGTTGGCTCAGTGTCAAAGTCCTGGTTTTCAAGCATGTAGTTACTCAGTTCAAATTTGACTAAGACAACAGCTTTTTTAAAGATTAATTAATGAATAAATATTTTAAAATAACTGTATTACACATCCATTGCCATCCAATACAGGTTTAAAAAATGTATTTGAACTTAATTGGATGAATAAAAATGTATTTTTTAACGATTCATAATTTGTACAAGATATATAAAGGAGAATGTGAGCTAATAGAAAGAATTTAATTATGCAACAATGTAGAGATAGTTAGTCTTTGATGTTATGTTACATCAAAGTTGTGTACTTGGTAACAGAAATGTACATTAGGTTTAAAAAAAATATTTATGGTTAGAGATTTTGAGTATTATTTATTTGTATTGAATTAAGTTAGTATGTTAAATAAATAATAAATAATTTTTTAAATATAATGTAACTAATGGCTTAACGGGAGAAAAGTAATAAATAAAAGATATTACTTCATATTAACGATGTTAGTGTAAAGTAGTATTTCACTTATTAACCCTCTCCCGTTAATAATAACTTGAAGAGACTGTGGGGTAGTTTTTATAATAAAACCTCCTAACCCTATATAAAACTTCTTATGTACAAATAATCCTTTATGTACATTTCAATTGGAAGCAATCATTTTGAGGGGGAGTTATTGCAAAAATAACTCTTCTCCCGTTGTGCAACGTATTTCATTGTTTCAAAATAATTATAAAAAATAATTATAATAGATCATATAACGAGTGATATAAAAAGAATGTAAAGGAACGTATTTAATATATAAAACATTTTACCGACATACCTGATTGGTATATATTTACTTATTATAAAATCCTGTAACACAACATACTGGGTTTAAGGTGTAGCATCGAAAAACATTTTGGGCCTCCCAAAAGTCAGCGCAGTGAGTACACTTATAGAGTACTGTATGCGATTTGTATTAACAAGTCTGTCGTCGTGTTTCCGTTCAACACATGTTAGGAAGTTAATGCTTTGGGAAAGTTAGTTAATAGGGCGTGTAAAAGGTAACGCCCTACGTCGCATGTTGTAGGGCAACGTAATCAGACAAGTTTACCCAGAGTTGTATTTGCACGGGAAATGCGGAAGTCGTACGGACACATTTAGTCACATACTAACTGTTACGGCAAATACGCAACTATTTAGTTTACGTCAGCAAATTAATTTTATACCGTACATAAATATTTACTATATATATATATATATATATATATATATATATATATATATATATATATATATAGTATATAAAATAAATACTATTTATAGTATATAAATATAAAATAGGTTTTCTTGTTTAATAATTTAAAACAACATAGGTTATTCAAATACAAGAATATTTATTAATTTATATTCAAAGCTTTTCGTTGGTAAACAGTACCAACATCATAAGGAATGAAAATTACAATAATTATTTACATTATTGTAATTTTCATTCCTGATGATGTTGGTACCGTTTATCAACGAAAAGCTTTGAATATAAATTAATAAATATTCTTGTATTTGAATAACCTATGCTGTTTTAATATATATATATATAAGTTGAGAAACTTTGTTAGATTTTATTTGTTTTTTTTTTTACTGTTTTTCAAAGCTTTCAGAAATATTCAGGGGCACTTACGTATTATATAGAAGCCACTATTGTAGAGAGATTTTTTGTAATTGGCTTCAGAAATGACTACATAAAACATGTCCTAAGGCCATTATCGTTACATTGTTTTCTACACGAACGATGGTTTTGTATCAAATTTAAATTGGATAAAGAATTTAGCGCAGAGTAGTAAGAAGTACTACTTTTACGTATCAAAAGCGCGCCATACTACGTATGCATATTAATAAATATACTTATAAGGTCTCTAGTTAGGATGGATTTGGCTGTAATTTTATACATTACTGTATAAATAAATTAAAATATACCTGTAAAGTGCTCAGTGAGGATATATTTGGTTGTAATGTTATACATTACTATGTATAACTATATCAAAATATGCCTGTGCCCAGCCAGGATATATTTGGTTGTAATTTTATACATTACTGTATAAATATATCAAAATATGCCTGTATAGAGACCAGTCAGGATATATTTGGTTGTAATTTTATACATTACTGTATAACTATATCATAATATGCCTGTAAAGTCTCTAGTTAGGATGGATTTGGCTGTAATTTTATACATTACTGTATAACTAAATTAAAATATTCCTGTAAAGTGCTCAGTGAGGATATATTTTTGGTTGTAATTTTATACATTACTGTAAAACTATATCAAAACATGCCTGTATAGTGTCCAGTGAGGATAGATTTGGTTGTAATTTTATACATTACTATATAACTATATCAAAACATGCCTGTATAGTGTCCAGTCAGGATAGATTTGGTTGTTATTTTATACATTAATTTTATAACTATATCAAAACATGCCTGTATAGTGTCCAGTCAGGATAGATTTGGTTGTTATTTTATACATTAATTTTATAACTATATCAAAACATGCCTGTATAGTGTCCAGTCAGGATAGATTTGGTTGTAATTTTATACATTAATTTTATAACTATATCAAAACATGCCTGTATAGTGTCCAGTCAGGATAGATTTGGTTGTAGTTTTATACATTAATTTTATAACTATATCAAAACATGCCTGTATAGTGTCCAGTCAGGATAGATTTGGTTGTAATTTTATACATTAATTTTATAACTATATCAAAACATGCCTGTATAGTGTCCAGTCAGGATAGATTTAGTTGTAGTTTTATACATTACTGTATAACTATATCAAAACATGCCTGTATAGTGTCCAGTCAGGATAGATTTGGTTGTTATTTTATACATTAATTTTATAACTATATCAAAACATGCCTGTATAGTGTCCAGTCAGGATAGATTTGGTTGTTATTTTATACATTAATTTTATAACTATATCAAAACATGCCTGTATAGTGTCCAGTCAGGATAGATTTGGTTGTTATTTTATACATTAATTTTATAACTATATCAAAACATGCCTGTATAGTGTCCAGTCAGGATAGATTTGGTTGTAGTTTTATACATTACTGTATAACTATATCAAAACATGCCTGTATAGTGTCCAGTCAGGATAGATTTGGTTGTTATTTTATACATTAATTTTATAACTATATCAAAACATGCCTGTATAGTGTCCAGTCAGGATAGATTTGGTTGTTATTTTATACATTAATTTTATAACTATATCAAAACATGCCTGTATAGTGTCCAGTCAGGATAGATTTGGTTGTAGTTTTATACATTACTGTATAACTATATCAAAACATGCCTGTATAGTGTCCAGTCAGGATAGATTTGGTTGTTATTTTATACATTAATTTTATAACTATATCAAAACATGCCTGTATAGTGTCCAGTGAGGATAGATTTGGTTGTTATTTTATACATTAATTTTATAACTATATCAAAACATGCCTGTATAGTGTCCAGTCAGGATAGATTTGGTTGTTATTTTATACATTAATTTTATAACTATATCAAAACATGCCTGTATAGTGTCCAGTCAGGATAGATTTGGTTGTAATTTTATACATTAATTTTATAACTATATCAAAACATGCCTGTATAGTGTCCAGTCAGGATAGATTTGGTTGTAGTTTTATAGATTAATTTTATAACTATATCAAAACATGCCTGTATAGTGTCCAGTCAGGATAGATTTGGTTGTAATTTTATACATTAATTTTATAACTATATCAAAACATGCCTGTATAGTGTCCAGTCAGGATAGATTTGGTTGTAATTTTATACATTAATTTTATAACTATATCAAAACATGCCTGTATAGTGTCCAGTCAGGATAGATTTGGTTGTAATTTTATACATTAATTTTATAACTATATCAAAACATGCCTGTATAGTGTCCAGTCAGGATAGATTTGGTTGTAGTTTTATACATTACTGTATAACTATATCAAAACATGCCTGTATAGTGTCCAGTCAGGATAGATTTGGTTGTAATTTTATACATTAATTTTATAACTATATCAAAACATGCCTGTATAGTGTCCAGTCAGGATAGATTTGGTTGTAGTTTTATACATTACTGTATAACTATATCAAAACATGCCTGTATAGTGTCCAGTCAGGATAGATTTGGTTGTTATTTTATACATTTATTTTATAACTATATCAAAACATGCCTGTATAGTGTCCAGTCAGGATAGATTTGGTTGTAATTTTATACATTAATTTTATAACTATATCAAAACATGCCTGTATAGTGTCCAGTCAGGATAGATTTGGTTGTTATTTTATACATTAATTTTATAACTATATCAAAACATGCCTGTATAGTGTCCAGTCAGGATAGATTTGGTTGTAATTTTATACATTAATTTTATAACTATATCAAAACATGCCTGTATAGTGTCCAGTCAGGATAGATTTGGTTGTAATTTTATACATTAATTTTATAACTATATCAAAACATGCCTGTATAGTGTCCAGTCAGGATAGATTTGGTTGTAATTTTATACATTAATTTTATAACTATATCAAAACATGCCTGTATAGTGTCCAGTCAGGATAGATTTGGTTGTAATTTTATACATTAATTTTATAACTATATCAAAACATGCCTGTATAGTGTCCAGTCAGGATAGATTTGGTTGTAATTTTATACATTAATTTTATAACTATATCAAAACATGCCTGTATAGTGTCCAGTCAGGATAGATTTGGTTGTAATTTTATACATTAATTTTATAACTATATCAAAACATGCCTGTATAGTGTCCAGTCAGGATAGATTTGGTTGTAATTTTATACATTAATTTTATAACTATATCAAAACATGCCTGTATAGTGTCCAGTCAGGATAGATTTGGTTGTAATTTTATACATTAATTTTATAACTATATCAAAACATGCCTGTATAGTGTCCAGTCAGGATAGATTTGGTTGTAGTTTTATACATTAATTTTATAACTATATCAAAACATGCCTGTATAGTGTCCAGTCAGGATAGATTTGGTTGTAGTTTTATACATTAATTTTATAACTATATCAAAACATGCCTGTATAGTGTCCAGTCAGGATAGATTAGGTTGTAATTTTATAACTATATCAAAACATGCCTGTATAGTGTCCAGTCAGGATAGATTTGGTTGTAGTTTTATACATTAATTTTATAACTATATCAAAACATGCCTGTATAGTGTCCAGTCAGGATAGATTAGGTTGTAGTTTTATACATTAATTTTATAACTATATCAAAACATGCCTGTATAGTGTCCAGTCAGGATAGATTAGGTTGTAATTTTATAACTATATCAAAACATGCCTGTATAGTGTCCAGTCAGGATAGATTTGGTTGTAGTTTTATACATTAATTTTATAACTATATCAAAACATGCCTGTATAGTGTCCAGTCAGGATAGATTAGGTTGTAGTTTTATACATTACTGTATAACTATATCAAAACATGCCTGTATAGTGTCCAGTCAGGATAGATTTGGTTGTTATTTTATACATTTATTTTATAACTATATCAAAACATGCCTGTATAGTGTCCAGTCAGGATAGATTTGGTTGTAATTTTATACATTAATTTTATAACTATATCAAAACATGCCTGTATAGTGTCCAGTCAGGATAGATTTGGTTGTTATTTTATACATTAATTTTATAACTATATCAAAACATGCCTGTATAGTGTCCAGTCAGGATAGATTTGGTTGTAATTTTATACATTAATTTTATAACTATATCAAAACATGCCTGTATAGTGTCCAGTCAGGATAGATTTGGTTGTTATTTTATACATTAATTTTATAACTATATCAAAACATGCCTGTATAGTGTCCAGTCAGGATAGATTTGGTTGTTATTTTATACATTAATTTTATAACTATATCAAAACATGCCTGTATAGTGTCCAGTCAGGATAGATTTGGTTGTAATTTTATACATTAATTTTATAACTATATCAAAACATGCCTGTATAGTGTCCAGTCAGGATAGATTTGGTTGTAGTTTTATACATTACTGTATAACTATATCAAAACATGCCTGTATAGTGTCCAGTCAGGATAGATTTGGTTGTAATTTTATACATTAATTTTATAACTATATCAAAACATGCCTGTATAGTGTCCAGTCAGGATAGATTTGGTTGTTATTTTATACATTAATTTTATAACTATATCAAAACATGCCTGTATAGTGTCCAGTCAGGATAGATTTGGTTGTAATTTTATACATTAATTTTATAACTATATCAAAACATGCCTGTATAGTGTCCAGTCAGGATAGATTTGGTTGTTATTTTATACATTAATTTTATAACTATATCAAAACATGCCTGTATAGTGTCCAGTCAGGATAGATTTGGTTGTTATTTTATACATTAATTTTATAACTATATCAAAACATGCCTGTATAGTGTCCAGTCAGGATAGATTTGGTTGTAATTTTATAACTATATCAAAACATGGCTGTATAGTGTCCAGTCAGGATAGATTTGGTTGTTATTTTATACATTAATTTTATAACTATATCAAAACATGCCTGTATAGTGTCCAGTCAGGATAGATTTGGTTGTAGTTTTATACATTACTGTATAACTATATCAAAACATGCCTGTATAGTGTCCAGTCAGGATAGATTTGGTTGTAATTTTATACATTAATTTTATAACTATATCAAAACATGCCTGTATAGTGTCCAGTCAGGATAGATTTGGTTGTTATTTTATACATTAATTTTATAACTATATCAAAACATGCCTGTATAGTGTCCAGTCAGGATAGATTTGGTTGTAGTTTTATACATTACTGTATAACTATATCAAAACATGCCTGTATAGTGTCCAGTCAGGATAGATTTGGTTGTTATTTTATACATTAATTTTATAACTATATCAAAACATGCCTGTATAGTGTCCAGTCAGGATAGATTTGGTTGTAATTTTATACATTAATTTTATAACTATATCAAAACATGCCTGTATAGTGTCCAGTCAGGATAGATTTGGTTGTAGTTTTATACATTACTGTATAACTATATCAAAACATGCCTGTATAGTGTCCAGTCAGGATAGATTTGGTTGTTATTTTATACATTAATTTTATAACTATATCAAAACATGCCTGTATAGTGTCCAGTCAGGATAGATTTGGTTGTAATTTTATACATTAATTTTATAACTATATCAAAACATGCCTGTATAGTGTCCAGTCAGGATATATTTGGTTGTAATTTTATACATTACTGTATAAATATATCAAAATATACCTGTAAAGTGCTCAGTGAGGATATATTTGGTTGTAGTTTTATACATTACTGTATAACTAAATTAAAATATTCCTGTAAAGTGCTCAGTGAGGATATATTTGGTTGTAATTTTATACATTACTGTATAACTATATCAAAACATGCCTGTATAGTGTCCAGTCAGGATAGATTTGGTTGTTATTTTATACATTAATTTTATAACTATATCAAAAATTGCCTGTATAGTGTCCAGTCAGGATAGATTTGGTTGTAGTTTTATAGATTGCCTAATTAGACTTCTATTTCCAAAGAGTAATACGTTTTGCCAGGTAACGTCACGCGATTTCTATTCTATAAGGCTAGAGCCTTACATGTCTACATTGGTTTGGTTAAATGTATAATATTACAACCAAATCTATCCTTCTGGAAACGTCATAGGTATATTTTAGTATAGGTATAGAAAATTAACCTTTCGTGGCAATAACAAAAATAATAATTATCTATATAGATGTGGCATGTTTATGATTCATGTTATATGCATTGCAATGGGGTGGGTAATGTGTATTTTTTTCACATTTAAATAATATATCTACAATAGTGGCCTCCGTATAATACGTAAGTACCTATTAAGGATCCAGGATGTTTTCGATAAATACACAAATTTGTATTATATACTGTCAAATTGTGTAAACAGAGTTTTATGTTTTTGTAAAAGAAATTAACATTATTAAGAGAAAAATGTATATAGACAGTTTTTCTTGGTGCTGTGTTAAATAAGTTATCTTCTGTGTATAATGGACTCCCATGTTTGACATCATTTCACCTCGAAAACGTCGTAGCTTCTCTCTTTGAAAATGTTGAACAACCGCACTCCTGTTCGAAACTTTTCTCATTTTGTAAACTCTTTATATTGGCCATCCTTTGCTGTAGGTTTTGTGAAATTAGCTTTGGAGAGGAGTTAGCGAACATTACTTGTCCTTCACTCAGCGTCAGACAGGATTACAACTCGCTTCGGGCAAAGTGCTGTTTTTACTTCTTTCAAATACAGTTTCCCTGATGCGGTTTCTACCGGATCCTGGGTAATTCAATAAATCTCGGTGTAAACGTTATAAAAGGCAGCGCAGGTATTGGCCGAAACGTTATAGGTTTTTTACTTTCAGCGCAGCAAATTGTTTTGAACTTGGAATCGGTTTCGATTTGTCGGGGATATAACGGATTTGATTAGTTTTATTTTTATGAAATATCGTTTCGTTGTTACCAGGGAAGAAAACTGATATTTTCAAGTTGTGACAGGAATAATAACGATTGTCGTTGGACTACCGAAAAATATGTCGGCCTAAATTAAAATAATATCAATTCAAAGTAAATTAAAATCATGTAAGTAATTAAGAAGTTAAGAATAAAGTAACAAAATCTTATATAAGTGTTTAATAGTCGAATTTCCCGTAGATATTTATAGTGTATTAAATGTTCCCTGGAAAAAGCATGAAACACATTCATTGCAGAACGTTACATTCTCTATATTATGAAAACCATATATAATTTTAATTTAAATTTTAGAATTTATCATGTAAATAGTTTTTAAAAGTTTACTCTAATGTAGTTAATGAACCTAATTGATAATTTAGTTTAATTCACTAACAATTCATTTACCCCCTAACTAGGGAAATGAAATCACTAGTTAGTTGCAAAAACGTAACTTATGTATGATGTCAAACGTTCTCACTAAATTAATGAGACATTCGATATTTCTGAACATATAAGCAAGAACATTTGAAAATGATGTAATTGTAACCTCGAAATAATCTCTAATTAAAGACGTAAACAGCTGTTAGCATTTACCGTTTTTATTGTAAGCTCTGTGTTTGACTTTAGGAAACTTCGGGGCACTTCGTTAATCTTCGTGAACCTGCCGGAACTGAACGATTTTTCTCCATCCCAAAATGTTTTAACACGCCTAAAGACATTTTCACAATGATAAACATAAACCTAAGAATCCATAAAACGGAAATGCGTTACGGCATACTCAGGGGATAATTCGGTAACTAATAAGAACACAGACATGTAATATCTGAGACGTTGTCTTCTCACAAACGTGGATAACATTATACTCGAAGAGATTAGATGGACATGAAAAAAGATATTTTGATTTACATTTGAATAAATAACCTGTGAATGAGTAAAGATAAATAAAGAAAACTATGGAATGAAGATCTCTATTGAAGGAAGACCCAGATGACCATGCAGATAAAAGGTGGATAAAGATTTGTGAAACTAAGGTTCGAGGAATCGTGAACGTGAAATCGGGATTAGAGGGAAAGAAGATAGGCACTTCAAATCTAAAATTGAACAAGTATAAATGAAATAGGATATTATTTTAAGCAATATAAACCCATCTTTGTCTTATAGTAAATAAATATAAATGACCTGGGAGTTCGACCTAAGCAATATAAACCCATGTTGGTTTTATTGTAAATAAATGTAAATATTATAGGATTTTTATGGTAAGCAATTTAAAAATATTTGTCTTATAGTAAATAAATATAAATGTTATTGTAATATGATATTAATAAACCCATTAATTTTTGTACTCCTTCCAGGTTCTTTATCTGTACTTTAATGTAAGCTCAAAATGAATCTCCTCCGTACTTGTGGTGATTTCCGAGAAGTTTTTTTTATCATTTCCAGTATAAAGCACAGTTCCTTTAAGTCATTATCTAACTGTCAGCAACATTACATTCTGTTTCTTTGTCCGTTCAAGAAATACGCAACGATTTGGATGCTAAATCTAATTCCCCATGTAACCATGAAAGAGAATTTTTATGAATATTGGATATAACCCCCTCTTTGTACCTTCTTCAGGACATTTCTTTGCATGTTATCTCTGGCGGTGAGATTAAACCTTTATTGCCCACCGACGTACGAAACTAGAGCAGCATGTTTGCTCATTGTTATGCAAACATTTATACTTGTTTTATTTATGACAATAAGCGATTACCAAATTCTTATTTTCCACAGATATTTATTCTGGTACTCGTTATTTCAACTATGGGCATACATTTTCCTTTTACTAGCAGTATAAATACAACTGCAGACATTTATAATCAAATACAATGATACTGAATTCGTTTAGTTCATTTCTTTCCAACATAGAGCCAATTAAAAAAAAATATACCCATTCCGTGAGATATAATAGAGCGTCATTTCTAAACTGGTATTTTAAAGAAAAACATATTTTTTATAAAGTGCACAACAAAATATGGGCAAGATTTCAGTATATTTTATTCGTGGGAATACCACTTGAGGAAGGCAATGTTCCCTTTTTACAGATTTCTAAGAGTGCGTTGAGAATGAAGTTCCTGACCCCGGAATAACATTTATAGAAATCTGATTTAAAACAGCGTAAGGAAGAGAAAACGTTACTTGTTACGAACGCAGTGAAGTATAGAGTTCCAGAGAGTGAACCCGTGTGCTCCTAGTGCGGTGTAGGACTACATGTGAAATATTCTGCAGGAACGCAATGAACTATAGAGTTCCAGAGAGTGAACTAGTGTGCTCGTAGTGCGGTGTAGGACTACATGTGAAATATTCTGCAGGAACGCAATGAACTATAGAGTTCCAGAGAGTGAACTAGTGTGCTCGTAGTGCGGCGCAGGACTACATGTGAAATATTCTACAGGAACGCAATGAACTATAGAGTTCCAGCGAGTGAACCCGTGTGCTCGTAGTGCGGTGTAAGACTACATGTGAGATATTCTGCAGGAACGCAGTGAACTTTAGCATTCCAGAAAGTGAATTAGTGTGCTCGTAGTGCGTTGCAGGGCTACATGTGAAATATTCTGCAGGAACGCAGTGAACTATAGAGTTCCAGAGAGTGAACTAGTGTGCTCGTAGTGCGGTGCAGGACTTCATGTGAGATATTCTGCAGGAACGCAGTGAACTTTAGCATTCCAGAGAGTGAACTAGTGTGCTCGTAGTGCGGTGTAGGACTACATGTGAGATATTCTGCAGGAACGCAGTGAACTATAGAGTTCCAGAGAGTGAACTAGTGAGCTCGTAGTGCGGTGAAGGACTTCATGTGAGATATTCTGCAGGAACGCAGTGAACTTTAGCATTTCAGAGAGTGAACTAGTGTGTTCGTAGTGCGGTGTTGGACTACATGTGAGATATTCTGCAGGAACGCAGTGAACTATAGAGTTCCAGAGAGTGAACTAGTGTGCTCGTAGTGCGGTGTAGGACTACATGTGAGATATTCTGCAGGAACGCAATGAACTATAGAGTTCCAGAGAGTGAACTAGTATGCTCGTAGTGCGGTGTAGGACTACATGTGAGATATTCTGCAGGAACGCAGTGAACTATAGAGTTCCAGAGAGTGAACTAGT
Organism: Prosapia bicincta; assembly: GCA_036971475.1. Lineage (NCBI taxonomy): Eukaryota > Metazoa > Arthropoda > Insecta > Hemiptera > Cercopidae > Prosapia > Prosapia bicincta. The sequence goes on along the minus strand of JBAIZL010000004.1, from coordinate 78,009,262 downwards.
GTGCTCGTAGTGCGGTGTAGGACTACATGTGAGATATTCTGCAGGAACGCAGTGGACTTTAGAGTTCCAGAGAGTGAAATAGTGTGCTCGTAGTGCGGTGCAGGACTACATGTGAGATATTCTACAGGAACGCAATGAACTATAGAGTTCCAGCGAGTGAACCCGTGTGCTCGTAGTGCGGTGTAAGACTACATGTGAGATATTCTGCAGGAACGCAGTGAACTTTAGCATTCCAGAAAGTGAATTAGTGTGCTCGTAGTGCGTTGCAGGGCTACATGTGAAATATTCTGCAGGAACGCAGTGAACTATAGAGTTCCAGAGAGTGAACTAGTGTGCTCGTAGTGCGGTGCAGGACTTCATGTGAGATATTCTGCAGGAACGCAGTGAACTTTAGCATTCCAGAGAGTGAACTAGTGTGCTCGTAGTGCGGTGTAGGACTACATGTGAGATATTCTGCAGGAACGCAGTGAACTATAGAGTTCCAGAGAGTGAACTAGTGAGCTCGTAGTGCGGTGAAGGACTTCATGTGAGATATTCTGCAGGAACGCAGTGAACTTTAGCATTTCAGAGAGTGAACTAGTGTGTTCGTAGTGCGGTGTTGGACTACATGTGAGATATTCTGCAGGAACGCAGTGAACTATAGAGTTCCAGAGAGTGAACTAGTGTGCTCGTAGTGCGGTGTAGGACTACATGTGAGATATTCTGCAGGAACGCAATGAACTATAGAGTTCCAGAGAGTGAACTAGTATGCTCGTAGTGCGGTGTAGGACTACATGTGAGATATTCTGCAGGAACGCAGTGAACTATAGAGTTCCAGAGAGTGAACTAGTGTGCTCGTAGTGCGGTGTAGGACTACATGTGAGATATTCTGCAGGAACGCAGTGGACTTTAGAGTTCCAGAGAGTGAAATAGTGTGCTCGTAGTGCGGTGCAGGACTACATGTGAGATATTCTGCAGGTGACTACGGACGGAAACGGGATGATCACGTCACTGGATTCATATTTACAAGATTTATTCCGCCCCGTTCCTAAATGAGATATACATGATTATCTTAAGAAGTAAGAGCCCTTTTGCAGCCAGAAAACGTACTGAATACATACAGGCACTCACCCTTACCCACATATTTTACTAGATATAGTTGCCTATTTTTCTAATATAGAAAGTGAACTAAACTAGGAGCAAGTTCTCCTTGGATTCCAACCCCCAACCTCAAAAAGAACACCCTTCGGACAGAGGGGGTGTGATTGAAAGTAAAAGTTGATAATGAAAGCTACTTGTTCAGCATTTTACACCAATACTGGAAATCCGGAAGAAGCATAAAACGACTATTAAGATATTAGTGTGTTAAACATTTATTCATTAAATCATGGAAACGAGAGAGATGGGTTTCGATTAGAAATAACAAGCGTAGTTAGCCTAGGATTTGAAGCCTATCAACAAATTGTATTCCAAACCTGATCAAAAATTATAATTTACTAACGGCAGCTGTTTACGGGATAAAAAGAAAACCTGTGACCTTTTTGTTCTTCTGTTGTTTGAATATGTCTCCCATTTCCTCCAAAAAAACAAACACATAAAAGAAAGCAGGGACTCTGTGACCTTTTTGTTCTTCTGTTGTTTGAATATGTCTCCCATTTTCTCCAATAAAACAAACACATAAAAGAAAGCAGGGACTCTAAAGAAGTGTTGAAGAACATTTCATTTATCTTGTTATTTATTAGAGTTTACCTGATACGACTGGTGTTGTATATTTAAATGATGTCCGGTGCTGTACATAATAGCTTACAGATTGGATCGAGCAAGTAGTGAGTAAACATACATTAAAAAGTAATGAAAGTGAAAATTGTTTTGTAGTTTATGACTATTACCCACTTATCTTCTTATGATAAGACAGAATTGGAAATATACACAAAGTTAAGTATTGAATATAAAATGGCGGTTGTAGGAAAGATCATGGTATGTGCCTAGTGTCTGAAGTTTATCTCTCAAGAGAAGTCATAAAGAGGCTTCTACTCGTGACTCCTCCCTGCTTGAAGAAAGATAAGTAATGGTAGATTTGATTACGTATGTCTAAAAATCACTTAACGATATCCTGGTACTTGGAAAAAGGAAAATTATGGAGCAGGTGGTTTACTTGAAGTAGATCCGCTTTATAACCGCGATGAAGATAATCTGCATCTACCCATTTCTCTGTGACCAACGTGAGGTAATACGTGGATTGAGAAAATTATTATAAAAGGGCGCTCTCTCACTGAAGTAGTCCAATACAGAAAAAAATATATGTCATACAAGAAAAATCTATTTTAGGACTAATATCGTTAGGGAATAACATAACTAAAAGAACGAACCACAAAAACAACGTTACGTGTATTATGAGTTATATTAATATAATAATACAAATAATATAATAATAATTACGACTTATAACGAGTTAATATTAAATTTTACATTACTTCTATATTCTAATCACATTATAAATGGATGTTGTTAATCAAACCCAGAAATATTTAATTATTTAATGACGGTGAGCAAATAAAACCACATTCATTGAAGGTGCAAAAAGAGAAAGAAAGATTTACCCCAATTGAAATGTCTTACTAAGCACCAACCAATC